>ONZH01030318.1:600000-1117475 GCA_900303285.1 Rhinella marina | reverse complement strand
GACCCGGGTTTCCGGGGGTCCAGCACCACCAGGCGCAAGCTCCCCGCTGCGCTCATAGAAATGAATGGGAGCGCAGAGCGCAAGCGCGGCCACCGCTCCCATTCATTTCTATGGAGCCGAGAAGTAGCCGAGCCAGCACTCGGCTATTTTCGGGCCCCATAGAAATGAAGGGAGCGGCTTGCGCATGCCGTGCGGCCCTCATTCAGGTTTCGGGGCTCCGTTTTGGATAAGGTGCGGTCCATGGGGACCCGCACCTATAAGACAATGGGGGCATATCCTAGCGATATGCCCCCATTGTCTAAAATGAGAATAACCCTTTAATAAAGCCAGATAAACAGTACTTGCAGTTATCACTATGCACGTCAGCATTTTTAAATCTCTTTGAATTCAGCTAAGGCTACTTTCACACTAGCATTAATATTTTCTGGTATTGAGATCCATCCTATGGTCTCAATACCGAAAAAAACACTTCCATTTTGTCCCCATTTATTGTCACTGGGGACAAAACGTAACTGACCAGAATGGAATACTCCAAAATGCATTCCGTTCCGCAGACTGTTGCGGTTTGCTTTCTGTCTTGTGATATGGAGCAAGACTGATCCGTCATGACCCACAATGCAAGTCTATGGGGACGGATCCGTTTTCTCTGACTCAATTCGTCCCCCTTTGACTTTCAATGGAGTTCGTGACGGTTTCGTCTTGGCTATGTTAGAGATAATACAACCGGATCCGTTCATAACGGATGCGGACGGTTGTATTATCAGTAACAGAAGCATTTTTGCTGAACCCTCCCGGATCCAGCAAAAACACTAATGTGAAAGTAGTAGGCTCCTTCATGGATCAGCAAAAAAAAAATTCTGTTACTGATAATAGTTAGAAACGGATCTGGTTGTATTCTCTTTAAAATAGCCAAGACGGATCCGTCTGTAAAAACCATTGTCTTATTTCTATTGTGTCAAAGAAAACAGATCCGTCCCCATTGACTTCCATTGTGAGTCATGAAGGATCCGTCTTGCTCCACAACACATCGCGGACAGAAAAACGCAGCTTGCAGCGTTATTCTGTCTGCAATGGGGACGCACCCGAATGGAATGCATTCTGGTGCACTCTGTTCCGTTCAGTTTTGTCTCCATTGACAATGAATGGGGACAGAACGGAAGCTTTTTCCTCCAGTATTGAGACCCTGTGATAGAACTGCAGTTAGTTGAATGAGTCATGGCATAGCGATTGGTGCATTTTTAAAAAATTACTGACGTTTTTGTTTTCTCCTTTTGAAGAACAATATGACTACTCCGCCTATGACAAGGTTTCAGATGCAAGAAACCAGGAAGGTGTATCCAAACGGCTGACCGTTGTGTCCCGGGTGCCCTTGGTGCAGGATCAGCTGTACAGTTTATTCGATCTTATTCCAGGACTCGAGTTCTGTGAGGTCCAGCGGGATATGTACACAACATTTGGTAAGGCTTTATTTTTTGGCTTCATGTTACATTTAAATGTTACCTGTTGAAACTATACCACTTTTGGCTGTAGTAGTAGCACTTTAGGTCACAGGGAATACTGCCACCACCTGACCAGTGTGCCACTGCCACAACAAGTGACAGGGCCAAGTGGCCCTGCGCTGGACGTCTCTCTGAAACTGATAGTGGGTAGGATCCCTTTCTTGGAAGGGTACATTTTCTCAGTAGACCGCAAGATTTCGATTGATCCAAACCACCCCTTCCATTGGATTGGGATCATAAAACAGACTCCATTGGAGCACCAGGGATTGCGACCGGAACTGGACCATCAGATAGAAGAGAAGCCGACTGTGCTATTGACTTCCGGGAGTTGTATTCCGACTGTACCACTGTTCAGTGTCAGACGCTGACTATACCATTGACCAAGCAGGATCAGACGATGACTGTGCCGTGACCGGGAACCGGATACTGACTACTTCACTTATTTGTGAAGGACGGTACATTTGAAGAACCAGGTTCTGGATGATAACTGCTACAGACTATACTGCTGACTACCAGGACCAGATGTATTCCAGTGGCCACCTGATCCTGCAATGACTATACCACTGACCATCAGAGATAGGATGCTGGCTGTACTGCTGACTGCCAGGCACCATATACTGCATGTCTGAACAGCATGGGATGGACAATGAATGTTCTACAATCCAGAAGTCCCTGAACCACTCACCAACAGGGAATATATAATGACTCTACCGCTCATCACCCGCTACCAACGACTTTGAGCAAATGACCACCTCGAACTAGATTTTACTACTCTGGGTGTAGCGGGCACTGACAGTACTGCTGACCACCGAGGACTGGATGCTGACTGTTCAGTTTACCACCAGCGACCAGTAACTGATTGTGCCACTAACCATCAGGTACCAGATGCTGACTGTACCGCTAATCTCCAGGCACCAGATGCTTAATGTTCCATTTACCACCAGGGACCAGATGCATTATGTGCCACTAACCACCAGGGAATGAACGCTAGCTGATCACTAGGGACCACATGCAGATATGTGCCGTTGCCACGGGGTAAGTACGCTGCAGCGGCGTTGTTTCAGGCTGATAATGTCCTCATGCCATTGATAATCCATCTCAATATACCGCATGAAAGCATCACATGTGGCAGTGTGGGGTGTCAGAGCCTCGGAGCAGTTCAATCAAAGGAAATACAAAGGTCCTGAGGTATGTCCATGAAAGTGTGCACTAAAATAATGCTTGAATAAGTGTTACTGCATTGAAGGGATGTGCCAGTATACTAGCCGCACTAGAACTGCACTTTTTTCTGTTGATTCATTGGCCTTTTTCTTTTTGTTTTAGCTCATGCTGTGGTGCAGTATCAGAACATCTCATCTGCAATTTATGCCAAATTCAAGCTCCATGGTTTTGAATATCCTCCGGGAAATCGGCTTGGCGTCTCTTACCTAAATGACGGAGGCGATGGCACAGAGTGAGTATATTAATGAACTGGCACTTTTTTTTTTTTTTTTGGTAGACTACCATGTTGGGACAGTGCCCACTTGCAGGGTCCATATTACACCCACTGAGGCAGACATACTAATCCTGTCTATTATTTAGTCCAAAGATCTGCCACATTTATCACAGTTGCTCGCCCTGTGTAATAAATTTGGTGCCTCTTGCTGGATGTCTGACACTTTTGTGTAACTTTACGCCACTTATTGCTTCAAAATATTGGCGCACATTGTCGCTTTTAAAGTCTGTAAACATGCATGCTATGATTTTGTTTTGTTTTTTCAAGTCATGATTTGCTTCCTAAATGCAAAATTAAAGGCCATCTGTCAGCAGATTTGTCCGTATGATACTGGCTGACCTGTTACATGTGCACTTGGCAGCTGAAGACATCTGTGTTGGTCCCATGTTCATATGTGTCCGCATTGCTGAGAAAAATGATGTTCAAATATATGCAAATAAGCCTGTAGGAGTAATGGGGGCGTTGCCATTACACCTAGAGGCTCTGCTCTGTCTGCCACTGCCGCACCCTCTCCACTTTGATTGACAGGACCAGGCAGTGAGAACATCATCACACCTGCCACTGTCAAAGTGGAGAGGGTGCTGCAGCTGCAGAGAGAGCTGTGCCTCTAGGTGTAATGACAACGCCCCTGTTGCTCCTACAGGCTCATTTGTATATATTTGAACATCATTTTTCTCAGCAATGTGGGCACAGATGAACATGGGACCAACACAGATGTCTTCAGCTGCCAAGCGCACATGTAACAGGTCAGCCAGTGTCATAGCTACAAATCTGCTGACAGATGTCCTTTAAAGAACTTTTTAAATAGTCAACATTAAAAAATCTACCATTTTATTTCTGCAGACTGTGTATAAGTCCTTCACTCATCTGCTGATTTTTACATACATCTGCCAGAGCACTGTTCCTGTTTGACTGTTTTCTTTGCTCTATACTGTGATATATTTTCCGTAGCCTACATAAAGGGTTTTTAATCATATATGCCTGGGAAAAAATAACAGTTTTCCCAGTCATCAGTCCCACATGAATCTGGGGCATTTCTCTTGGGTTACAGATCATGTGGGCGGCATGGTGGCTCAGTGGTTAGCACTAGTGCCTTGCAGGGCTGGGGTGCTGGGTTCGATTCCGACCAAGGACAACATCTGCATGGAGTTTGCATGGGTTTCGGAAAATATATCACACAGTATAGAGCAAAGAAAACGGTCAAACGGAACAGTGCTCTGGCAGATGTATGTCAAAATCAGCAGATATGTGAAGGACGTATACACAGTCTGCAGAAATAAAATGGTAGATTTTTAATGTTGACTATTTAAAAAGTTCTTTAAACAGTTTCCTCCCACACTCCAAAGACATACTGATAGGGAACTTAGATTGTGAGCCCCATTGGGGTCAGCTTAATGCTAATGTCTGTAAAGTGCTGTGGAATATAGCAGCGCTATAGAAGTGTATAAAACAAATAAATAAATGTGCTGTTTATCCGACTGATTTATCCCAACCAGTTACCACTTCTGATTTAAAGGGGTTTTCCAAGAATTTTTAACTAATGACCTATCCTCCGGATCCGACACCCAAGACCCTTGCTGATTAGCTGTTTGAGAAGGTATCAGCATTCCTTTGAGTGCTGTGGCCTTCTTGCAGCTCGGCGCCATACATTGTACAGTGGCTTTGCTTGGTATGGCCCATTCACTTGAATTGGTCTGAGCTGTGCCTTGGCTATGTGACTGATGAATGTGACGTCACTGGCCTATGAAAGCTGCAAGAAGCCGTGATGCTCACAGTAGCGCCAGGGCCTTCTCAAACAGCTGATCAGCTGTATTTCTGGATATTAGCCCCCACAGATCAGGTTCTAATGACCTATCCCTTTAAAGGGGTTCTCGGGGTTTTTAATATTGATGACCAGGAAGAGAGAAAGCAGGTGCAAACTGTGCGCTCCCTTCATACAGCTGATCGGCGAGTGCGCTTACTGACCGCTAGAATTTTATCTTGTTTTATAAATTAAAGAATCACAATTTAACTAGTCTCCTCCTTTCTCATTTTATTTTGCAGACTTCTTAAGAAAATGGCCTCCAACATGGTGGCTGCACAGGTGAACTCGATGGTTTGGGGTCCCCAGGTTGCACAACAATATCCACCAACAGGTTCTGTAAGTATTTAAAGCCATGTCTATTTTATATAATTGAACGTGACCTTGTAGCTGCAAAATCTGACACTATTGCTAACTTCTTACACCTCAGATATTTTTTTTAATCTGTACATTAAAGAGGACCTGTCACCACTCCTGACATGCCTATTTTAATAGCTTCATGCATTCCCCATGTAATAACAATTCTGGAACATCTATTCTTATGTCTCTGTGTTGTGCCATTCCTTTATTATTTGCACTAGAAGTTGTGAATGAATTGCTATTTGCCTTCAGTAAAGGAACAGAGGGGAGGTGACCAGTTGGGGGTGTGTACCTGCACAGACTGACTCTATCCAATCAGTGCTGCCATGTTCAGTCTGTGCAGGTACACACCCCCAACTTGTTACCTCCCCTCTGTTCCTTTACTGAAGGCAAATAGCAATTCACATATAACTTCTAGTGCAAATAATACAGGAATGGCACAACATAGAGACATAAGAATAGATGTTCCAGAATTGTTATTACATGGGGAATGCATGAAGCTATTAAAACAGTGATGTCAGGAACGGTGAAAGGTCCTCTTTAACTTCTAAATTCAGTGTTAAGCTTTCACTAAAATTACATTTCTTATTTCCTTTCATGACTACATTATATAGCATGTCAGTGGCACTATCTTGACTACAGTACCTAGTGCAACTATGACATTATGTAGTGTAGTCATGATAGTGCCATGTCTACCATTGTGTAGCATTCCCTCTTTTAAAGGGGTTCTCCAGCGTTGGTATGGTGCGGGCCTCCTCTTCAAGCAGCTGATCGGCAGGGTGTGTGTAAATTTAACTTGGATAACCCCTTTAAAAGAGGGAATGCTACACAATGGTAGACATGGCCCTATCAAGACTACGCTACATAGCATCCCCCGCCGATCTGATATTGAGCACCTAAGTAGGTAGGTCATCAATAAATTTAACTTGGAGAACCCCTTTAAATCCTCAGGAAAAGGTCATCAATAACAGATTGGGGGGTCCAACACCTGGGACCCCCACGATCAGCTGTTTTAGAAGGTAGCAGCACTAGCAAGTTGCAGCACTAGAAAGTTGTCTGGTGTAGGATTCTAGCTGCTCAACAGTTTATGGGAGATGCGATCAGAAGATCACATGTTTAAATGCCCTAGGGGGGGCTTAAAAAGTTTAAAAAAAAAAAAATAAATCCTGCACAGTGAATGTCGTACTGGAAAAAAATAAATTAACAATATATTTCACCCTTTGTTGTTTTTCTCTCTAAAAAAAATTGGAATAAAAGTAATCAAAAGGTCATACGTACCCCAAAAATGGTACCAATAAAAACTACAGTTTGCGCCCAAAATAGTAGGAAAATAAAAACGGTATAAATTTGGTATCACTGTAATCGTACTGACCCCCAGAATAAGGTTGTTGTGTCTTTCTCAATGAATGTCGCAAAAACAAACCCTAAAAAACCTTGGTGTTATTACCATTTTGCACAGGGTCAGTTAATCCGTTTAAACGGCTTTCTAGAGGATGGAACCTGCACATGCACAATGTACTGGATACTGGATCCGGCAATACCGGATGCTGCCAGAAAGTAATCCGGCAGCCATAGACTATAATTAAAATTAGCGCTGGGTCCGTCCGCTCTGTTTGCAATCCGGTATTTTGGCCAGACATAAAACTGCTGCGTACTGCAATTTTAATGGCTCCTGGAGCATCCTGAATTAGTTTGGGGCCAATAGAAAATGTATTGGCCTAAAAAATTTTCCGCTGTTGAAACTAGCCTTAGGTCCTTCCGCCCCGCACAAGTATCGGTCTCTTTGTTTGCTCATACATGTACAAACACTTTTGTGTATTTTGGACAGAGTACCTGCACAGTGGAGGAGACTTACTTTAGCTGCAGCGCTATTGCAGGAAACCGTAGGGTTAAATAGCTTGAATCTTCTTTTCGTGTTTTTTTTTTTTTTTCCTGTTTGGTATGGATGAAGTATTCACTAGGGTTTTCACGGTGTTTCTGTTTTGTCTGCAGGCCTATGATCGAGCATATGCCTCACCTGTTGCCTCTCAGCTTCAGACAGATGCTACCCTTCCCACGTACAAAAAGAAGGCTCCCACTGATGCCCACTGCAAGGAGAGACTGTTCATTGTGTTCAACCCTCACCCGTTAAGCTTGGATGTGATGGAAGATGTCTTCTGGTATGGCTCCCTGCCCACAGTAGTCCCTTTTACTGACTCTCAGCTCCTTGTGCTCTGCTGCTTCTCTTCTGAAATCTAGATCAGGTAGTAGGACACCAGCGATTGTCATTGGGGCAGCAAAGACAGAGGAAGGTTTACAGGGGCCGCTACATACAGATGTCCTTCCATCTTATTCTTACGTAGCCTAATACTGACACATTTCTTTTTTTTTTTTTTTAATTCTGCACCCACCCCACCTGTGAAGGGACTCAGTTACCTACTCCCAGCTTCAGGGGTCCACCGCTGTCTTCACTGCACTTCTGGCATGGATGGGGTCACATGTGCAGCTGCAGCCAATGATGGGCCTCAACATTGAACATGTCCTCAGGCAGCACATCACTGCCGGTCTACATACCGCAGAGGGGCCTACATCGGGATTATAAAACGCAGATACTATAGTATTGCATATTTTTGTTTATAGGTTGATGCCTTGGTTGTAGCTGTATTATCTGACTTAGGTTACAGAATCAAGCCTTTGGGAACGATTAGGTCTGTTTGTCAGCCATGATGTAAACCATGAAGAGCCTTCTAAATGCTGGTTATGGGAGTTCTCCTTTTAAACCATCTGGTGCAGGCTTTGTTTAAAGGGATTTTGTAACGTTTTTATATGATGACCTGGTGGGGGTCCGCCAGTCTGAGAAGACCGTTGCGCCAATTCTTCATAGCGCTGTATATAAAATAGCAACTGTGCTTTTGTATAGCAGCTCAGCCCCATTTACTTGAGTGGGACTGAGTCGTGCCTAGGCCATATAACCGATGAATGTGACGTTATGGGCTCCTCAGACAGCTGATCGACTGGGGTCTGAGGACAGGTCATCAGTATAAGGCTCCATTCACACCTCTGCAAGTGTTCTACAGTCCGCACATGGCCGGCCCTGTGATAGAAATGTCTGTTCTTGTCTGCGGCTGTGTATAAGAATAGAATATGCTCTATCTTTTTTTGCGGTGCCGCGGAATGGAACTACGGATGCAGTCCGCACGCGGTCTGCTGTCAACATCTTTTGCGGCCCGTTAAAATGAATGGACCCTAAAAGTCAGACAACCCCTTTAATGTATTAAGGCGTACAGGTGACTCGTTTCAGACCAGCTAATAATAATGGTACGTGCTTATATTGCTCTAGATTTGATGATGGAAATAATAATCCTGTCTCTGTTACAGTCGCTTTGGGAATCTCATAGAAGTTTACATTGTTCCGGGGAAAAACGTCGGGTATGCTAGATATTCCGAAGTCTACAGTGCAAACGATGCCATATCTGTTCTACACGGAAAGATTGTGAACGGCGTGAAGCTGAAAGTGATGCAAGCAGATTCTCCAAAAGATGAGTCCAACAAGAGACAAAGAACATACTGAATCTAGACATTTCAGGTAAGTGCCAGTGCAGATTGCCAGTTCTGGAGCCACATCTGTTCTACGTAGTAACTAATTCCCAGTCAAGAGTCATTGTTATCAAGTCTGAAAGGTTAAAGGGGTTGTGTGGCGGCATAATATTGATGACCCATCATCCGATCAGCTGTTAAAGGGGCTGGGGCGCAACATGTACTACTGGTCTTTTTTTGGTGGGGAGTGGTCTTCTCAAAGAGAAAATGATCAGTATGTATAATATAAGGCAGAAAAGGTATTAGATCCTCCCTGCCTCTGGCAGCAATGACATGGGCTGCAGTAATGTGTCCATATACCGCATGTGACTGCTGCAGCCAATCACTGGCTTCAGTGGTGTTTGGTGTGAGGCTGTGGAGGCATGTCACTGCTTTAGTCAGGAAAACAAAGTGTGTTGGGGGAGGATAAGAGCAGTGGTGCTGGAATGGTGGGTGTTTGGAGTGGTGAGTATACCTTTTTCTTTTTTTTTCTTTTTTTTAATAATACTGCTGGGGTTTTGATCAGAAGCTGCCACCCATGAAAATACTGAGGGGGTTGGAAAATAATTAACCCCTAAATGCAAATGTATGTTGCCCAGGGGTTAAATGACTGGGGTCATCACGATTGCCGCTCCCCATCATTGTGGGCAGGTGCCAGCTGTATGATATAGCCTGCAACTGCCGCAGCAGCCTGTTTCATACGTTTACATTTAGGGGATAATTATTTTCATTGTTGGCGCAGTGGCAGCTTCCGAGCACCCTCCCCATAAGGTACACCCCCAACTGGTTACCTCCCCTATGTATCCTTACTGCAGACTGCTAGCAATTCATTCATAACTTCTAGTAGAAATAATAAAGGAATGGCACAACACAGAGACATAAGAATAGATGTTCTAGAATTGTTATTACATGGGAAATGCAAGTAGTTATTAAAATAGACATGTCAGGAGAGGTGAAAGGTCCTCTTCAATGCCCAGATTTCATGTTATTTGGTAAAATAAATCCTGGTTTGCAGAGCTTTTCTTCTCCTCTATCTGGCATCTCGTGCTCCTGCAGACGGTCATTGTATGTAGTCCTTGGTTGATGATTTTGAATGACTTTTATGCAGATAACTGTTTTCATAATTGTATTGTGCTCTTTCTACAGAACAGAGACTAAATAATGACATGACCCTCACCTGACTGACTGAAACGTGACAGGAGACAGCTTTTATGTACTGGTTTAGGAAGCATTTGTGCATTGTTTGTTCACGGACCGAAAATCTCATATTGTACGTTTTTAAGATGAATTTTAATTCCTTTAACACAAACTACAGTGCAAAGTCAACTGCTTTTTTTTTTTTTTCTTTTCGTGTGTGTGCATACTATTGCTATGTGCGATGAATAAAAAAAATGAAAAGTGTTTTGTATTTTGTGTTTTTATTCACCATTTGTGTATGTGTTTGCATTTCATAAACCAGATTGATAATACAAGTGATATAATCTGGTCCTAGAAGATGAAGACAGAATAAAGTTTAAAATATATATATATATGTATGAATTTCTTTCCTCCCTGTTTTTACTCGTGATATTTTTAAGGCTTTTTAAAAATTAAAACCTACCCCATCCAGTTCAGATCTCGAGGAGTTGAGTATGTTTTTTGTTTTGCAAGCCATGCATATTGGAAAAAAGATGTACCCCCCCCCCCCCCATCTGATGTCACTTCCTCTCTAGAGCTCTAGGAAAAAAAAGCCATAAAAAATATAAAAACACCATAATAGGGCAACACACATTGACAGGCTTTGTTTTTCTCAAGTGGAGGATGGATGTGTATGGCACCAGCGAGTAAGAAATAAAAACCTATAATATGGTAATATGAGATGAGTGTTCAGTACAGCTTCATGCGGGAGCATGGTTTCCCGTTATGGACACCGCACCTTTCACAGGACCGCATGGCATTATAATGATTTATAATAATGTGTGTCTCTGGCCGACCTTGCTTCTACTGAAGTAAGCCTCATTCAGACATTAGTGTTTTGGTCAGTGATTTCCATCAGTGATTATGAGCCCAAAACTGGATTGGAGCCTCCACAGACATAAGAGAAAGATCTCCTCCTGTTCTGTGTTTAGCGCCGCACCTGGTTTTGGCTCACAATGACTGATGGAAAACACTGACGTGTGAATGAGGCTTTATACTGACGGCATTATATTATGGAGAGCTTTCCGCAGTGGACACACTTGTCTGAATTACCCACAGACAGATTTGAAAAATCCGCATGGCCCCAAAAGCTGCACACGGTGCAGATTTACGTACAGAAAATCAGCATGAAGTCCGCACCAAAACTGCAAAAAGCACATAAATCTGCACTATTTATTGCGGTTTTTTTTGTGCGCATTTTTGAGATCAATTTCTAAACCTAATAAAAAAAGCAAAGTGTACATGAGATTTGTCTAATTTGCTGGTACTGTCTTAGGCCTCATGCACACGGCTGTTGTGCGGCTGGTCCATGCATAGGACACGGGCGACATTCATGCGGCGTCTGGGACGGATTGAGATCCATTCAACTTGAATGGGTCTGTGATCTGTCCTCACCTTAAAAAAAATAAATAAAACCAGTTCAAGTGAATGCGGGGTGCACACAGCCGGTGCCCATGTATTGCAGACCCACTGTATCCGGGCTGCAATATGGCCGTGTGCATGAGGCCCGATGCACAAATTTGCGTGTAATTCGCATGGTGTGTAGGCACCCTTGCAATTCTACCGATTAAATGCTCATAGTAATATGTTGCAGTGGCTGAACATTAGTTTGGGGCGCTGTTGAGATGTAAACGGTATATAATGTGAATTTGTATGACGTTACAGGCCTCGCTATATGAGCGTTATATGGGTCTATCTGACGGCAGATTCAATTTAAGTCTTGTTGATGCCGAATTACACAAAAATGTATTTGGCTGTGTGTCTTCTGGACATTAGCTTGGGCTACGTGTCTGGGAGTGATTTATTGATCCTGAGGTCCCACATAATGAGAATTACCGAAGAAAAAGAGAAGATTGGAGCATCTGGTGCTGCACAACCATCCTCCTTGACTACCAGTAAGTTATTCCTGATGAGAAAAGGAGACTTTCTATCAAGCAGAAAAAAAGAACTTCTGATAAACTGAGAAGAAACACATTTTCTGGGTCTAGTTAAATGAAAGCTGTACATTTTGGTAACAAAATCATTCATTTTTAATGAATTCTTTTATATTTTAGATGGATAGAGCAGAGTTGCCCATACATCTCTCTGCTTCTCTCATTCACATCTTACTCAAATTTAATGAACAATGTAAAAAAAATAATGGATATATTTAATCTTTTATTTCTGGTTTGCAACAGTAAGACAAAGCAATTTTAAGGATTAGCCAGAGTTCAATTACACCCTTATCACAAACCCACTGAGGGATGAGATGCGTTTTGGATCTGGATAACGTCTTCATTAGCAGCCTTTGAACCATAACATAAAGAACAAAATGTAGAAAAGGCAAATGAAAATTGACCACTTGGACTTTAATGGAGTTTTTGGTATTTTTTTATTTTTTTTTTAAATATGTACCCACCCAAAGGAACCTGTTAGAAGAAGTATACTTACTTGATCCCCGGCTCTCGGTTCTGGCTTTGTGGGTCTCGGGCTGCTTTCACTGCACTTCTAGTTCCCATACGTAAACTCCCTGCCTGGACAAGATCACATATGCAACTGCAGCCAATGACTGGCCTCAGCAGTGACTTGTCCCTAAGCCGCATGTCACTGCAGGGTCACATACTACGTGGAGACACTGCTGAGCTTGTCATGGGCTGTAGCAGCACTTTTGACTCCATGCGTGCAGGATGTTTACATGCAGGGACCCACATAGCTGTAATCAAGGCAGCAAGGGGACAGATAAGTGTACTTCACAGGTCCTTGGGGGAAGGGGGTTAAACAATTTGGAAGAACTGCTGCATCACCCTAAAGAGAGGAATATTTGACAGTTTGTGAAGCCAGAACCAGGAGTGGATTAAAAAAAAAAGATCTTTATTCTGTCTCCTTTTATGATCCACTCCTGATTTGGGGGGTATGTTAACGTCCCATCTTTTGACAAAGGACATTTAGAGAAAATTCTGTGCCAAAAAAGAAGTCTGTAGCATTGCGGAATCTGACTCCCATTTTCTTTGGGAGGCCACGGTTTACGTCTGCGACTGCTAGAAGACACGTTGTGGATTTTTGGCACAGAATCTACATCAAATTCTGACTGCAAAATCTGTCATGTGAGTGTGCCTTAGTGGATTTTTTTTTTTAGTGCACCCCACTCTTACACAGTAAGTAACAACCTGATGAAGTTGGTGCAGAGGCTGCTGGAATCACAGGTCTTTATATGAATTAGCAAGTTTCCCCTATAAACACAAGTAGCTTGCATTTACCTACCTAAGAAGATATCCGGTTACTTTAACTCTATTTTCCTAATATTCTATTAGTTTCTGCAGCTGGAATCAGCAGGGAGTAGATAAAATGTTACAAAATCCAATGCGACTGCTTTGATTCTAGATCACACACTTGAACTTGCGTATGCAGAGGTTTATAAGTGGGCCATCTGAGATACTCAAAAACACACTATTTGGTACATTTTTGTTTTCAGCCTACTGCATACAATCTGCTCCATATCTGTCTCATGTGAACATGTCCTCAAAGTGGTTCCTGTTTTGGCACACTCAAGCAATTCTAACACGGATCGGCATTCTTCTGCATGGCCCCCATGTAATAGTACAAGGGGAAATGACTGAGGCTTTCAGAAAAATCAGCTGTTTGTTTGGAGTGGGGACCTGTGGTGATAGCTTCCACATTTTGAAGGGTTGTCTCTGAAGACACATACATTGGAAAGACATTTCTGAACCAATATGGCTGGTGACTTGAGTATGAGTTCTGTTTTTATCTCATTTTGGACCTTAGTGCTACACATACCTATTTGTCTCAGTTATCGTGCCCTATGTCATTGTCTACAGTTCATCCAAGATAATAAAATGAAGAGTGTCTCATAAAATTTGATGTGAATTTACATCTACTTCCTTACTCCTTGTACCGGTCATGCCTCGTTGCCGTCGTACTGATATCAGAACGTTCAATCTCTGGAATCTGACATGTTTCGTAGCTTGTAAGTAATGTCATTGTACCTCAAATGACAAATATCCCTGTTGTGTAGCTAAGGAGAGATCTTGTCACATCACAAGTAAGCCACCGAGCTTAAAAGGTAGACAGCGATGGCCTGAAGTATTATCCTATGAGAACACTGCTGAATGATAGGATATAAGTGGCTGCCCTGGTAGTAACACGGTTCTTGTAGTGTTGACCGTGGTCAATGGGTCATGATGAACCTCAGGTTTGTATGATTTTCAATACTGACAGATAAAAAAAATGTAACGGGGTTTTTGTAGATTTTTGCTCTACATTGATTTGAACATATATCATCAGTCTTACTTGGTTCCTAAGAAGAAAGATGAACCTATGAAGAACATGCAGACACTATCCATACTTTAGTAATGAAACCCAAGAGCCCACCACAAAGTGTTGGTTTCTAGTTTATCAGAATTATTCATATGCAGATTTTATAAAAAGGCAGTGTCCACTGTATATGTCCCCTTTTTATTAGCTAGGACCCTGGGAATAACTGATTACAGGTGAATGCTGAGGATCTTCTTGTGATCTTGACAGAAAACTGCTTAGTCTCCCTCCACAAGAGAAAAGAAGCATTACATTGTGCCTTTAGCCAACCGTCCATGTAATCCATAGAGATGCTGGGTCTTCCAGGGAGAGTGACATTCTCTTTAGCTGCTCTTTCCTCCTGAATGAGGGCCTGAACAGCGAGCGCTTGGATGGCTGAAATCTCTATAAAAGTCAACTCATGCAGTTACGATGCAAATTTTACAAACACAGCCATACGTTTTCTGCTGCATAATGGTCAAAAATATTTTATTAAATGAATCATGTATTACTCAAAAAGTAGGAAAAGTTACATTAAAAAGGTCTTCCAAATAAGAGTTATCACCTACCATATGCTGTGCTGGACTGTTCCTATCAGCCCCTTAGACTGTGAATGGGGAACTGGCATACATGTTTGACTAATGCTCCATTCAGACCCCTCATCCTGCGATAATGAGGAGGAACAAGGGACTAATAGGGGTCCCATTAGTGGCGTCAAAAGTACCTTCATCCTTTATCCTGTGAATTGTTGATAATGTGAAAAGCCCTTTAAAGTAGCACTCCTACAAAACATTTTTATTCTCTGACCTGTTATAAAGGTGCATGATCTAAACTCCAGTAAATATTCTTACTAGTGACTGTATTTGTGAGTTATTCCTTCCTTTCTGATCCCCAGCTGTGTCATGTGACCAGCACTCTGATTTCCAAAATACACAGGACAGGAAGTCAGTCATCTCTATTCACACCTATGAGAGTGAGACTCCCACAGGAATAGAGAAACGGGCTTCCTGTCCACACATAACATGCTATTGAGTGTTGGTCACATGACACAGCTGAGGATCAGAAGGGAGGTTATCTCTTAATATTATAAAAATGAGTGTCTGTCTGTTCTCTATGTGCGACCAAACTACTAGACCGATTTTCACCAAATTCGGCACACAGGTACATCAGGTGCCCGGGAAGGTTTTAGACCAGGTCTTATCTCTCTAGGACATAACATTCCCGAGATATTCCCAAAATATGACCTGCATTAGCCAATATTAGCCTGACAGCATTGGTTTAAACCCCAACTGCCATTCTCTGCACAGACACACACAGGGAGGGCAGGTTTCCATAACAACACAGCCAGGTAATTAGCGACCAGCTGAAGATCTCAGGTAACAATCCAGTCATTTCTATTCAATGCTTTAAAGGGGCAGAGCGCTGTGGATGATACTGTTAAAGGGGTATTCCGGTTACCATAAATATAACTTATGTTTTAGACTAATTTTAGACTATGACCGTTCCACTGCTACCCATTGCGTGTCCTCATAAATTACCATGGCATCAACCTGTGATTCACACCACTCTCAAAAGAAGGACTTACAACACCTGCTCCAGGTTTCACTAAGCCACACCCCGATTCTGTCAGGCCACGCCCCCTTCCCCCTCCGCAGCCAATTGGGATTGAAAAAATGAAGGTAAAAATAAACTTCTGTCAGCTGCAGGGGTGGGAAGGTGAGTTTCTCTCTGCAACAACACACAGAAACATTAGATGAAATAGACTAATATTAGACTACTACCGTTCAGTAGTAATAAAAAGATGTTTTCTTCCACTAAATGGACTTAAAATCAACTTCTGTCAGCTACAGGAATGGGTGGGAAGGAGATTTTCTCTCTGCAATGACACACACACAAACATTAAATGAAATAGATTAAATATACCTGTGCGAAGCAATGTTTTCTTCCACTGCTACCCACTGTGTTTCCTCAAATTACCATGGCATTGACCTATAATTCAGGCCACCCTGAAAAGAAGGACCTAAAAGCACCCCCCCCCCCAGGTCCCGGTAAACCACACCCCCGACCCGGTCAGGTCATGCCCCCTCCCACTCCGCAGCCAATGGGTATTGAAAAAATGAAGGTAAAAATCAACTTCTGTCAGCTGCATTGACTTTCTCTCTGCAACGACACACAGAAACATTAAATGAAATAGAGGAAATATACCCAGGCGAAGCCATGTCTTTCTGCTAGTAACTTATATATATTACACTGGTAATAAAATTACCTTCACTACAGTTTACATCATGTACCTTCTGTAACAGGTCTACAGCTTTTACTTATCCAGGCCATTCTGAGATTGTTTTCTTGTGACACATTGTACTTCATGACAGTCATAAATTTGAGTTAATATATTTCACCCTTATTTATGAAAAAATCCCAAATTTACCAAAAAGTTGGAAAAATTAGCAAATTTCCAAATTTCAATTTCTCTACTTTCAAAATACACAGTAATACCTCCAAAAATAGTTATTATTTTACATTCCCCATATGTCTACTTTATGTTGGCATCATTTTGTAAATGTCATTTTACTTTTTTAGGACGTTAGAGGGCTTAGAAGTTTAGAAGCCATTTTTCAAATTTTCACCAAATTTTCCAAAACCATTTTTTTAAGCACTAATTCAGATATAAAGTGATTTTGAGGGGCTTACATAATGAAACCCCCCATAAATGACCCCATTTTAGAAACTACACCCCTCAAGTTATAAAAAACTGCTGTTACAAACTTTGTTAACCCTTGAGGTGTTCCACAAGAATTAAAGGAAAATGGAGGTGAAATTTCAAAATTTCACTTTTTTGGTAGATTATTCATGTTAATAATTTTTTTTCTTGCAACACAGCAAGGGTTAACAGCAAACTAAACCTCAATATACATTACTCTGATTCTGCGGTTTACAGAAATACCCCATATGTGGTGGTAAACGTCTCTATGGGTTTGTGGCAGTGGTCAGAAGGAAAGGAGCGCCATACGGATTTTGGAGGCAGATTTTGCTAGAATAGTTTTTAGGCACCATTTTGTAATTGAGATACCCTGACGTACCCCTACAGTGGAAACCCTCAAAAACTGACCCCATTTTGGAAACTACACCCTTCAAAGAATATATTAAGGGGGGTACTGGCCACTTTGGCCCCCTAAGCGTTTTACGGAATTTGGAAACACTTGGCCGTGAAAATGAAAAGTTTCATTTCTTCCAATAAAATGTTGCTTTAGCCCCAAATTTTTCATTTTCACAAGAGGTAACAGGAGAAAAGCACCCCATAATTTGTTACCCATTTTCTCCTGAATACGGCAACACCCCATATGTGGTGGTAAACTGCTGTGGGGGCACATGGCAGGACTCAGAACAGAAGGAGCGCCATATGGATTTTGCAGAACGGATTTTGATGGATTGGTTTGCGGGTGCCATTGATTTTTTTATTTTTTGAGTTATTGTCTTATGTGGGGGCTCATTTTTTGCGGGACGAGATGACGGTTTGATTGGTACCATTTTGGGGTACATAAGACTTTTTGATCGCTTGGTATTACAGTTTTTGTGAGTCAAGGTGAAAACAAATAGCTGATTTGGCATGTTTTTTTTTTTTTTTTTTTTTTTTACAACATTCACCTGGGGGGCTATCTCATGTAATATTTTTATAGAGCAGGTTGTTACGGATGCGACGATACCCAATATGTCTAACTTTTTTATTTTTGGAAAGTTTTACACATTAGATGCATTTTAGAACAGAATAAAATCTTTTTTTTGTGTTGCCATTTTCAAAGAGCCATATTTTTTTAAGTTTTCAGGCGATTGTCTCAGGTAGGGTATCGTTTTTGCAAGACAAGATGACGGTTTGATTGGTACCATTTTGGGGTAAATACACCTTTTTGATCGCCTGCTATTACACTTTTTGTGAGGCAAGAGGGAAAAAAATGGTTGTTTTGGCATAGTTTTTTTTAAATTATTTTTTGCAGCATTCACCCGGGGGGCCATCTCATGTAATATTTTTATAGGGCAGGTTGTTACGGACGCGACGATACCCAATATGTCTAACTTTGTCATTTTTGGCTAGTTTTACACATTAGATTTATTTTTTGAACAGAATAAAATCATTATTTTGTGTTGCCATTTTCATAGAGCCATATTTTTTTAAGTTTTCAGGCGATTGTCTCAGGTAGGGTATCGTTTTTGCAGGACAAGATGACGGTTTGATTGGTACCATTTTGGGGTAAATATGCCTTTTTGATCGCCTGCTATTACACTTTTTGTGAGGCAAAAGGGAAAAAAATGTCTGTTTTGGCTTAGTTTTAAAAAAAAAATTTTTACAGCATTCGCCTGGGGGGCCATCTCATGCAATATTTTTATAGACCAGGTTGTTATGGACGCGGCGATACCCACCATATGTGTATAATTTTTATTTTTGGAAAGTTTTACATATTGGTTTTACATATTTTTCAGGCGATTGTCTTAGGTAGGGTCTCATTTTTTGCGGGACAAGATGACGGTTTGATTGGTACCATTTTGGGGTACATACGCTTTTTTGATCACCTGCTATTACACTTTTTGTAAGGGAAGGTGACCAAAAAATGTCTGTTTTGGCACAGTTTTTTTTTTTTTTTTTTTACTGCGTGCACCTGACGGGGTGGATCATGTGCTATTTTTATAGAGCCGGTCGATACGGACGCGGCGATACCTAATATGTTTTTTTCACTATTTTTTACAAATTTTTTTTATATTATTTTGTAAAAATGACGCTTTTTTGGGGGGGGGACTTGAAACTTTTTTTGTAAAACTTTATTTTATTCACTTTTTTTTACTTTTTTATTTTACACTTTTTTTTTCACTTTTGGGGCTCTGATCCCCTTACAATGCATTACAATACTTCTGTATTGTAATGCATTGGCTGGAAGTGTATTACTCAATGTAATACACTTCCAGCACACTGCATGTGAGATCCAGGGGGCTGGATCTCACAGGCTTCCGTAGATAGCAGCCAGATGCCTAAGGAAGGCATCCGGCTGCTATCTCAGCCATCGGGTCCCCGTCACAGCAGCACGGTGACCCGATGGCAACCCCTTCCGACCGGCGCTAGGCGTCTAGCACCTTGCCGCAGCGCCGTACTATTATGGCGCTGGTCGCCAAGGGGTTAATATTGAAGACCTGTCCTCAAGAATCCCCCTTCAAGTCATCAGTATCTGATCGGTGGGGGTCCGACTCCCAGCACCCCCGCTAATAATCTGTTTGAAGAGGCTGCAGCTCTGTTGGGGGAGACCTGCTGCATCTTCTTATGAATAGGGATGAGCTGCAGTACAAAGCACAGCCGCCATCCAATGGATGATTATATGCTTAGTAAGCTGTGAGGAGGCAGCAGCCCTCACAGGAGCTCCATGGCATCTTCAAACAGCTGATCAATAGAGGTCAAGGGTGTCGGACCCCCACTAATCAGATACCGATGACCTATTCTGAGGATAGGTCATCAGTATTAAATACACAGGAAACCCCTTTAAATATCTGTTGGCCAAACACTTGATGAGGCAACAACTATCTCCCCGTAAATATTCATAATTGGAATTGGATGGGAATGCGTATTTATTTGGGAGAGAAGGTGCTGCTCTATATCTCTATGCTGTGCATATCTCTTAGGGTCTATGTTTCGGGCATCTTGAAATCCAATATACCTAACCCTTTATCCTCTTGTCTGCAGACAATATACTGCCTCCTTCAAATTGGATTGCCATTTTTTCAGCCAACCTTTTAGGTGTATGACTAGCTAAAGTTCTTAAGGGGTCATATACTTTCAATAGCTGCTGGCTGACAGCTAACTGTCCTGACCCCTCCATACAGATATGGACTTTGTTCGGCCGAACATGATCCATCTGCCCCTGACATCATCTGTTGGGGGAGAGATGGGAGCTCCTCATACACATTAGATTGTTAGATGGTTTCATCAACAACGGCAGCTTTTCCTGACAATACACTAATGTGTCTACGGAGGGCCTTTACAGTTCCATATAAAACACATTGCTTTCCATTCCCAGTTAGTCAGACAATTAAATTCCTGCACCACCGGAACAGATGGAGATGTCAAGTAGATGGTGGTTTTAGCACGACTGCCCAGTGTTTATGAGAAAAGATCAACTAGGGCACGGATCCGTAACCTCCGGCACTCCAGCTGTATAGAAACTACAACTCCCAGAATCCTTCTCTTCTATGGGAGTTACAAGAACAGCCAAGTGTGCATGCTGAGAGTTGTAGTTTCACAGCAGGTGGAGTGCCAAGGGTTGCTGATCCCTGATCTAGGGTCAGGTTCTGTAGAACTTTGCTACATGATGGACAAGGTAACGGCTACACTGGGAAATTCCTTCATTTTCACATACTAATAGAGATATTTTAGGTTCCGTTAACACATGATAAATGATCTCCGAGGCTTTATTGGTTCCCATGACAGTGATTCATCCTCTAATTACAATTCTGTATACCACAGATTATTTTTTTGGTCATTTCCAATTTGTCTTTATTAATGGGCACAATCTGTCAAATGTCATCGTCGTAACAATTATAGCAAAGGAATCAACGACACTCCAGACGTCTAATGCAATGAGTTTATACTTTTATTCATACAGTTGTATATCCAGGTGAGTATAGGATGCAACTAATACGTAGTAGCCACTAAATAACAGAACTGGATGCTTCTGTCCCATCAGGACCTTCCCTCAATGGTCAGTCTGTGGCATAAATGGTGAGAAGGATGCTGCTGCCTGGATCACGAGGAAGGTCCTGATGGGGCCGTACTGTCTGGTTCTGTGGTTTAGCAACTACCATGTATTATTTATATCTCATACTTACCTGGATATAGAACTGTAGCAATAAAATTAGGAACTAATTGCATTATATGTTTGGAGTGCTGTGGATTCTTTTACTATATTCCCATACCTCCCAACCATCCTGGATCCAGTGGGACAGTCCCGGATTGTAGTGGCTGTCCTGCTGTCCCGGTTCGGAGGAGGTATGTCCTGGTTTCTGGCAGACGCAGAGACAGTTGCCTGTATTATGATAAAGCAGAGAGCCAGCATTGGCTCACTGCTTCATCCATCATTCCTCCTGTCCCCTGCTGCTCTCCATCCCTCTGGTCTGGGAAAGGGCGGGGCTGGTTGGCAGTCAGCCTTGGCTCCACCCCCTCCAGACTAGACCAGCCGATGTCCTGCTGCTGATGCTGCTAGTGTTGAGGTGGACATAAACCTGTCCTTTCTGGAATTCAGTCAGTCATTCCGAATTGTTTTGAACATGGGTGCGCACAATAATTAAGGACAAAACACAGACTTATGATTCCAGTATTAAGTCCTTTGGCCATGCTTCTGTGGCAAAATCATTACAGCCTCTGGCTTGTTTCTTTATTAACACACGTACTTATTCGATACAAAAAGGAAAGGGGGCGTAAGCATGCAAATAGCAAACAATATCATTCTTGATTGGATAGAAGTTGCATTCCATTCTACGTCACTAGCTTGAAAAAGTCATTTTGATAAGAGCACGGGGGCCATCTTGGACTAGTTAAATATATACATATATTATACGCAAGCTTTATAAAAGTTACAAAGTATAAAAATATAATATAAAAAGGTTCTTGATTATACACACATTCCTTCGTGATACTGCACCGCAGCGTCTTAGACACAATACCAGGATATAGACATTCTATACAGCTGCATAAGCATTTACAAAGCTGAGATATATATATATATTTGTATAGCATTAAATACATGTATCTACAAATGACATAACACTGTGAGGGGAAAATTCAGTATTTCGACCGGTCTACCTTCACACCTTCACAGTCCCCCCTAAAGACTGAATTTTTCCCTAATCCTTGATTTCCCAATTGTTAAGTGTCTAGACGGACATGGGGAAAAAGGTAGTGTTCACCAAGGCTGAAACCCAACAGGTACCCCCCTGTGTACTTGGGCTTATCCTAATCATTTGACAGAAACCTATTTGTGGATCATTGGATTTCTAAAAAAAACAAAACTGTGTGTTGGACTAACAAGAAGTGTCTCTCTGTGGTCGTCTTCTCTTCGATCTTCTTGGATGATAACATAGTCTCTGGTGTAAAGTCAATTGTCCATCACTCGATGCTTGTTATTACAAAGTTCAGTCTATGACCCCTCCTTATGTATGTGAAGGGGTTGCAGGTGTAGGTGTCAGTGTAGATGTTAGAGCCTCTTATCAGTGGGTGATAAACAGTCTGTTACCTTGACTGTGGGAGGAGCTTTGACACAAGGACCTCCCACCCTCACTGGTCTGCATCAGCTCTGCTGGTTAGGCACACAGATTACCGTTAAGGTCCACCCCTGGACAGCCGTAGTACGAACAGCAAGGCCTTGTGCAGCATGGCTGACCCGTAGTCGAAGTTGTTTCTTGTTGGGTGACGGGCTACTGACAACGGTGTCTTACCACACCTTGTAGACTTGACGTAGCAGCTCCTGGACTTTCCCCGAGGTTGTTAGTCCCAGCTCTTTGTAGCTGCACACAGGAAAGATGCACCGGAACAGTTCCACACAATCAAAAAGTCAACTCAAAAACTCAGTTCATGTTAGAATAAGCCGTTGCTGAGGTGGTTTCCTCTCCATCATTGATCAAATAAACAAATGTCCTTAGAACGTTTGTCGGTCCAACACTGTATGTAAATAACACTTACCAATGAGACCAAAGAGGTCTTCTGTCAAATCAAAAAGGACTTTTGTGAGACTCTAAATCTGGTCTAATTAAAGGATACTTCAAAACAAACTTTCATGATTTTTTGACAAATGATCCTGCATATTTCAATACATTAATCAATACCAATACCCGGGTATCTTGTGTAATGTATACCTTTTGAACCAAATAAAACACAACACCATTAATTTTTTTTATTAATAACCAACTTTCTTGAGATACCTAACATGTTTTGATGTTTACTAAATGTGTGATATTGTGTATTCTGCACATTTTGTAGCAGTACCCAACTTTTCTGGATGTGGAAATGATTGGACTCTTTTTTTTCCTTGAATGAACAGAGTACTCGTAACTAGGAGATGTGCACAAGGGCTGTCTTTGTATCTGTGACGTCAGCATTGTCCTCCTCCCTCCCCCCTTAGTCGCACAATGTGAGCTTCCCTGTTTGAGTCAGTCTTGTCTTGGTTGTCCATGAGGTCAGATCTCTGATGTTAGTACATTAGACATACAACAAGTCGACAAAAAGCAAACATAGAAACAAACAGATCAGACAATACAGACACAAAACATGAAGGGCCCATAAACGTTTTATTGCCTTGTTTTCAAAAATAAAATGTAGAGTTTGGTCAAAATATTTGGTACCAAGGAAAAATAAAAATCCCCAATGCGCATATAAAGAAAAACAAATGTATTTCATCATACACATTCCTTCATTTTCTCTGCTGCATTCACACACAAGTACAACTTCAAGCTACATTCATTCACATTCCACTGAATGAGTCAACTCTCAGAGACACAGCTTTCCTGGATACGGATACACACAGAAAAACCATCCTGTACGGAGGGGGTAGAAAGAAACATTAAGTGAATCAAAAGAAACATTAAATGAATCAATTGCCGGCACATAATACCATTGTCTTCGGTTGTTCACTCCTACAACACATTGTTAAACTATTGTCTCGACTCTTGGACATTTACAAGCTGCTAGAAAGAGAAAAAGGAAAGTTATTAATTTATAAAATCTCTGATTTCTAATTAAACAATATTAACTGATTACAGGTATATGTATATCCTTCATTTACTAAGTCGAGTACTCGTTATGCTTCTACTTGCATCTATGTGCATTGTTTCCCACTTATAGCCGTGTCATGGAGAATACCAGTAACTAAGATGGCCGCTGGGCAGGGACTGATGTTCCCTCAGTTAAGATGGCCACCTGGAAAGGAAGTTGCAGGAGTTAAGATGGCCACCGGAGTGGGAATGGGATTAGTTAAGATGGCTGCTGGAACGGAAATTGGGACGCGTAGGACGTGCCATCTTGTGTGATAACTGAATACAAAGAGGTGAGCCGCGGGCGTGGTTTTGGCACTGACGTACTTTACAGGTCCACCCCTCTGAAGAGAGAGACTGAGGGGGCTAGCGGGGGATGTGTCTGCAGGAGCGCGGTTGGGTCCTCCTGCGCCATTTTAGGGGCCGTGCTGACGGCATGTAAAAGTAATCATTTGTCTTTTCATTATACATTTCTGCCCAGACTAATTTCTTATATTTTAATAATTCTCCGCTTCTGCTCGCATTGTTCTCTTTTCACAAAATCTAGAATATAATGTAAATTCAAGGCTGAATGTCCAGTGTTCACTCCTTTTTGGCCTAATGCCAGAACACTTCCCTGTTAGCGATGATTTCTTCCATTCTCAACTTAACCCTTAATTTGGCCTCATCATCACATCAGTAGAGCAGATATCGCTCACAGTAAACTTGGCTGTGTGACCTTCATCTGCTAGTCGGTTCTCTGGCAACACACAAGGTCAGATTTCTGGTCCACACGGACATAACAAGTGGATTATCATAGTCATAAATTCCAAAGGGGGGGCTGCAGCTGCAAACTGCAAAGCTGAACTAACACTGAAGAAAATCCTTTTTTTTTTCCCCAAATCCGCCATTTTGCAGCTTTCTATAAATCACTTACATAAACCATATCAATCATTTTTTTTCCTGCACCAACCTATTACACTTCTAATCACTTTTTCTTTCCCTTCAATTCACTTTCCACAGTCCATCTTTTTTTTTCTCTTTTTTTTTTTTTTTTCCCTGATTTGAAGCAGTTCTATAGAAGGCTCTCGCTACATCGATCAAACTTTCACTGGGCTGTAATCTGCCTCCTGGAGGCATCCCAATTATCTTAAACAAGCTTTTCACATCCTTCACATATCTTTTTGCCTTCTTTGTTCCACCAGACTGACAGCATTCTGAGCACCTGCCGGAAGACTGTGCTGGGTTTTTGAACACTTGAAGCATACAGTGCCCTATTGGCGCGGCCGTTTTCGCCAACCTGAGTTAACCGTCCTCCGAATAGCCAATAAATCACGGGGGGAGGGGAAAGAGATCTCACTCGATTTCCCCGGGGAGAGAGAGACACCCGCTACTATCTCCCCAATTTAGGGGCCGACCCTTGCGGCTAAACTTCAAACTTCAAACTACAATCAACACTGCCCCCGTGATGGAGTTGCAACAATGGGCACAACGGTTACCACTCAGCGCACTAACTAACAACTAACTAACTGGTCTGAGGCTCGGGTAACTTGTCGGTATACCCCAGCCCCCACGCTCTGAGCAACTTGCTGGTATACCCAGGCGCCACCAACATCCCAGGCGCACACTCCGGGCAACTTGCTGGTATACCCGGGCGCCGCCCAAATCCCTAATCTAGGCGCACGCTCTGAGTAACTTGCTGGTATACCCAGGCGCCGCCTAGATGACTACTCTAAGTGTTTTAGGCGCACGCTCTGGGCAACTGGTCCGTAACGTGTCGGAATACCCAGGCGCCACCTAAATCACTACTTCAAAGTGTTCTCACAGCCGCCGCCAGTCTGGGTCCCTAACATGATCTGACTGAATCCCCACGTGACCTTTCCTGAGGGGCTGTAGGTTTCCGGAATCCCCGGCGGAGACCACCAGGCGTCTGGTCACATGACGTTTCACTCAGGCCCCACAAAACCTAAACCCCAGACTACCACTCCCCCCTCGAGCCACAGGTAAGTTATCACATACAGTGTATATATAACTTACCGTGGTCGGTTAGGGTGATCAGTCCCCTTCGGGAGGGAGTGGTGCCCGTGGCATCGGTCGAGGGTTGGGACACCGAGCGAGTCCTGGTGCTCCTTTCGGGGGCCCCACGTTGGGCGCCAGCTGTTGAGGTGGACATAAACCTGTCCTTTCTGGAATTCAGTCAGTCATTCCGAATTGTTTTGAACACGGGTGCGCACAATAATTAAGGACAAAACACAGACTTATGATTCCAGTATTAAGTCCTTTGGCCGTGCTTCTGTGGCAAAATCATTACAGCCTCTGGCTTGTTTCTTTATTAACACACGTACTTATTCGATACAAAAAGGAAAGGGGGCGTAAGCATGCAAATAGCAAACAATATCATTCTTGATTGGATAGAAGTTGCATTCCATTCTACGTCACTAGCTTGAAAAAGTCATTTTGATAAGAGCACGGGGGCCATCTTGGACTAGTTAAATATATACATATATTATACGCAAGCTTTATAAAAGTTACAAAGTATAAAAATATAATATAAAAAGGTTCTTGATTATACACACATTCCTTCGTGATACTGCACCGCAGCGTCTTAGACACAATACCAGGATATAGACATTCTATACAGCTGCATAAGCATTTACAAAGCTGAGATATATATATATATATTTGTATAGCATTAAATACATGTATCTACAAATGACATAACACTGTGAGGGGAAAATTCAGTATTTCGACCGGTCTACCTTCACACCTTCACACTAGGAAGAAGGTAAGTATGTGGTGTTTATTATTTTTAACTTTCTGTGGGGCACAACATATTACAATGTGGGCATATTACTGAGGGCACATCACAGCACGCCGCACAATGTGTCCCTCTTTGTTAATTTACAAAGTTGGGAGGTATGTATTCCATTGCGGGTCCTAATATTTTTGACAAGTGTTCAGACCTCACTTCAAGCAAGAACATGCTAAGTATTAACATGATCTGCTCATTATCCAGCATTGAAATGTTGGATATTTACCAGTGACCAACTATGTAGATCAAAATGTTAGAAGATCAAGATTTTACTTGTGGTATGTACAATTGAAACCTGCCCCTAGGATGCTCTGATCTAAAAAGATGAATCTGAAAAATCAATGTGATCAGCAGAGGATTTGTCAGTCATGGCTGCTCCTTCACATCCCTGTGAGCGGTATAAGAAAATACTTCCTGTGCAGCAGCCATAGAGATGATATCTAGAGATGAGCGAGTAGTGAAATATTCGAAAGTTCGAATTTCGATTCGAATAGACCGCGTTATTTGACTATTCGACCGACTATCGAATCCCATTATAGTCTATGGGAAAAAAATACTCGCCACTTGGAAATCTCAATTCAACCACTTGGAGGTCACCAAGTCCACCCTGAAACCTCAGAAAATGATGCCAACACTGCTGGAATGCAACTGGGACAGCAGGGGAAGCATGTCTGGGTGCATATAACGCGCCCAAGTCGCACTATTACGCCACTATCACAGCCTCTCAACAATACACTCCAAACACAATATAACTTCTATGTAAAGTGAGACAATACAAGGAAACCTTCTTTCCTCTACATTGCCATGGACCCCAAGCCAAATTGTACAAAAAAGAAGAAAAAATTCTGCACCCCTTAAAATCACGTTGCCTATGACAACCACAGATGGCATAGGCAAGGGGGAAAGCAAATAGACCCCACCCCTAATTGTCATTGTGTGTGTGAGATGTGGTCAGACATGTCTTCTTTAAAATGTAAAAACAACTCAAACACATGCAGAAGCCTTAAAATGCCCAAATTGTTGGCGCTTGAGATGTCAGTGACCCGACCTGGCCCAGTGTCATGTCTAGCAGGTAAAGCAGTGGGGATGTTGAGGGATGCGTAGGACCGCAAAAGGCAGGAAGAGGCCGTGGGGTGGCCAGAGGCTTATGGAGAAGGCAGGCTAGAGCCCGCAGGGCCGCATCTCTTCCCTATAACAGGCCCCCACACAAAGCTCTCCCATCGAGGGCTCTTAGGTCCTTGTTGTGAAGATATTTTAATGAGTGCGCAAAGTTAGCTTGAGGTGAGACCTTGAAAAAATTATATGGAGGCCCTTGAGGTGAGCCCTCGAAAAAATTATGTGGAGGCCCAAGAGGTGAGACCTCTTAAAAATTGTGTGGAGGCCCAAGAGCTGAGACCTCTTAAAAATTGTATTAAGGCCCAAGAGCTGAGACCTCTTAAAAATTGTTTTAAGGCCCAAGAGCTGAGACCTCTTAAAAATTGTATTAAGGCCCAAGAGCTGAGACCTCTTAAAAATTGTGTGGAGGCCCAAGAGCTGAGACCTCTTAAAAATTGTATTAAGGCCCAAGAGGTGAGACCTCTTAAAAATTGTTTTAAGGCCCAAGAGCTGAGACCTCTTAAAAATTGTGTGGAGGCCCAAGAGCTGAGACCTCTTAAAAATTGTATTAAGGCCCAAGAGCTGAGACCTCTTAAAAATTGTGTGGAGGCCCAAGAGCTGAGACCTCTTAAAAATTGTATTAAGGCCCAAGAGGTGAGACCTCTTAAAAATTGTGTGGAGGCCCAAGAGCTGAGACCTCTTAAAAATTGTGTGGAGGCCCAAGAGCTGAGACCTCTTAAAAATTGTATTAAGGCCCAAGAGCTGAGACCTCTTAAAAATTGTGTGGAGGCCCAAGAGCTGAGACCTCTTAAAAAATGTATTAAAGCCCAAGAGCTAAGACCTCTTAAAAATTGTTTTAAGGCCCAAGAGCTGAGACCTCTTAAAAATTGTGTGGAGGCCCAAGAGCTGAGACCTCTTAAAAATTGTATTAAGGCCCAAGAGCTGAGACCTCTTAAAAATTGTTTTAAGGCCCAAGAGCTGAGACCTCTTAAAAATTGTGTGGAGGCCCAAGAGCTGAGACCTCTTAAAAATTGTATTAAGGCCCAAGAGCTGAGACCTCTTAAAAATTGTGTGGAGGCCCAAGAGCTGATACCTCTTAAAAATTGTATTAAGGCCCAAGAGGTGAGACCTCTTAAAAATTGTTTGTAGGCCCAAGAGGTGAGACCTCTTAAAAATTGTTTGTAGGCCCAAGAGGTGAGACCTCTTAAAAATTGTGTGGAGGCCCAAGAGCTGAGACCTCTTAAAAATTGTATTAAGGCCCAAGAGCTGAGACCTCTTAAAAATTGTATTAAGGCCCAAGAGCTGAGACCTCTTAAAAATTGTATTAAGGCCCAAGAGCTGAGCCATAATAATTTTTTCTTTTTTTTTTTTAATGGAGCAATTCTACGGCGGTTAAGGAGGAGGAGGAGGAAATGGCACTTCATACAGATGGCACTTCACTTTTGGCTGCTTTCCACTGTTGTAGAAGCAAAGTCCGGGTCAATCCACTTGCTGTTCATTTTGATTAGCGTCAGCCTGTCCGCACTGTCGGTTGACAGGCGGCTGCGCTTATCGGTTATAATGCCCCCGGACGCGCTGAACACCCTTCCTGATAGCACGCTGGCGGCAGGGCAGGCAAGCACCTCCAAGGCGTACAGGGACAGTTCCAGTCACGTGTCCAACTTGGAGACCCAGTAAGTGTAGGGCGCCGAGGGATCGGGGAGGACAGGGGTACGGTCTGCCAGGTACTCCCGCAACATCCGCCGATACTTGTCCCTCCTGCTGATAGTGGGCCCCGCAGTGATGGAAGTTGCACGAGGGGGTGCCATGAACGTGTCCCACACCTTGGAGAGTGTTCCCCTGGTGGCTGTGAGCCTGATCGATGTTGTCAGACTCCGGGAGACACTGTCCTCTCTGCCGCCAGCGATGGTGGGTGGGAAAATCTCCATCATGTTCTGCACGAGTTCCCTCTGGTATTCCAGCAATCGATTCGTCCTCTCCTCTACCGGAATAAAAGAGGAGAAGTTATCTTTATACCGGGGGTCCAGGAGTGCGAAGACCCAGTATAGTTTGTTCTCCAATATCCGGACAACACGAGTGTCCCGGGAAAAGCAGCCCAGCATGAAGTCAGCCATGTGTGCCAGACTCTGAATAGGCATGACGTCACTGCCCCCACCAGAAGGATTATTTGCCATTTCCTCCTCTTCCTCTTCCGCCTCCTCTCCGCCCCATCCGCGCTGAACCAATGGGACGCACACAGCCTGACTGCTACCCTCGCCGCCAGCATCCTCCTCCTCTTCCACAGCCACCTCCACGTCGTCCTCCTCCTCATCCTCCTCCTCCTGCAACTGCCACCGAGAAGCAGACAAAAGTGTGGTCTGACTGTCTAGCTCCGTTGCGTCTCCTCCTACCCCCGTCTCCTCTGTGTGCAATGCGTTCTCCCTTATTCCGATGAGCGTTTCTTTAAGGACGCATAGGAGCGGGATGGTTAGGCTCACTATAGCGTCCTCGCTGCTGACCTTCTTGGTGGACTCCTCAAAGATACGCAATACATCGCATATGTCTGCCATCCATGGCCACTCGTGGTTGGCAAACTGAGGGAGCTGAGTTGGAGGCACACGTGGATTCATCATCTGGTACTCCATCAATGCTCTCTGCTGCTCACACACCCTGGCCAACATGGAATAGGTGGAATTCCAGCGAGTGGGCAGGTCGCACAACAGCCGATGCTCAGGCAAATGGAGGCGTTGCTGGAGTTTTTTTAAGCTAGCAGCAGCTACAGTTGACTTCCGAAAGTGAGCGCACAAGCGCCGCACTTTCACCAGTAGCTCTGCCAGGTTGGGGTAAGTCTTTAAAAGTTTTTGGACTACCAAATTAAAAACGTGGGCCAGGCATGGTACGTGATTGAGTTGGGCAAGCTCCAGAGCCGCCACCAGGTTACGGCCGTTATCGCACACGACCATGCCTGGTCCTAGCTGCAGCGGCTACAGCCACATCTCCGTCTGCTGCAATATGGCGTCCCTCACCTCTGGGGCGCTGTGCTTCCTGTCGCCCAAGCTGATGAGCTTAAGCACCGCCTGCTGACGTCTCCCCGCGCCAGTGCTGCAACGCTTCCAGCTAGCGGCTGAGGGCAATGTTAAGGCAGAGGAGGAGGAGGAAGAGGAGGGGGGTTTATCAGAACCCGTGCTGGCAATCTTGGGCGGGGGTGATAGGTAAGCCGTCTCTGTTTGCGACCCCGTCCCCGCTTCCACAACATTCACCCAGTGTGCCTTCAAAGAGATGTAGCGTCCCTGGCTGCAAGCGCTTGTCCACGAGTCGGTGGTCAAGTGGACCTTTGCGCTGACTGCGTAACTCAGGGCCCGCCTGATGTTACGCGACACGTGCTGGTGCAGGGCGGGGATGGCACACCGGGAAAAGTAGTGGCGGCTAGGGACGGAATAGTGAGGTGCGGCAGCCGCCATCAGGTCGCGGAAGGCCTGCGTCTCCACAAGCCTAAACGGCAACATCTCCAGGGCCAGCAGTTTGGAGATGTGGCAGTTTAAGGCTTGGGCTTGGGGGTGACTCGAGGCGTACTTCCGCCTGCGGTCGAACGCCTGCGAGATGGACAGTTGATGGGACGAGGAGTATGAAGGTGCAGGCGAAGATGCGGGGGAAGGGGAGGCTGAAGGAGAAGGCCCCAAAGTAGCCGAGGCAGAGGCAGATGTGGAGGTGTCCTGGCTGGAGGTCTGGACCACAGTGGCAGCACACAACAAAGGGGAAGAGGCAGTGGCAGCAAGACCGGGCGCAGGTTGTATTGCGTTTGCTCTCTCCCACTCAGCCCAGTGCTTGACTTCCAAGTGACGCCGCATGCCTGAGGTGGTCAGATTGCTCTTCTCAGAGCCCCTACTCAGTTTTGAGTGGCAGAGTGCGCAAACCGCGCTCAGTTTGTCGTCCGCGCAAACATTAAAAAATCTCCACACCACAGAAGTACGAGGCCTCGATGGGGGAGCTTCGCGCGACTGCCTGCTGCCGGGAAGAGCTTTGGCCCTGCTGGCTGTGGCCTGCCTTCTCTGCCTGGACTGTCCTCTGCCTCTTGCTGCCTTTTTCGGTGATGCGCAGACCACCACATCTTCACTGCTTTCCCCGTTGGACATCACCCCTGGCCAAGTGGGGTCGGTCATTTCGTCGTCCACCACCTCCTCTTCCACTTCCCCACTCTGCTCCTCCTCCTGCCCACTGGACATTCCAACAGCCTCCCTTGATGGCAACTGCGTCTCATCATCATCGCTCATGATAACAGATGCTGGTTCCGGGTCCACATCACCAGGAGATGGCAGATACTCAAGTGTTTGGGCATCGCTACAAACAAATTCCTCTGGTAGCTCCTGGGATTCTTGCAGCACATCTGGAAAAGGACCCGAAAAGAGCTCCTGGGAGGGGTCAAGGGTGGGATGACTCTGTTGGCCAGGTTGGGAGGAAGGAGGGTCAGAGTAAGACTGTGTGGATGACTGGGTGGTGGACAAGTGAGTGGAAGCGTTATCGGCTATCCATTGCACCACCTGTTCACGCTGCTCAGGCCTCAACAGCGGTGTAACCCGCCCCCCGCTTAACTGTCCCATAAAGGCAGGGATGCTGGATGAGCGGAATGCTGGCTGCCCCTCACCAGCACGCATTGTATCCCCACTGGCTTCAACGCGGTTTGTGCCCCCACCAGCATTTCCGCGCCCCCGTCCACGTCCACGTCCCTTTGCGCTAGCCCTCCGCATTTCAGGCGTTTAACTTTTTTTTGCCACGCGTTCTGCAAAATATAAATTTTTTTAGGAGAACACTTGGCGTATATAGCCATATAATGCCAGAAGGTCAATAGATGCCTATACGCAACAGGTATATTAACAGGGTTTTGCTGGCACACAGAACGCACAACAGTGGTGCCAAATATACTTTATTTTTTAGAAAAATACTTGGCGTATACAGCCGTATACTGCCAGAAGGTCAATAGATGCCTATACGCACCAGGTATATTAACAGGGTTTTGCTGGCACACAGAACGCACAACAGTGGTGCAAAATATACTTTATTTTTTAGGAGAACACTTGGCTATACAGCCGTATACTGCCAGAAGGTCAATAGATGCCTATACGCACCAGGTATATTAACAGGGTTTTGCTGGCACACAGAACGCACAACAGTGGTGCCAAATATACTTTATTTTTTAGGAGAACACTTGGCTATACAGCCGTATACTGCTAGAAGGTCAATAGATGCCTATACGCACCAGGTATATTAACAGGGTTTTGCTGGCACACAGAATGCACAACAGTGGTGCCAAATATACTTTATTTTTTAGGAGAACACTTGGCGTATACAGCCATATGCTGCTAGAAGGTCAATAGATGCCTATACGCACCAGGTATATTAACAGAGTTTTGCTGGCACACAGAACGCACAACAGTGGTGCCAAATATACTTTTTTTTTTAGAAAAATACTTGGCGTATACAGCCGTATACTGCCAGAAGGTCAATAGATGCCTATACGCACCAGGTATATTAACAGGGTTTTGCTGGCACACAGAATGCACAACAGTGGTGCCAAATATACTTTATTTTTTAGGAGAACACTTGGCATATACAGCCATATACTGCTAGAAGGTCAATAGATGCCTATACGCACCAGGTATATTAACAGAGTTTTGCTGGCACACAGAACGCACAACAGTGGTGCCAAATATACTTTTTTTTTTAGAAAAATACTTGGCGTACACAGCCATATACTGCCAGAAGGTCAATAGATGCCTATACGCACCAGGTATATTAACAGGGTTTTGCTGGCACACAGAATGCACAACAGTGGTGCCAAATATACTTTTTTTTTTAGAAAAATACTTGGCGTATACAGCCGTATACTGCCAGAAGGTCAATAGATGCCTATACGCACCAGGTATATTAACAGGGTTTTGCTGGCACACAGAACGCACAACAGTGGTGCCAAATATACTTTTTTTTTTAGAAAAATACTTGGCGTATACAGCCGTATACTGCCAGAAGGTCAATAGATGCCTATACGCACCAGGTATATTAACAGGGTTTTGCTGGCACACAGAACGCACAACAGTGGTGCCAAATATACTTTATTTTTTAGAAAAATACTTGGCGTATACAGCCGTATACTGCCAGAAGGTCAATAGATGCCTATACGCACCAGGTATATTAACAGGGTTTTGCTGGCACACAGAACGCACAACAGTGGTGCAAAATATACTTTATTTTTTAGGAGAACACTTGGCGTATATAGCCGTATACTGCTAGAAGGTCAATAGATGCCTATACGCACCAGGTATATTAACAGGGTTTTGCTGGCACACAGAACGCACAACAGTGGTGCCAAATATACTTTATTTTTTAGGAGAACACTTGGCTATACAGCCGTATACTGCTAGAAGGTCAATAGATACCTATACGCACCAGGTATATTAACAGAGTTTTGCTGGCACACAACGCACAACAGTGGTGCCAAATATACTTTTTTTTTTAGAAAAATACTTGGCGTATACAGCCGTATACTGCCAGAAGGTCAAATGGTACGTATACACACCAGGTATATAACAGGGTTTTGTTGGCACACAGAACGCCCAACAGTAGTGCCAAATATAGTTTTGTATATAGGTGCTAATACACCACTAATGCCTCTCTCTGTCCCTACTCCAGCAGCTATCCCTCAATAAAGCAGCCGTTCTGTGCAGAGTGTATATAGTTAGAATCAGCTATATACCGTGCAGTATAGTAGCCCTGATAAGGGCTGTCAATCACTCTCCTGTCCGCTGGTAGCCGGTATATATGGTGGTAAATGCGATATTCTGAGCTTCTGTTATATACTTTTGGGGTCCTGCCTGACTTTCATACAGCTAAAGCCTGTCTCTCCCTGCTCGGGCCTCTGTCCCTGACTACGTTCATGCAGCATATGCGAACGAGCAGGAAGAGCTGAGTTTTTATGATTCGAGGTCACATGGTTTTTCCAGCCAATGCATGTAGACGCCGTTCTCGCGATGCCAGCGTGCTCCGAGGACCTGTCATACCCCCCCTGCATAGTGATTGGTGTAAAAAAAGCGCCAGGGAAGGTGGGAGGGGAAACGAATTTTAAGTGCGTCATCGCCGTTATAGTCGATCGAAATCGAGTATGACGAATAGCGTAGTATTCGATCGAATACCGGCTCGGTCGAATACTACTCGCTCATCTCTAATGATATCATTATGTAGGTTGTGGAGGTGTACACGATAAGGGATCCACTAAGCTAAACCCATCTTCCACCCATGTCATAAATGGGAGCTATGTTGGTAAGAGCTGGGATGCCACTATATCAAACACCGTAAGTATGCTGACATGCTCTTTTGGCATTTGTTGGGACAGTGGGTCTTTATGGACATGTTTGACGCATATTTCAGGTGCATTTCCCGGCTCATACATCCAATGTGAGTAGAGCCTTGTCCTGCAAGACAAGAATTGCAATGCCTTCTGAAAACATACAGGTATATGGTGGAAAAAGGGATCTGGTTGCTTCACATTCAATTATCCACAAATTGTTACATTCTAGACTTTCCCCAAGCTCCCCCATTACAAGCTGAGGTCTCTTCTTCCAAGAACATTATGAATATGAATGGGTTCCTTCCTTCCTAGAATCCATTGAAAAGGTTTCTGGAGGCAATGATCTCATTCAAGAAAACACTTGGCTAGAAGGCATTTATGCTGCTGATTGATCCAATGGTGGCTGCAAAGCAGCATTTATAGCTGGGTGTCAATACCCTGGAGGACCACAGTCCACCCAACATGACATTGTGGAAGGAAAAACTATAGCTACAGAACTACTTAAAAGGCCCATACAAAAATATGATGACCTGATGTTCGATGTAAAATACCCTCAATATAAGGGTGCACTCCTTCCACCTGGAGAAAAAAGGTTTAGTGTCCAGATGCAACAAGGCTTCTTCACCATAAGAACTGTGAATCTGTGGAATAGTCTACCTGTGTTGGTGAAGCTCTCTGCCAACACCTTGGGTGGCAGCCTAGGTAGAAGCCGGAGCACAGACTTGGCCTACCTTCGGCTGAAGGTTGCCTGGGCGTACTCCCGGTTTTGGCTGGGGGTTGCCTATTTTGTCTCGGCCCCTTGCAGAAGCCTTCTGGCCCGGAGGGACTGGGAAAGGTTTATGGGGGGCCCTTCTCCTTTGGGAGAGGGCCTGCGATGGACCGTAACCTTGTGCACGTTTTTGTGTTGCATGCTGCAAGATTTTGTTGCACAGGTGTAGAAAGCATGCTCCTCGGGCTTCAAAAATAGTCTACCCGAGGACGTGGTCACAGCAAGAACGGATGACGTCTTGGAAAAGGGCTAGATGTTTTCTTAGAACAGAATAACATTAATGCGTACGTCAATGTATAGGGTTCTTGTTCTGAATGTTCATCCAGTTTGGACAACATGCCTTCCTTTGGTTGAACTTGATGGCATATGTTTTTTAAGTCCCACTTACCATATAACGATATCACATACATATAAACATATATGATAATGTATATACTGTATATCCTATGAATCATACAGTACTATGTGAAGTCATTGACAGGTAGAGGGCCCCAAAAGCTCTGCCCCTGCTCCAATGTCTTTACTGTGTATGTTGCTTTCTATATTTCTGTCACCAGGTGGCACCATGTTAATATAAAGAGATGACCCAATCACAGTGTGTTGCCAGCATGGATAGAAGGTGCCTGCTGACAGGAGGTCCTATATATATATATATATATATATATATATATATATATATATTGTGGTGATGTGTATAGTAAAGTTCACGGTAGATGTGTGGTGGTGGTGTGGGGGGGTGTATCTCACCCAGTTGTTCAGTTTAGCTGGGTGAGATAACTGAAATCCTGAAATGGTGCTGCTTCAGCAAGGCATAGTTGCTGGAGCTGGTTTTGTTTAAAGTATGGGCTGGATTTCTTTGCACTGGAAGACAGGTTGGAAGTGGGAGTCTTCCAGTCCACACCCTTCCACTACAGGTGTTGCAGTAAGCTGACAGATTGCAGGTGAGGCCAGCTGGGATAAATCAACCTGCAGTGTGTGAGTCTAGAGAGAGAGGGCCCAAGGGAACAGACCTTGAGAGGGCCTGTGTGGTCCCAGCCAGGAGGGCTGGGGGGCCACAAGGCTGAGGAAGCCTGAGAGAGAGTAAGGCTGAGGAAGTCTGAAAGGTTGGAACCTGCGGAGGCTCTGTGTGGTCTCAGCCAGGAGGGCTGAGGGGCCACAAGGCTTGGTATAGCCTTAAGTTTGGGGGGGCCCAGCGATGCCTATGGTTAGAGGGTCGCACGGTCAGAGTCGGGAGGACTGCTGGACCATCTCCCCCCAAAGGTGCTGGTGAGGTCACAGCTGTGAGGTCTGGTCTGCTGGACCAGACGGCTGAGGAAGCCGCATCTAAAAGCTGTGTGTGAATGGCGTTTTTTCTAGGTGAGCTAGAGAACAAATTATATGTTAGTCAGAGCCCAGACGGGCAGGTGTTTGTTTGGCTTTGTTTGTTTTGTGCTGAAGAGCAAAAATAAAGCTGTGTTGGACTTTAAAACCCCCATGTGTTGGAAGAAGTCTGTGATGGCGACCCCCTGAGAGAGAGCGATCCCTTACAATATATATATATCACCATATATTTAGCCCCCTACTTTCCTATGACAACAAAAGACACCAGATTTCAAAAAATAAAGGGGGCATCAAGTACAAGCTTTTTTGTTTTATTATATATTATTATGATTCTGCTTATTTCTAGCTATTAATTAAATCAGATCATTGATCTTGTTGCCCTATAACGTACCTCCCAACCTCATCAGATCCAGCAAGTCAGTCCTGGATTTCAGCGGCTGTCCTGCGGTGCCTGGAGGGCTGCGGCATGTCCCAATTTCAACTGTACCTGTGTCATGAGGACGCAGATAGAGTTGAATACAATGTGAAGCAGGAAGGTGTAAGGTCAATCCTCCCCCATCTCCCAGCCAGTGCTCTCCACAGCAGGCAGGCTTGATGCAATCACGTCATCGCTCCTGCTGAGCTGAGCAGGAGGGAGCACAAACTGGAGGATGATATGCTCCATTTATCGTGGAAACGGGACTAGGTGAGTATTCATTTTTGTATTTTGTTAAAACTACAGGGGCAACACTACTGTGAGGAGGTACTAAAGGGAATTCTACTCTGGTGGCACTAAGTGGGCATTCTACTGTGTGGAGGCATTAGGGGAGATTCTTCTGTGTGGTGGCACTAAGCAGGGATTATACTTTTTGGGTGCACTATGGAGGATTCTGCTCTGGTGGCTCTAAGGGGGCATTCTACTGTGTGGGGACACTTAGGTGTTATTCTGTGTTGTTGCAGTAAGGGAGCATTCTACTGTGTGGGGGCACTAAGGGGGATTCTACTCTAGTGGCATTAGGGGGGATTCTTCTGGGTGGTAGCACTAAGCAGGGAATCTACTTTTTGGGTGCACTAAGGGGGATTCTACTCTAGTGGCATTAAGGGGGCTTAATTACGGGGGAATGTCATAATTTCCTCATTGTGACTATTTTTTATTCTTGAAGGATGGCCAAGAGGACAAAAAATCCAGATCATCTAGAAGTAAAGGGTACATGACTGTGGAAACAGGCAGCCATCAATCATGAGCAGCATCTTACCAAATTAATTGTGAAATGCGTCTGCATCTATTTACTCCTACAACACAGTTAATAGGCAACAAATCAAGTGCAGGCTCAGCCCGCGGAGAAAAGGCTGTCAGAAACCAGGAGACCACACGTAAGGCCTGTAAATCTTTACTGCAGTTGTTTGCAATAGTACAGTAGCTGCCAAAGTGGTATACATAAAACCTAATGGTGTTGTGCACACTGCATGAATATTTTACGCTGTAAGGCTGGTACTGTTATGGGACTGCCTCTGCTATGGGGGCCGGTACTGTCAGAGATGTTAACTTGTTAGAGCCATTCATGGCGTGATACTCTAGTGTTGGGTTAAAGCAAAAAATTGGGTGGTCTTTGAGGGGGTGACTTATATAAAAGGTCATGGCAAAATATATTCAGACCACTATATTAATATCACTCCCCAGACCATTAATGTAAAGGAGTTATGCTACTAACAACAGGTTAGAAAATTAGCATTCAGTGATCATGAGAACAGGGGTCCACAAGCAGGGGCGGACTGGGAACTTAAAGTGGCCCTGGAAAAAATACTAAAAGTGGCCCGTTTTGTACTTGGGTCCAAATTGGTGGAAGGCAGGGCCAGCAATACCATATTGTGGTACATTATAGCACCCCAACACAGCCAAATGCCACAGTCCATCACAAAATACATCCCCAAAAACTTCCACTGGCCGGCTATGAGGAGGGTCCAGATGGCCCCCTGGGCATCGGCCCACCGGGAAATTTCCCTGTAAGGTCTATGGCCAATCCGCCCCTGTCCACCACCAAACTGTTGAAATGCAGCAATCCTATGTACACCACTTCATTTATTTCTATGGGAAGTGCACCTATAGAAGTGAATGGAGTGGCAGACATAGCACTGCTGAATTTTCATGGGGAATCCCAAGGGCCCAGTCCCATGCATTTATTTTAGCCTTGTCAGTATGCCAGACTCCGTTAGCCGGAAAACTGAACCAACCACAGAGGGGAACAACTAGGAAAAGCTGGCATTCTGTGGCAGGGACAAGGCATTTTCTGATGACACAGGTGGCCTTGCTGATGCAATGGCTGCATTGTGTCCTCTGTCTGACAAATGTCAGCTTGCAGGACAGAAAAGCCAGTCCAGCAATAATAGGAAACCCCATAGACACTAGCCCTAATTAGCCTTCCTATCCCAGGACTTTATCATCATTACACCGGGCATTCATTGGCAATACTTGCTGTAACACCGTGTATGGTAAAGTACTGGATGGGGTGTATATCTCACCCAGAATTCTCAGATGGGTGAGGTAAACATATCCAGGAAAGCTGTGTTGTTTCGGCAAAGTGTAGTTTGCTGAGGCATTTTTGTTGTGTATTATGGGCTTGGATTTTTATGGAATGGTTGGTAGAGGGGCCTGCCATTCCCTCCTTCACTCCAGCATGGCGTTTTCCCCTAACCTGACATGAACCCAGGTGTAGCTACTGGGCTTATTGTGTGCAAAGCCAACACAGGTCATGTGTGGTGGAAAATAAAAGCTGTTTTAACGCCCGAAATTTGTGAGTCTATCATTTCCGACCCCACCACAAGCACACAGACCCGCGACACAGCAGTAACACAAATACCTGGAAACGTCACTTTGGATAAAAAAAAACAGTATTCTGCCCCCAGCACCATTATCAAGACCAGCTCCCCACCCCCCCAGATCAGACAAAAAGTACTTAGACCCCTGACAACTATATATTTACCCACCCTTATATCTAGATTTCTAAAACTAGACATGCCAACTTGCTCCAAAAATGCTAAAAACTGGTATTGGCTCACATTAAGAAATGTGGGTCATTATCCACAGAAAACAAATTTCATATTTAGAATTATTTTATTTTTTTTTAATTTTGGCAGTACTATGTCATTGAAAATGTAATACAAATTACTAATATTGTATAATCCGAGTTCATGTTGTATATTGAAGAGTTAATCTGCACAATAATCCACATTATAATTATAGGTGGAGGACTGGAATGACTCAATGAAAGCTATGTTGTTCATTTAACAGGCCTAGATAAATATGCAAACAGAGGAGCAGAGTGTTGATATGTATAATGTGAGAAGCCCTGGTCAGTCACACAACTGGGATAGCTTAGGGTTGTGCTGCTCAAACTAAATCACCTCCCCTCTCTCCTTCCTGGTCTGACTCATGGTCTGACAAAGAGTGTTAGGTGAGACTCTCTGCCTTGCTAAGTGTTGAGACCTAGTACACGTGTGAAATAATATTCACACAAACACCCTTTAAAAAAAAAAAAGCAAAAGAATATTCACATAGAGGTTGCTAATATGAAAAAGTATAAACATGTAATAAAAATGTAGCTGGAAGCATTCCTTTAAGATTTTGACATGAGGTGAATTAGAAAAGGGACCTGGCAAATTTAAAGACAAATACAGATTTAAAAAAAGCTGCTAGAACAGTAACTAATTAGAGCACTTGACAAGCAAAACAATGAAAAACATCTTCTAGGCTTCTTTCACTCATAGTTTTTTGCTTTTAAAAGTCACCACAAATTTCATGTTTTTTTTCAAGTCGTGTGTTTTTCATGCATAGAGAAAATGCATGAAAAAATAAAAGCCACACCTAGAGCATTCTGTGTTTTTAAAAATAAATGCCAATTATCCCCCAAAACATACCAAAAGTGAAGAAAATGCTGCAAAAATAAGAGCACATCCTGTCAACAGGACTATTTTTTTCCATCACCTATAACGGAACCAAATGGAACCATTATGTGTCCCCATAGACATGTATTAGGATAGAACAAAACAGAATGCCTCTTAAAGGCTTCCATTTTGCATTCAGTCCCAAAATACCGTTATATTCCGTTAGAAGGGAATTCTGTAATGCCAATAGAAACCCGTCTTTAGACATGTTTCACAATTCAGAGCTCCTACACAAGGAAAAAGCTGGTTTGCAACCAAGAACAGACTTATTTTAAATTACATCTCCCGTGTACACAGTGTATCACTATTTATATAGTGAATAAACAACTTTTTAAAGGGTCTGGTCAGAGAGCTATTTTTGACGAGTGGCTTAATCTAGTATGGTACACACACGGAGAAAATTGTTGGTAGCCTTCCATTAAAGAAAGAGAAGTAACTGAAATAACTTGAAACTGACAAACGTTTAATAAATAAAAATTTACGGAAAATCAGCTAATGAAAATCGGACCTTGCTTTTGAAGTGTGGTTCAGCAGAATCATTTAAAAAAACAAACTAATAAAATGACCCAGACAAAAATGATGGTACCCTTAACTTAATATTTTGTTGCACAACCTTTTGAGGCAATCTCTTCTATCAAGCAATTTCTGTAACTCTCAATGAGACTTCTGCACCTCTCCATTTGGCCCACTCCTCGTGAGCAAACTGCTCCAGCTGTCTCAGTTTGAAGGATACCTTCTCCAGACTGCATGTTTCAGCTCCTTCCACAGATATGAATACATTTTTATTTATTATTACTTGTCAGTTGTCTTGTTATTGTCAGTTTCAAGTTAGTGCAGTGACTGTTGTGGGTTATTTCAGTGACATTTGTGTGTAGCTGAGCACCATCCAAGTCCATGTTGTTGAGCTGAAATACCAGACATAGCCTATGGTAAATGGTGGCACTAAAACACCATTATGGCCCCTATACACACAATTTTGCTGTGGCGGATTTTTTTGTTTTTGTTTTACCATTACAAAAAGAATAGAAGTAGAAACTACTTCCATGTTTTCTATACTGCCTGTGGCTTTATGGGGTTGCTTTGGCATTTTTTTCTTACATAACAAATATGTGGATAGTCTTTTCTGTTCAGATGTTTTCCCCTAGAGAGAGAAGGGGATGGAAAAACACCGGAAAAAATGCTTTAAATGCTTAAAAAAAAAAAAACGTCAGAGAAAGAAAAAACGCCACTACTTAGAAAAAAAAGGTACTCAGCAAAAAAAACACTTGTGTGGCCGGTACTTCATATTTTCATAAACTGGTAGCTGGCAAAAAAACACATGCAGAAGACACCACTAAAACCGCTAATGGGCAGAAAAACATCACAAAATACCTAAGTGTCTTTTAAGCCTTAAACAATTGTAATGTTGTGACTAGGGTAAGGAATAACATGTTTATAATGTAACCATTACATAGAGGAGTTATTATGCTGATGAAATATTTCCTGACAATTGTTATTAATTGAAACAATAAATGATGATATTCAGTAAAATACATACAACGTCTGCTAGAAATAAACTTTATTTCAATATATCACTGAAGTCTCCTTTTATAAATCTGTGGCAACAAAAATTAAAGGGGTTGTCCGGGCTTTTTCATATTGATGACCTATCCTCAGGATTGGCGGGGGGTCCGACACTCGGCACCCCCGCAGATCAGCTGTTTGAGGAGACGGCGTGCGCAGTGCGCACGTGCTGTCTCCCATCTCTCTTTCTGCTCTGCTGCTGTATGTCTCCTCAAATAGCTGATCGGTGGAAGTGCCAGGTGTCGGACCCCCGCCAATCTGATATTGATAAACTATCAATATGAAAAAGCCCGGACAGCCCCTTTAATATCATGATGGGCTATGATATGGTTGGGTTTGCCTTTTTTATTTTTAGAGCCAACATCAGTGAAGTAAAAAAAAAAAAAAGATGAAGTAGTATCTGCCCTTTATACTATCGCTGTCTTTATGATCCGCATCTGGTTTTGGCTTTGAAAATGCATCAAAAACCTGAATGTGTAAACCCAGCCTGCCTCATATGCAATGTAATAAGGACAGCTCACCTGCAGTAAAAACACTCAAATCAGGTACTGAAAGTGGCTCCAGTTAACATGAATATCCTCAAAAAAAAACTAGTCTACAAAGCCAAATGAGACGGCTCTGAAGCCCTGTTTGGCCTTATCCCTATTATTAGTATTCTGACTCTATATGTATTTATATAGTGCTTAAATATGATACATATGCAAGATACATGAGAAGAAGAAGGCTCTGCCCAAGTAAGATTACAATTCAAAGCTGGATAGGGTATGTGCTTATGAAAGCTTTGAGAATAGAATTTCAAATAACAATCAAAGGGCTTGGTTCACCACCTGCTGGGGAAGAGTAGTGCGGCCCTAAAACAGATCGAGAAGGCACCAGCTAGAATATACAAATGCGTCAGGTTTATTCCTCTCCTGTCTATTCGTGTGTTTGGGGTAACTTCTATGCAGATGTCTCACACCTGATTCATTACGGTGGGTCAGCTGATCACTGGTGCAGGCCAGTGTGTTTGGGAAGGAATTGGATAGTCTTTCTTTAAATATTTCTGGTCTGTGTTGTAATCTTGCCAGTTATAGCATAAGTGTGCTTTTGATCCAGAAAACCTTGTATCCTGTATCTAGTTCCCTGTTTTTTTGTCTGTGTAGTTTGTTTCTTGTGATTATTCGCATACAGATCTTGTTTTCTGAGTCTTATAGTGTGAAGTTTGTTTGTGTCTTTCCTGTTAGAATTGGTTCATGCTAGGGACAGTATTTCAGATTAGAGTTTTTTTTACTTCAGCAATAATGAGGGTCAGCGGTGCTTGATTTGAGGGTCAGTATTCAGTTATAGCTCTAAACAAGATTCAGGGAAAGTTATAGCATGGACGAGGGTTGGATTAGGAACCTAAAGTGGCCCTGGTAAAAGATACCTAAAAGTAGAGGGTCTAAATTGACAGGAGGCGGGGCAACAAAAATAGGGAGGTCATCAATACCAAAATGCAAAATATCACATACCACCGTGCCGCAAAGTATATTGTCCAAAAAGCTGTCCCTCAGAGTTGGCCATCAATAGAGGCAATTTTCTCTCCTCTTCCAGTTGTTTCTGATTAAAATATGGAGTAGAGGGCTTAGGAGGTGAGATACAGGGCATTGTTGAATTCAGGAGGGCATGTCACTGGCCGGGTACATGAGTTTCTGATTCTCACAGAGTTAATTACCACTGATAGCTTATTATTTCCCTAGCCAGCAGCAGAGAGGAGGGCTTGGGCGGCCACCTGGTCATCGTCCCACTGGAAAGTTTCCCTATAAGGTTTATGGCCAATCCGCCCCTGACATGGACAGGTATTGTCTGTTTGCCATCCATGGTTATCTTCAGTTGTCTGCTTCATTACCTTACGGTCTGCATCATTACTTGACAACTCCTACATCCATTCATCATTCGGGTCCTGTCCTCTAACAGTGAGTTTTTAATTCTGTATACTCGTTGTCTGCCAGTGTTGATACATGCTTCTTCCGGTTGTTATATAATTCAGCATAAGAGAAGGTGAAATACGGGATGGCACTACAAACTCTCTTGCATCACCCAGGGAGCCAATATGTGTCGGGTCCAGGAGAAATCACTACGACCCCGGTGGTGCTCAGCTCCAATGCAACAGTCCAGGCATGAGAAAAATCCAAAAACAGAAGAAATGAAGAGAGCGGCACTCACCGGAATAGTCGATACTTTATTATATCTTCGGCATACACAAAATCGTTCGGGAGCAGGCGGCGTACCCTACATGTGCAACATGGGCGACGGCCGTTTCGTGCACTCTATAGGGCCTGACGAGGCGCAGAGTGCGCGACACGGCCGTCGCCCATGTTGCATATGTAGGGTACGCCGCCCGCTCCCGGACGATTTTGTGCATGCCAAAGATATAATAAAGTATCGACTATTCCGGTGAGTGCCGCTCTCTTCATTTCTTCTGTTTTTGGATTTGTTATATAAATCAGCCCTACTGTAAGTCCTGACAGTATTTAAGTACCTGGAGACACCGTTAGTACCAGGGAAAAGTGCTGCTATAGGTGAAGTCCAGTTCTGCAATCTTGTGAATAACTGGTGTCAATACAAGTTGGGAAAAGTGCTGTTAAGGAGATGTGGTGCCTATCAGCATATCTTATGAGGGTCCTGCTGTGCTACAGAGAACATGTGAACCAGTACTGAGTGAGGTAGAACCGGCTAGCCTTCACAATTACTGCTGTGAGTTCTCTCAAAAGAGACTGCTCGATAAAAACCACCACTGCCTGAGCTCCTGCTGATTTTCTCTGTAATGTTACCTTTTTGTGAGAACACATGAATTTCTTACTAGAATTTTGGTCTCTGTCGTCCTTTCATGACATTGGATCTTTGTTGAATCTTTCATAAAATCAAACTTTGTGTAGACACATGACTAAAGGAGATGAAGTCCTTTCATGTTACAATGGATTCAGATTACAATATTTTTAAGATTCAATAGACTTTCTAGTGCCAATGTAACTTGAAATCGCATTAAGCTTACAATGTCAGATACAATGCTGATTGGTGGTGCATACGATTGAATGGAGGATCCAAACCATCAGCATGCACATTTCACTTGTAAAACTCATATCAATTAGTGCATAACATAGGGATATGTGGTGTCAATTAACAGGCACAGAGTCACTGAAGTAAATCGGCTGATTGGCTATCTAAGATCTCTTTTCAGTGGTACAAAACAATCTACCTGTATTCTACTGCTGTTTACTTGTTCTTCAGCCATTTTCATGTCTCTCCAGAGATGTTCAATTGGGTTCAGGTCGGGGCTCTGGCTGGGCCACTGAAGAACATTCACAAAGTTGTCCCTGAGCCACTCCTGTGTTGTTGGAAGGTAAACCTTTGGCCTAGTCTGAGGTCCAGAGCATTCTGGATCAGGTTTTCATTAAGAATATCTCTGTACTTTGCTCCATTCAGCTTTCCCTCAACCTTGACCAGTCTCCCTGTTCCAGCCACTCAAAAACACTCCCACATCATGATGCTGCCACCACCATGCTTCACTGTAGGCAGCTGATAAGCAGTGCCTGGTTTCCTCCAGACATGACCCTTAGAACTGAGGCCACAATGTTCAATCTTGGTTTCATCAGATCAGAGAATCTTGTTTCTCACAGTCTGAGAGTCCTCCAAGTGCCTTTTTGCAAATTCCAGGTGGGCTTTCATGTGTCTTTTACTGGGGAGAGACTTCTTTCTGGTCCCTTCGCCATAAAGCCCAGATTGGTAGAGTGCTACAGTGCCGGTTAACCTTCTGGAAGCTCCTATTGTCAATCTGTTAAGTAAGTGGTATCACCAAGGCCTCTGTCAGCATAATCAACCCTATTTAACAAGGCATATTGCATGGATGGTAGGTTGATCATGTTGATTAAAACGATTTCTTTCTCTTCTTTTTAGGCCTCTATCACACTAGCGGCAGCACGGATCCGGCAGGTGAAGGGTGCTGCCGGATCCGTGCTGCCGCAGGGACATGTGTGGAGCCAGAACCGCTCTCCGGCCCCACACATGTCACACAGTACATACACACAGACACACACACACAGTCATATACACATACAAATATACATACATACTTACATACTCCCGGCAGGTCTCCACAGCGCAGGAGAAGCAGGACGGTGCGCACATAGGGAGATTCCCCACAGCGCCCTCTGCTGGGCGCCAGGTCCTCCTGTGCTGTTGAGACCTGCCGGGAGCATGTAAGTATGTATGTGTATTTGTATGTGTATATGTCTGTGTATGTTTATGTGTATGTCTGTATGTGTGTATGTCTGTATGTGTGCAGGTGACGAATCCGTCATGAACTCCATTGAAAGTCAATGGAGGACGGATCCGTTCACCATTGTGTCACACCAAACGGATCCGTCCCCATTGACTTTCATTGGGGGTCATCACGGATCCGTCTTGGTGCGGATGCCTGGACCGGAGAGCAAACCGCAGCATGCTGCGGTTTGCTCTCCGGTCTGAAAATGGAACGGAATGCTTTTAGGAGCATTCCGTTGTCTTTAGTTCAGTTTTGTCCCCATTGACAATGAATGGGGACAAAACTGAAGCGTTTTATTCCGGTATTGAGCCCCTATGACGGAACTCAATACCGGAATTATAAAACACTAGTGTGAAAGTAACCTTAGCTTGCACCTCTGTGGATATATATGAACCTTTATACAGATGCAGATCAGGCAGTGTGAGCACCAAGGGGCCTCTCGGAGCACAGGTATTGTCATGCCCTAGTGTTAGTATGGTGTAAAAACAGTCATTGGTGTCAGTGTATTTTAGCAAAACCATGCATTCCCCTAGGAAAACACTGACACTAAGGACTGGTTTTACACCATATATAATGCTGGACCACCAATGACTAAGTGAGTCACAGCACAAGTGCCAGAGGAAAAAGCTGGCTAGCCCTGTTGTCAATAAAAGGGGAGGGAGGAGTGACCTAGGTGCCGAGGGGCATGGCAGTACCAGTTCACCAAGAGCTATGCTTGCCCTTCGGTACTCGAACTGCCTAATTTGCCTGCATATAAAAGTCCAGATATCTTCATAATAGTTCTATCCCTAATGCTCATATAACTGTTTTATCCACAGAATTGCAATATAAGTCATCTGCAGGAGATTTTTTTGTCCTATGTGACTGACTGCTCTTTATCAGAGCACAGGGATAATAGACACTGTCATGTCACAGTTCAGGAATAAGGCACATAGGATAATGCCCATGGTCAAATCACAAAACACAATGCACATAGTGAAGTCACAGTACTGGTGTACTGCAGACAGTGATGTCATAGTATAGAGCTAATGCACATAGAAATGTCATAGAACACTGATAATAAACTCTGTTAAGTTATAACTGGGGAAAAATCAACTTGATGATGTCACACATCGATAACACAAACAGAAATGTCACAGGTTGAGAATACTTATAGAACAGGAAGATAATGCACACAGGTATGTCACAGTATGGATAATACTTATAGGACAGGAACATAATGCACACAGTGATGTCAAAGTATGAGTATACTTATAGAAAGGACTATAATGCACACAGTAATGTCACAGTATGAGAATACTTACAGAACAGGAAGATAATGCGCACAGTGATGTCACAGTATGAGTATGCTTATAGGACAGGAACATAATGCACACAGTGATGTCACACCATGGAGAATACTTATAGGACAGGAACATAATGCACACAGTGATGTCACACCATGGAGAATACTTAAAGGACAGGAACATAATGCACACAGTGATGTCACAGTATAAGAATACTTACAGAATATAAAGCACACAGTGATGTCACAGTATGAGGAATACTTTTATAAAAGAGACATAATGCATACAGCGATGTCACAGTATGAGAATACTTACAGAACATAATGCACACAGTGATGTCACAGTATGAGAATACTTACAGAACATAATGCACACAGTGATGTCACAGTATGAGAATACCTACAGAAAAGGAACATAATGCACACAGTGATGTCACAGTATGAGAATACTTATAGATCAGGAACATAATGCACACAGTGATGTCACTGTACGAAGAATACCTTTAGAACAGAGACATAATGCACACAGTGATGTCACAGTATGGAGAATACTTTTAGAACAGAGGCATAATGCACACAGTGATGTCACAGTATGAGAATACTTACAGAATATAAAGCACACAGTGATGTCACAGTATGAGGAATACTTTTATAAAAGAGACATAATGCCTACAGCGATGTCACAGTATGAGAATACTTACAGAACATAATGCACACAGTGATGTCACAGTATGAGAATACTTACAGAACATAATGCACACAGTGATGTCACAGTATGAGAATACCTACAGAAAAGGAACATAATGCACACAGTGATGTCACAGTATGAGAATACTTATAGATCAGGAACATAATGCACACAGTGATGTCACTGTACGAAGAATACTTTTAGAACAGAGACATAATGCACACAGTGATGTCACAGTATGGAGAATACTTTTAGAACAGAGGCATAATGCACACAGTGATGTCACAGTATGAGAATACTTACAGAATATAAAGCACACAGTGATGTCACAGTATGAGGAATACTTTTATAAAAGAGACATAATGCCTACAGCGATGTCACAGTATGAGAATACTTACAGAACATAATGCACACAGTGATGTCACAGTATGAGAATACTTACAGAACATAATGCACACAGTGATGTCACAGTATGAGAATACCTACAGAAAAGGAACATAATGCACACAGTGATGTCACAGTATGAGAATACTTATAGATCAGGAACATAATGCACACAGTGATGTCACTGTACGAAGAATACTTTTAGAACAGAGACATAATGCACACAGTGATGTCACAGTATGAGAATACTTACAGAACATAATGCATACAGTGATGTAACAGTATGAGAATACTTACATAATGTAAGTATGTAACAGTATGAGAATACTTACATAATGTAAGTATTACTTACATAATGTATTCTCATACTGTGATGTCACAGTATGAGAATACTTACAGAATATAATGCACACAGTGATGTCACAGTATGAGAATACTTACAGAATATAATGCACACAGTGATGTCACAGTATGAAGAATACTATTATAAAAGAGACATAATGCACACAGTGATGTCACAGTATGAGAATACTTACAGAACATAATGCACACAGTAATGTCATAGTAGTATTGAAATATACAAAGTGAATTCACAACTCAGGAAAAATACCACTGTGATGGCACAGCATATGGAAAAATATGTCAGTGTATAGGCAGAATGTACATACTGGAATTTTGCAAATCATAGTGGAATAATGCACACAATAATGTCAGAATTAAATATATTTAAAAGAAAGTAGACTCTGTTCCATACATAGAAATGAGAGAACCCTAGAGCAAGGTTAAAATAGGACCCGGTGATGGTGCGGAATTTTATTGCCCTGGACAGAATGTTCACAAGTTTGTTTCCTCCCTCACTAGACCTGTAGTCAAGCCTAGACATGCGGCCATAATATGGGTGCTGAAACGTGTCTGTGTAATAATGCCTGCGTGACCTTGACCTAATATAGAGTCTCATGTCATGTCCTCTGTTCAGTGCGACATATACTGAGATATTCTCCCTTTGTATACTCTGATAGAATATGCCACAGTTTTGTACAAAAAAAAATCCAGACAAGTCAGTATCAGGGCTCATGCACACGAACGTATTTTCTTTCCGTGTCTCTTCCTTTTTTTTTTTTTCGGAACGTATGCGGAACCATTCATTTCAATGGGTCCGCAAAAAAACGTGAAGTTACTCCGTGTGCATTCCATTTTCGTATCTCAAAAAAATAGATCATGTCCTATTATTGTCCGCATTACAAACAAGGATAGGACTGTTCTATTAGGGGCCGGCTGTTCCGTTCCACAAAATATGGAATGCATGGACGGACGTTATACGTATTTTTTGCGGATCCGTTTTTTGCAGACCGCACCATACGGTTGTGTGCATGAGCCCTCATATTGGTGGGAGTGTGACACCCCAGCATCCCTAATAATCAGCTGGTGCCGGAAATAAATCAGTGGAGGAAGTGGGAAAAAATAGTCTTCGTCCATTGTGTATTCACTTGGATCAATATGTATAAGGTAGAAAACCCCTTTAACCCTCACTGTATATAATGGAAATTTATAAATTATACATACCGACCGTCTTCTTTGAGAAGACCATCCTCTAAAAGACCACTGTTCAATGCAGTTTTGGGTGGTTGTCATGAAAAATCAGACATAAATCATCCTGATAAACTCACATATAAAACACCACGCCAAAAATGTCCCCTGGGGTTTATCCTTTAGACAGTATTATACATCTGCTATTAGTTTTCTAGTTATCCTGCTCATACATAGCATATATTACTGAATATTGAACATGCTTCTATGCAGCACAGTGCACACACGAAGGGCAAGCAGTGTCTGTGCTGATGGGGAGCACTCTGCCTGCCTGTGGTGCTGCCTGCACTGAGGATGAGACAGATCCATGTGCTCCATTCTCCAGCTCTTCCTCCCAGCTCTGCTGTCCCTATAGGATTGCACATGCCTCTCACTGCAGGGAGGGGCAATCGGTTACCCGGCTAGGAACTGCAGAGAGAGGGGCACAAAATAGCAGAGAGGATTGTGCAGGAGCACAGACTGGACCCCAGCCAAAAGGATTCTTGCCTTCTAGCAGCAGGCTGATGCAGTGCATGAAATCCAGTGCAGAGCAGTGATCATCCCCAGCGCCCTTGACAGTCCAATGTGAGGCTTTGCTGCAGGTGACAGATTCTGGAGCTGTCTGGCTTCTCCTCTGCTGCACCACTCTCTATGGTAAGGGTACGTCCTCTGATTCTATGGCCCCTTATTGTGTCCTGTCCTACCTACAATGCATGTTGCAATTGCTGATTAGCTCAGACCAGTACAGAAGCTCAATGCTCAGGACTAATGCATTTGATGAGCATTTACAAAGTGTCTTTCTGCTGCAGTCTCTCCTCCCCATACCAGAAATAGGGGGGTTCTGCATGTCAGCCTGATCCCTGTAGTCACCTGAAAAGTTCTGTATTCAGCACTGGGGGTAAACTTTCCACTTGCATCACCCAGTTTATCACCCACTGCTGTTCTATGCACTGCAGTCAGACATTCATTTCACTCTGCTGCATGACAGGCTCACAGGGGGGGGGGGATGCATGTTGCTGGGTGCATGCTCCAGGAGTTGTGTGATCCTGCACAGATGATGTCATTGGTGTTTCCCAAAGCTGTGGAATAAGCAGTGTGTTTGTGTGCTGAAGATGACGTCATGGCTCTTCTTCAGAATAGATCATTTCCATATACAGCAATAGTTATCAGATTAGGTTTGTACTTTGTTACATTGTTGTTATGTATTTGTAAACAGGTTTTATGTGTTTATTGTATGACCCCCGGCCAAAAGAAAGTACAAGGCAATGTGGCTGGAACCAAGAAAAAGTTTTGTATGCATAGAATAGGGAAATGAGTGACGGGTGATCTAAATGTAGAAGATGGGCATGTGGTACATGTAATGACCATGTAAAATCTATCTATCTATCTATCTATCTATCTATCTATCTATCTATCTATCTATCCAGGGGTGCACCACCAATGAGGCCAGGTGAGGTGATTACCTCAGGCAGCACCAGGTAGGAGTAAGAGGGGGGCAGCCAAAGGGCCATGGGCTGAAGGGAAGGGGGTAGTTTAAGAAATTGGCATGGGGGGGCGTGAGTCCTTTCAGTTTTCGCCTTAGGCAGCCGAAAGGCTAGGTGCACCCTGCCTCTATCTATGTATATACTTACATTATCTATCTATCTATCTATCTATCTATCTATCAATCATTGCGAATACTGCAGTGCACTTGCTCTCGGTACTTACAAAGTATGTAGAAAGAGTTTTATGCCTTTCATGCTGCCACTAAAACAATGTATTCTGCATATCAGTTATACAAATCAGTTTCAGTAAATTAGCAGATATATATATATATATATACACACGCACATTTTTTTTCTTTTTTACTATATTGGTATCATTTTTATCCTTCATTTTCAATAGGCCTAGTGTACTAAAATTGGTAGGAGTTGGAGTGAGCTGTTGAAGGACCTCAAGGGGTTGTGCAGGATTAGGGCGCATTCACACGACCGTATATATTTTGCGGTCTGCAAAAAATCCAGTTGACATCCGTGTGGCTTCTGTCCGTTTTTTTTTTTGCAGACCCGTTGTAACAATGCCTGCCCTTGCCTGCAAAATGGACAAGAATAGGACATGTTCTGTCATTTTTGTGGAGATGCGGAACAGACATACGGATGCGGACAGCACACGGTGTGCTGTCCGCATTTTTTGTGGACCCATTGAAATGTATGGGTTCGCATCCGTTTTGCATAAAAATGTGGATGGGATGTGAAACAAAATATGGTCATGTGAACGGGCCCTTAGGCAAAGAGGCTAGAGCACCACACCTGTCCACAGGTTGTGTGTGGTATTACACCTCTGGATACAACCCATGGGCAGGTGTAGAGCTGTTTTTGGACTAAAGAAGCCATCTTTGTTTAAGGCCTCATGCACATGGCTGTTGCCTGGCTGTGCCCGTATTGCGGCCTGCAAACAGTGGGTCTGCAATATACAGGCACTGGCCGTTTGTGCCCATTCACTTGAATACGTCCACAATCCGGAAGGTGGGGTGCGAAACGGAGGCATGGAACCCCACGGAAGCTCTATGAAGGGCTTCCGTTGGGTTTCTCTCCGTACCTCCACACCACAAAAAAAAAAGAACTTATTCTATCTTTTTGTGGTGCAGACGGATCATGAACCAATTCAAGATGAATGGGTCTGAAAACGTCTGCGGCAGCCACACAGATGGTGCCCATGGATTGAGGATTGCAAATTGTGGTCCCCAATGCATGGAATGGCCGGGCAACAGACGTGTGCATGGGGCCTAATCCTGAACCCTCCTTTTAAAGAGGCACGCCCCTTGATTTTAGATCTAGCCCTGAGAATATGCGAGGGCTTCTTTAGGCCACCTGCACACAATGCGTAATCGTGCGTTTTTCCTGTGCGGATTTCTGCACGGAAAAACCACAGTGTAGTACAGTACTAGCAGAGTGTATGAGATTACACAAATCTTATGTACACTTTGCAGATTTTTTTCTGTGCGGAAATTGACCTGCTGTGCTGATTTCCAAATCCACAGCATGTCAATTATGTTTGCGATTTTAGCTACAGATTTCACCTGATTCCCTTGAGGTAAAACCGCAGTTAACCACAGGTAGCTGTTAGAAATTATATATTTTGTTGTGGAATGCAGTTGCAGAAATGAACAGAAATCTTCAGGATCTTACGTGCGTTCACTTGAACTTGTGTACTGGTGGCCTTAAAAGGATCAGCATAAGGTGAAAAAAACGCCATAGCCAGAGTAATGCCTCATGCACACAACTGTACACAACTGCACAGTACCATAGGCAACTCTATTTTCCCTGTACTGGTATTGGTTGGTGTCTTTATCAGTGTATGCTACATAGTATCAAAGTATTTTTCTCTGTTCTAAAGTTCACATGGCATAACCTATGGCACTACCATCTCAGGCCTCAGAGTACACAGCAATTTAAGTGATGTTACGACCAGGGGTGCACCGCCAATGAGGCCAGGTGAGGCGATTGCCTCAGGGAGCACCAGGTAGCGGCAAGAGGGGGGCAGCGGAAGGGCCATGGGCAATGAACGCTTTCATTGTGGCAAAGGAGTTAGGTTAAGAAATTGGCATTGGGGGGGCGGTTTCAGTTTCCGCCTCAGGCAGCAGAACGGCTGCCTGCAGTTAGATTCATATTAGGCCTCATGTACACAGAAGCACTCAGATCCCTTGCAGCAGTGTGTTACAGAGCCGAAGGTATTATATATGGTGCTCCTGCCCTGTACTAAAGAGCCAGCCTTCCCTGAAAGTGATGCTTCTAGGCCTGGGATACTCAACCTGTGGTCCAGACAGCTGTTGCAAAACTACAACTCCCAGCATGCCCTAATAGCTGTAGGCTGTCTAGGCATGCTGGGAGTTGTAGTTTTGCAACAGCTGGATGGCCGCAGGTTGGGCATCCCTGTTCTAGGGGAATGCACCTCCATAAGGCCATAAGTTTTAAATGAGCATGTGAGAGTGTGAATTCCTGTAGTGAACTCTGCTCCTTTGACCGGACTGCACAGTAGTATAATAAATTATAATGCTGTGTGTCTCTGCCTGACCTGAACTGTACGGATTTGTATTGACATAATGCCGTCAGTACAAATTATTACAGATGACGTGAGGAAGAGACCACAGTGTTATAAATCATTATAAGGGCTCATGCACATGAATGTAATATTTTTTTCTGGGTCAGTTCCGGGGTTTTTTGCGGCCCATATGCCGAACCATTCACTTCAGTGGGACCACAAAAAAAACGGAAATGACTCTGTGTGCATTCTGTTTCCGTACGTCCGCATGACCGTTTCGCAAAAAATAGAACATGTCCTATTATTTTCCGCATTATGGATGAGGATAGGACTGTTCTATTAGGGGCCAGGCGTTACGTTCCACAAAACACACACAGCCAGTATCCGTGTTTTGCGGATTCAGAGCAGTGTTCATGTGCATGAGCCTAATGCTGTGTGGTCCGGTCAAAGGAGTTCAGTACGGGAATTCACACTCCAATGCGGAACGTGTTTCACGCAGTGATCATGCTTTTATGAAACTGGCCTAAGGCTACCTGCATGTTTTTCCGCACCAAATTCTCACCAAAAATGCATGTGCTACTTACATTGAAAAGTGTGAAAGCCACACAAAGAGTTGACATGCTGTGGATTTCAAAATCTGCATGGCAGGTCAGTTTTTGCACGTTAAAAAAAAAACAAAGTGTAAATGAGAGTTGTCTGATCTCATACACTTTTCTGGTGCTGTACGATGCCTCACTCACACGTCATTGTTTTGGTTGTGATTTCCATCCTTAATTGTGAGCCAAAACCAGGAATAGAGGCTACACAGAGATAAGGTATTAGGCCTCATGCACACATCCGTTGTTTGGATCTGTATCCGAGCCGCATTTTTTTGTGGTTTGGAGGTGGACCCATTCACTTTAATGGGGCTGCAAAAGATATGGACAGCACTCTACGTGATGTCTGCATCCGCACATCCGTTCCGCGGCCCTGCAAAAAAAAAAAAAAATAGAACATGTCCTATTCTTGCCGTATCACGGACAGGGATAGGACTGCTCTATTGAGGGCCAGGCGTTCTGATAATCAAAATGCGGAATGCAGCTAGCATCCGTGTTTTGCAGATCCGCAATTTGCAGACCACAAAAAGGATACAGTCATGTACGTGAGGCGTAAGGGAAAGAGCATGCATGCCTTTCACCGCTCCATACACACAGGGGTCTCAGGGACTTTTGTTCTCATGATCTGTGAAGGTCCCAGTGGTCAGACCCCAGCAGTCATATTGGATATGACCCATCCTGTGAATAGGTGATAAACGTTACTTAAAGGGTTATCCCATGATTAATGGAACAAATTAAACTCAGACATCATCTAGTACATGACAATCTCTAGCAAAGCTAAAACCAGCCTCTGTACCTCACATGGATCCAGAGCGCCTACGACTGATTGCTCCAATTGCTAAGCTAGGTATATTTCAAACTGGCGACTCAGAGGGCGAGTCCTCTCTGGGTGCAGCTCTTTTTCTTTCACAGCTCTGGGGGTGAGTCCTTGTTTCTGCTGCAGCTCTCTCCCTATCACAGCTCAGTTGTTTGTCACAGTGTTATGGCAGTGCGTGTGGAACCACCGCATCAACCAACCAGTTTGACTTTGAGATAAACATAACAGCGTTGTCCTGTCCAGTCCTCTGGTTTTCAACCTTTAATACAGGCATCTGGACTTCGCTGCAGGGAGCCACCAGACCACTACCTCCTGGAGTAGTCTCAGTGTGGTTGGTAGATGACCCATGGAGTTCACAGACACTGGTGCAAGGCACCAAAGAAACAGGCAAACACGTAATCGGTAATAGACCAGGGTCAGGGCAGACTGAGTTCATGTGAATCTGAGGAACAGATCCAAGGTCAGGGCTGGCGGCAGAGGGTTATAACGGTAAATAGGCACAGGTCAGGACAAGCAACTGAGAGTCAGAACCCAGTAAACAGGCACAGGTAGAAACATGGTAGCAAACAGACAACAAACGCCTTAGCAGGCTAGGAACCTAATTGCTCTCGCAAGAAAATTATGTCACGACGAACTTATAGCAGAAAGCCGATTAAATTAGATGCAGCAGAGCAAGGGGAAGAGGGGAGTTGTAGTGAAGGCAGGAATCGGAGTAGTTGTGTTCACTGAGTAATATTTCTAATAGACATAGCAGAGCATTAGATATGGCTGTTGACATTTGAAGGATGGAACTAAGCATGTGTGTCCAAGTGGACAGAGAAATAAGGGAAAGAAGAAACAGCAGGTGGCGTTATACAGATACATTTTACAGAATAACTCTGTGAATATATTACATTTTAATTATGTATATTTGCACATGTATTCAGATCCAGATGCTGGTTTGAAAAATGTAGAATATTTTTCCTGGGACAACCCCTTTATTGGGAAAACTTCTTTACTGTACATGTGACTAAAAAACATAGTAACATAGTTTATAAGACAACCAGTTCATCTGTTATCCTGTCAGTTGATCCACAGGAAGGCAAAAAAACAAACAAATCATGAGGTAGAAGCCAATTTTCCTCATCTTAGTGGAAAAAATTCCTGACTACAATCAGGCAATCAGAATTACTCCCTGGATCAACCACCCATCTCTAGTAACTATAACCTGTAATATTATTACCCTCCAGAAATACATCCAGGCCCCTCTTGAACTCTTTTAGTGAACTTACCATCACCACCTCCTCAGGCAGATAGTTCCATAGTCTCACTGCTCTTACTGTAAAGAATCCTCTTCTATGTTTGTGTACAAACCTTCTTTCCTCCAGACGCAGAGGATGTCCCCTCGTCACAGTCCTGGGGATAAATAGATGATGGGAGAGATCTCTGTACTGACCCCTGATATATTTATACATAGTTATTAGATTTCCCCTTTTTCTAAACTGAATAACCCTAATTTGGACAATCTTTCTGGGTACTGTAGTCCAACCAAAAGGTTCTCTAAATTATCTACTTGTACAAATTATGTGGCCATAGGTAATGTGTTTTATATAGGTAAAATATGCTGGGATTTGTCATTACAAGCAGCATTTTTCTGTCTCTGATGTGGTGCGGAGCAAAACCGATCTGTCCCCATTGACTTACATTGTGTGTCAGGACGGATCCGTTTTGCTCTGACACAATAGGAAATTGATCCATCCCCCATTTACTTTCAATGGTGTTCATGACGGATCCGTCATGGCTATATAAGACATAATACAACCGGATCCGTTCATGATGGATGCATGCAGTTGTATTATTGCAACGGAAGTGTTTTTGCAAATCCATGATGGATCCGCAGAAAACGCTGGTGTAAAAGTAGCCGTTTTCTTGTGGCTTCTTGACGCCAGAAATTTGGAGTGAAGTTATGATAAATCAGGGCCTATATTATATTATCTATACCAGGAATGCACAACCTGCGGCTCTCCAGCTGTTGCAAAACTACAACTCCCAAGATGCTCGGACAGCCTACAGCTATCAACCTACAACAGGGCATGATGGGAGTTGTAGTTTTACAACAGCTGGAGGGCCGCAGGTTGGGCATCACTGATCTACTGTATACTTTTATTTATATATATATATATATATATATATATATATATATATATATATATGTTCCACAGCGCTGTCCAGAGCTTGCTCTATTAGTTCAGACATATTTACTGGCAGCGCACATATGAAATATAATCTTGCTTGATCTCTAGAGAGAATTAATATTCATGAGGATGTCGCCTGTCACTTCACGGTGACATAGTGATTAGCATTGCTGTCAGCCATATGGTCATTGACCAGAGCAGCATCTACACGGGGGGCCCAGAACCACGCACCTTCCTGTAGACATTGCCCAGTTCAGGAATATTAGCTTGTAAGCTGAGGGAATAAACACATTCCCTGTATAGAGTTCGGGTAACATATCACCTAAGAAGGTGACAGACCACATCCAAGGATTTGAACAGTGGTTCTGCATAGTTTTATCTACTGTATGTCACCCACCTCCCCAGCTTATGTGGCATTTGGTAATTGAGGTGCTTCTTGTTGCTGTACATAGTTTTATTTAAAATATATATGTTGTCATTTATGAAACTAAAGTAGAACTGGCTTAGTAGCCCATAGCAACCAATCAGATTCCACCTTTCATTTTGGACAGCTCCTTTGGGAAATGAAAGGTGGAATCTGATTGGTTTCTATGGGTAACTAAGCCAGTTTTACTTTATACCAGTTTCATAAATGACCCCAATAGTCCCTGAACTATGGCAGCCTGTTAGGCCGAGTAGGTAAAAAAGTGCTCTCCGTGCCTACAGAGCTAAAACTGAATATTCAAAGTAAAATATAATCACCTCTCAAGGCCTAGGAGGTCTGTTTAAAATATGTTTTAAAGGGGTTATCCAAACTATAAACCATGCCCCACAGTAGCCGGGCCGCTCAAATAGATTATACCTACCCCCGCACCTTCAACGCTCCTGACCCCCGCAGGCCACCGCTGCATCTCCGTGTCACAAGGATTAAAACATCCGGTGATGGGGGAGCAGCCAATAGCCAGGGGCAGATTGGACATAGACCTTACAGGGAAATTTCCCGGTGGGCCGATGCCCAGGGGGCCACCGGAGCCTTCCTCATGGCCAGCCAGTGGAAGTTTTTGGGGATGTATTTTGTGCTGCTGGTTTTGTGATGGACTGTAGTATTTGGCTCTATTGCGGTGGTATAATGTACCACAATATGGTATTGCTGGCCCTGCCTTCCATTAATTTTGACCCAACTACAAAACGAGGCCACTTTTAGTACTTTTTCCAGGGCCACTCTGTGTTCCCAGTCTGCCCCTGCCAATAGCAGGCCACGACGGGGATGAGCCTCCCTAGTTTTTTTTTTTTTTTTTAAATCTTTTTATTTGTTTTTTTACATATATTGAGCCTCCCTAGTGATGCAGGGAGCGGTGCCGTGCGAGGTAAGTATAATCTATATGAGGGGCTTGGGCATTGGGGGCCAAGTTTTATAGTTTAGATAAACCCTTTAACATAAATAAAAACAAATATAAAATTATAAAAATAAAAAATAATGGAAAAGTATAATTAAAAGTGTAAGTCTTATAATTATAAGTATTATATTTGTTTTTATTTGGGTTACAATTGTTTTTACTTTGCTTATATTGAATACATTTTAAATAGACCACCTAGGCCTTGAGAGGTGATTATATTTTACTTTAAATACATATATTCATATTGGCGCATATTCAAAGTTTTGGAGACTATGAAATTGTGTTTAAAGTCCATAGGTTTATATTATTGCCCTGTCATGCGTTATTTTTCTCCTTCTTCAAATGCAGATAACCTATGGCTGCCTGAAAACAATGCCACCATGAATGACCTGTGCATGCCAGTGTATTGACCGCTTTAGACAGTTCTGATGGCATCATCCGATGTGCTGTTAGTCAAGTGGCATTTCCCCTCCGGCCTTGCCACTTTCCTCCAGTTTTCTGGCGTAGAAGAACACTAAAATCTATGCCAGCCAGGGGTTGGTGTTAATTTTGATATTGGGCACATTGACTGCCCTGGTTATCATAGCCTGCCGTTGTACTATTATAGATTACTGGCACTGTTACTGTTCTGGGGTTGGGGTGCAGTCCAGCCTCTTAGTCCTTTTTACCATGGCCGCCCTTGTGCCAGTTCCAGAGTTGCCACATCAAATTCCTTCACTATATTCTGTTCTGGTATCTTACATAACTTATGCACCCACTGTGACCGATGCAGCTTTGGTAGACATCTACAGAATGTCATAGAACATCTTATTAGACCTTCAGACAGACATGATGAGCTGTCCTCTGAGGCTGCAGTTACCTGCCTTAGGTCAGCTTACCTTGGAGCCTCATGTAGGTTCTCCTGCTGTACTCTTGTACAGTACACGATGTCACTCTCCTGTGACCAGACATCTGTAGACTCTTAGTATTTTGCGATAGTTCAGCAAGTACAGGTATTATGTAACTCTGAAGCCTCATCCAACTGCAAAAAAATGTTTTCCTGACAGCTCCAGACGGAAAGTTTGCAGTATATCTTCAGTTTGTTTACCACGTTATTACACTTTGGTCATTACTTTGTTCTGGGTGAGATACATGGTTTGCTTCTAAACTGTTAGGCCTCATTCACATATTCATTTTTCACGTGTGCTATCTGCATTTTATTTTTTTTTACGGACAGCACACATACCCTTTGATTTTTAATTTGTCTGCTCACACATCAGTGTTTTTCCGCCGACAATAGGTCACTGGAAACATTACGAAGACGTGCACTACTTTGGTCTGTGATGCGGACTAAACACACCCATTGAAGTCTATGGGTCTTTGAAAAACCATCCGTTTCATGGAACACTGATAGGAAATGCTCTGGAAATTAATTTTCAGCTGAGCAGTTCCATGGAATACAGAGCAAAAATAAGACACACGGATATCTTCATGGAGGAAACGTGGACGGATTTTCCACAGACGTCAAACGGACACGGAATTGTGAACTTTTTTTTTAGTTGTGCATGGAGTCCAGTAAAAATAAAAACTCTATGGCAGTTTTGCTGTTTTTCCCATATCCCAGAAAGCGTTAATAACAGTTAATCAGAAAGTTATGTGTACCCCAAAATGACTCCATTAGAAACTACAACTTGTCCTGTAAAGCCCTCATAAAGCTACATAGACAGGAAAATAAAAAAAAGTTATAGCCAGTGGCCTACATAGAAAAGTAAGGGCCCTATAGCAAGGATCATACCAGGCCCCCCACACAGGACAGAAGAGTTTCTGCCTAAACCTCTTTCAATGACCCTTGGGCCATTTTTTCCACTGCCTCATTTGAGGGCAGAGTCCTGACCAAGTTTTCACCTCCAGTAGAAGAGGAGATAATCCCAACTAATACGGGCCCCCTCTTGCCATGGGCCCCATAGCAGTCGCATGGTCTGCCGCTATGGTAGTTACACACCTGGTTATAACTCTTGGAAGGCGACAATGAAACAAGGAAGAAAAAACGCTTGGTTAGTAAAACCCAAAACAGTCTGGTCACTAAGGGGTTAAAGAACGTCTCCGAGCTACAGATATTGATGACCTATTCTTAGGATGGGTCATCACTATCAGATTGAGGCAATTCAGGCAGTTGCGGTGCTAGAAATCATACAGTGGCTCCAACTTGAATAGGAGCTGAGCTGCGGTACCTCGGCTTTGCTCCATACACTGTACAGGTTCCAGTACTATAGCTGCCAAGACAGCTGTCAGACCCCCACCCATCTGATATTGATGATCTATCCTGAGAATACGTCATCAGTATCTGGAGCTCGGAGAACCCCATTTAAAGCTACTATAGCAGGTCAGTCCTTAGGGTCTTTTCTAGTGTTCTTACCAGAACATACTCACTATACATCTCTGGTCAATTCTGTTTCATATTGACCAGTCCAGACACATTTCTTTATGTATCATGGTGGATCCAGATCCACCTCCAGATCCAGGAATGATATTTGATGTGCTCCTGATTTAGGTGTTGCCGTGAAATAAGGAACTGAAATAACACATTTTTCTTTTTATAAATTCTCGACATATTTTTCCCTGAACCCTGCCCACCTCAGCCGTGTTAAATACTGAACTTTTTCTTCAGTAACTCTCCGCTTTCAATTACATTTTTTGTAAAGTTTGTTCAGAAAGTTTACTAATATGGAATTTGTGACATGATGTAGTCCTGGAACGGGACATGCGTAAGCTTCTCCTGTACCTTTCTTAGCATACAGCTTTATGACCTTCTACAGTCTGTACATTAGTCACCTTCTGTTATTTTATGTGGGTTTTTTTGCAGACAGTCATAAAGCAATTACATCTTTGAGGCTGACTTTGGATACACTTGACCCTAATGCTTGGTGTATGTGTTTCTCATTGTACAGTAATTCATCTTGGTACTGTCATATATTGCATAATGCTATATCTTCCAACCATGATTTTTGTGGCTAAATCAAAGAGTAGGTTCAGAAGAATTTACAAGAAGATGTTAAAAGGGTTTGCCACCTTCTACAAGCTCTATTAAGCGTTCTCTAGTTGTATTTCAGTACCAGTGACCACCATAAAAATGAAACCCAAAGAACAGCGTTGGAATTGTGTATTTCTTCCATTTCACCACAAAAATATTTTTATGGTCCTTAATAGAATACAAATCCTGACAAAAGGATATAGCTAAAAAGAAAATATGCTGAAATATCTGTGAGAACATTTAGACAGATGACTATGTCAAGTGGAGGCCTCGGCTTTATAGGTTATCCTGTATTATAGGCACCATACAGTTAGATGACCTGAGAAGTGAGGAGACGTTGTTCAGATGGAAGTTAATGGTGCCTTCTGAAAAGGGGAAAGAGACTAATATGTAGGAAGGAGCGATTTGTAATGTAGCTTCAATCCATAGCCATCACTCTGGTGCAGATCTCAAGCTCAACTTTCTTCAGCAGAAGACAACGTGTTTCAAATGAAGCCCCTTGTCAGGGTCAACAGAGATGAAGCTGATCTGTCTCTGCTGAACCTGACAAAGGTGAATTGTCAGGGGCGAACTGGGAACTTAAATTTGCCCTGGAAAAAAAACTTAAAAGTGGCCCCATGTTTTGGGGGTGGGGGGTCCTAATTGACAGAAGGCGGGGCAACACATGTAGGTGGCATCAGCAATACCATAGTGCAAAATACCTTCCCATCAGACCTATATACCACAGAGCAACAGAACATACTGCCCCAAAAGCTGTCCCTCTGTGGTGGCCATCACTAGTTGCCATTTTCTGCCCTCCTTCTCCACTTGTCTTTGATTAAGAGATGGAGCAGGGGGCTTAAGAGGTGAGATGTGGGCCACAGCAGATGAATTCAGGAGGGCATGTGCGGTCTCTGGCCTCATGAGTACCTGATTCTTACAACGTTACCACTGAGAACTTATTATGCACCCAACCAGTAGCAGAGAGGAGGGCTTGGGCGGCCCCCTGGAGATTGGCCCACCGGGAAATTTCCCTGTAAGATCTATGGCCAGTCCACCCTTGGGCATTGATGTTTGTGAGACGTAATAAAGCGTTCAAGCTCCTACAGTGGTGGAATATTGAGCTGGACTCAGGTCTGCACCAGAGTGATGGTCATGGTTTAGAGCTACACTACAAATTCCTCCTTCGTACAATTTTTGGATAAAAATCGCATGCCTGTAACTAGTGAAGGCTGTATCCAATGGACTATAGAGGTGACAAATGACAAATCCATAGACACATACTGCATCATGTCCGGCCTGGTCTGCAGTCCATTGACAAGAGTGCAGTGTACTGATAAAAAGAGCTTGTATTCTGCAGTTATTTTTACTTTAGGTTTTTACTTTAAAAGGAAAAGTCTTCAGCATTATCTCTAGGATTACGCTATTTCCTGTTTCGCAGTTGAAAGAGCTGAATTAATGTCACTGCAACTTAAACCCAAGACATCTACAATCCATTTCCAGGAATAAATCCTGATGACGCAATGAGCATTTCAAGTCGATAAAAGCATTAACTCTTTGTGGTGCCATTACAATATTGCTGGTACTTGTTTATGGATCTGGAATTACGTGGAGCCTAAATCAGATGGATACAATTACAAATTATTAGGAATTAATTGGTTCTATATCCAGTACTCCCAGGACTATAATAATATGGCTGCCAGATACTAACATACAACACGGCCTTGTTTCCTAGCCTTAATAGAACCTTATTTACTATTGGTCGAGTGGCTTGATATGCATCACATCTTGGCAAGCAGTGATAACATTTGCCAAGGTAACCGTTGCCCCACTTTAAAGGGGTTGTCTCACTTTAGTAAGTGGCATTTATCATGTAGAGGAAGTTAATACAAGGCACTTACTAATGTATTGTGATTGTCCATATTGCCTCCTTTGCTCCTTTTTCCATCTAATTACTCACTGCCCGTATCCAGGAATTACGACCACCCTGCAATCCAGCAGCGGTGGCCAGGCTTGCACATTATAGGAAAAGGTGCCGGCTGCTCTGGTGGTCAGGACCGAGGGAATGTGCACAGGCCGGTGCTTTTTCCTATATGTTAAAACATAAAAAACTTTCTTACTTCCTTGTGTACAGAGGCATAATATGCTTAAAGGTTACAACTCTTATTATGAGACTCGAAGGTTGATGGCTACAGTTCACTCTAGGCAATGATGTATATTGAACATTGAAAAACATGTGTACAGTCACTAGAAAATAACTGCTATAACTCTCCTTCTCTCAAGTCACTGTAGACTTCAGAGGGGCCTCTTGACTTTTGTTGCCTTCACACCAACCCACAGTGTTGACTTCACACTGCCCGTGAGCACTTCATGCGACTAATCAATAACGCAACTTCAATAGATGAACAGATGACTTCTCTCCTCTCTCTCTCTCATGTCTACCCTAGGTCACTGTCTCCACATTGCCCCTTATTGACTTCAGCTGTAGCCTCCCTTAAATATGAGTCTAGCTTTCCTATCTGCTAAACTTGCCTATCTGCTCCTAACACTCTAGGCCAGTGATGGATAATCTCCAGCACTCTAGCATGCTCCATTTTTTTCTATGGAGTTCAGAGAACAGCCAAGCAAGTGTTCATCTTGCGAGTTGTGGTTTTACCACAGCTGGAGTGCCAGAGGTTAGCCATCACAGCTCTAGGTTTTGCTTGGCAATGTCGGGAACACAGCTTCCGCCCATGGTCTCCAAAGAGATACGCCAGGCAACCTTTTTATCTTTTCCTTCGGTGAAAAGATGCATCAGAATGCTCATGCCCATTTCAATGTCAGGCTCTTCTTGGGCCTATACAGACAATGACCTCTACTCCTCTGCCTACCTTAACTGTTGAGAAACGAATCACCCTCACTGTCAGATTCATTGACATGGTATAGCAGTACTCCTAAACAAAATATCATATACCTACCATATATAGTACAAGAACTACATTCTATTTTCAGAGTATACAAAAGGAACAGCAAAAAAAGGAAGTGTTTAAAAAAATAAAAAAAAGAGCAGTCTCTCAAGTAGCTAACCCATTCAAGAAAAAAAATAGAGCAAGCAGTCTCTTTACCTGAAAAGGAGAATGCATGATTAACCTCCTTACAAGCTGCCTTGTACCTGATCTAATTTCTTGGAAGACGTCCTTCATTAAAAGGAGGACAGGCTGCTGACTCATTCTTTGGTGGACCGGCACATATTTTGGGGAACACTTAAATTAAAAGACCTAAATGATGCTAGGAAAACTTTTCTCACTGACTTATAGGCAACACTACCGGTCTCCACAGGAACACAGAGGTCCCACTGTGTCACTCTCTTGCTATGGCACACAGTGCTAAGCAACAGCCTGTGCATATTTGGGTCACTGCCTTTCAAATACCACACAGGAAAATAATGTATTAGGGTCTATGAAAGATTGCTTGGAACGTTGGAACATATTTAGAATGTTCTTCTTTTTTTTTTACAAATGTGGAATTCAGTTCAATTCATCCAGACAAAGTAATCTGGTAGATACGAGTTATCCCATATCAACTGGACAGGAGATAACTGCTAGATCAGTGGGGGTCTGCACATTGGGACTCTTATTAATTACCAGAACGGGGGTTCTGTGCCCCCCATTCTTGAGAGCTGCATGACCGCAATGGATCTAAATTCATTACATAAATACAGCACCAGAACCAAACTCATTGCATAAATACAGCGCCAGAACCAAGCTCATTGCATGAATACAGCATCAGAGTCAAGCTCATTGCATGAATACAGCACCAGAGTCAAGCTCATTGCATGAATACAGCACCAGAACCAAGCTCATTGCATGAATACAGCACCAAAACCAAGCTCATTACATGAATACAGCACCCGAACCAAGCACAGTACATAAATCCAGCATAACAAGTACTGTACATAAGGACAGCACCATAACCAAGCTCATTACATAAGGACAGCACCAGAACCAAGCTCATTGCATAAATACAGCACCAGAACCAAGCTCATTGCATAAATACAGCATAACAAGTACTGTACATAGGGACAGCACCAGAACCAAGCTCATTAGATAAGGACAGCACCAGAACCAAGCTCATTAGATAAGGACAGCACCAGACCCAAGGTCATTGCATACATACAGCACCAGAACCAAGCTCATTTCATAAAGACAGCACCAGAACCAAGCTCATTACTTACATACAACACCAGAACCAAGCTCATTACATAAATACAGCACCAGAACCAAGCCCACTACATAAATACAGCACCAGAACCAAGCTCATTGCATAAATACAGCATAACAAGTACTGTACATAGGGACAGCACCAGAACCAAGCTCATTACATAAGGACAGCACCAGAACCAAGCTCATTGCATACATACAGCACCAGAACCAAGCTCATTGCATACATACTGCACCATAACCAAGCTCTTTACATAAATACAGCACCAGAACCAAGCCCACTACATAAATACGGCACCAGAACCAAGCCCACTACATAAATACGGCACCAGAACCAAGCCCACTACGTGAATACGGCACCAGAGCCAAGCTCACTACGTGAATACGGCACCAGAGCCAAGCTCACTACGTGAATACGGCACCAGAGCCAAGCTCACTACGTGAATACGGCACCAGAGCCAAGCTCACTACGTGAATACGGCACCAGAGCCAAGCTCACTACGTGAATACGGCACCAGAGCCAAGCTCACTACGTGAATACGGCACCAGAGCCAAGCTCACTACGTGAATACGGCACCAGAGCCAAGCTCACTACGTGAATACGGCACCAGAGCCAAGCTCACTACGTAAATACGGCACCAGAGCCAAGCTCACTACGTAAATACGGCACCAGAGCCAAGCTCACTACGTAAGTACGGCACCAGAGCCAAGCTCACTACGTAAGTACGGCACCAGAGCCAAGCTCACTACGTAAGTACGGCACCAGAGCAAGCTCACTACGTAAGTACGGCACCAGAGCCAAGCTCACTACGTAAGTACGGCACCAGAGCCAAGCTCACTACGTAAGTACGGCACCAGAGCCAAGCTCACTACGTAAGTACGGCACCAGAGCCAAGCTCACTACGTAAGTACGGCACCAGAGCCAAGCTCACTACGTAAGTACGGCACCAGAGCCAAGCTCACTACGTAAGTACGGCACCAGAGCCAAGCTCACTACGTAAGTACGGCACCAGAGCCAAGCTCACTACGTAAGTACGGCACCAGAGCCAAGCTCACTACGTAAGTACGGCACCAGAGCCAAGCTCACTACGTAAGTACGGCACCAGAGCCAAGCTCACTACGTAAGTACGGCACCAGAGCCAAGCTCACTACGTAAGTACGGCACCAGAGCCAAGCTCACTACGTAAGTACGGCACCAGAGCCAAGCTCACTACGTAAGTACGGCACCAGAGCCAAGCTCACTACGTAAGTACGGCACCAGAGCCAAGCTCACTACGTAAGTACGGCACCAGAGCCAAGCTCACTACGTAAGTACGGCACCAGAGCCAAGCTCACTACGTAAGTACGGCACCAGAGCCAAGCTCACTACGTAAGTACGGCACCAGAGCAAGCTCACTACGTAAGTACGGCACCAGAGCCAAGCTCACTACGTAAGTACGGCACCAGAGCCAAGCTCACTACGTAAGTACGGCACCAGAGCCAAGCTCACTACGTAAGTACGGCACCAGAGCCAAGCTCACTACGTAAGTACGGCATCAGAGCCAAGCTTACTATATAAATACAGCACCAGAACCAAGCCCACTACATAAAAACAGCACCAGAACCTGCTTCTTCCTCTCATCACCAACTACTGAATTACTTGAAGCTCATTTTCCCTCATTAAACGAGGTTCTACAGCAGCTACGTATTTTATGGTATAAGGTTATCTGCCGTGTGTTTTTATATGGTCATAGAATGCCTGTCATATACCTACAGTTTACAGTGGGTTTTACCCATATATCAACACCAGTAATATGTAGTCTATTAATTCACTGGAAGCTAATGAGATTACTAAGGCTTATGGGAAACAGAAATTGCTTCCTCAAGTGCTGCCTGTAAGCGAGCCTCAGTGACATGTCCATTGTAAGTATTTCATGCACGTAATTCTTGTACAACGTTTTCTTGTCAGTCATATCTTTGTGTTTTCCCCTGCGTTACGGCATTGACATCACCTGAACTTTAATATTTCAAGAAAATGCATGCAATACAGTAATGTGCCCAAAGAAAATATTACAGCTGTCAAAGTGCAGTCCCTGAAAGAAACTGAATTAATTGCTGTCATTTAATTTGAGAAAGTGAAATCGTGACTGCAGTTCTGACTACGTGAAAATGTTCTGTCTGCTTTTGGAGTGGATTGTCTCCCAGAAAATATCTACAGTAGTTATATTGGCTACCTGGTTCCTGATTTATCCATAGTCCTTTTTTTTTAAATTTTTTTTTATGGAGCATGAAACATGCAGTGTCGACAACGGTTCCCTGCATGAGGAGGACCTTTAGGCTGGGGATACATGGTGACACTGGTTGCGACCAGGATCGCAGAATGGCGGTGATCCCTTGGAAATAAATGGAATAGCTGAGCCAGTCATAAGAAATTCAGCAGGGTTGGGTTTCTTTGTGACTTCCGTGGCCATTCATGTCTATGGGATCACCTCTACTGGCTGTGACCAGTGTCGCCGTGTAGGGTACATCCACACGGTCAGGTTTCTGCATTTAGTTTTGGAAGCAAAAATCGGGAGTGGGTCATAAGAGGAGAGAAAGTATAAGGCTAGGGCTACATGACGACATGTGTCACTTGACATATAGGGTACAACTACACTGCAACATGTCATATTTTGTAATGCTAGTCTATGGTGTCGCACTGCGACATGCGACATACTGCGATGAGACAGTCGCACAAGAATCTAACTTGGATGGATTTTTTGCATCGCAGTATGTCACAGTGCGGCACCATTGGCTATCTTTTTAAAAATAGAAATATAGCTCATGTTGTTCCATGGAAACCATCAGCAAGCTGCTGTATATGGATCTGTTTTTTCCATATTTAGTACAGTCGCCCCCCCCCCCCCCATAAAAAAGGAGAAGCTGTATCTGTCTTTTAGGCTAGAGCTACACGGCGACAGTTGTCGCACAAAAGTCGAGCGTCAATTTTTATAAAGATAGTCAATGGTGTCACACTGTGACATGCTGCAACTGCAATGCAAAAAATCCATCCAAGTTGGATTCTTGTGCAACTGTCTCAACGCAGTCGCAGCATGTTGCAGTGCGGCACCATTGACTATCATTATAAAAATAGAAATATAGCTCATTTTGTTCCATGGAAACCACCAACAAGCTGTCACAAGTGTGACACCATTGACTATCATTATAAAAATCGGCACGCAACCTTTGTGAGACAACTGTCACTGTGTAGCCCTAGCCTAAAAGACAGATACGGCTTCTCCTTTATTTATGGGGGCAGCTAATCATCCCATTCATAGGTCATTCACAACTGGACAACAATATGCCCTCCTTTTACTAAATATAGATTAATAATAGTAACAGATCCATGTACAGCATCTTGTTGATGGTTTCCATGGAACAACATGAGCTACATTTCTACACTGAATTTTAGTTTCTCAGTTTTACTCTGCACAAAAACAAAAAAGTAATACAGGTCATTTTACACATATTGCTGCGCCGAGCTCTGCTGTCTGCTTGTCTGAAGAGAGTGCAGCAGTTCAGACTATAGTCACATGTTATACAGCGGGGGAAGCTGAGTCGGCTGATATATAATGGGAAAAGAATCATTATTACTTGTAATTCTTTTAATACCTGTAAATCCTATGTGTAAGGACACATGCACATGGCCGTTGCCCGGCCGAGCCCGTATTGCTGCCTGCAAACAGCGGGTCTGCAATTTAGGGGCACCAGCCCTGTACACACCGTATCACGGATGCGGACCCATTCACTTAAATGGGTGTGCAATCCAGAAGGCGTGGTGCGGAACGGAGGCACGGAACCCCATGGAAGCACTACGGGGTTTCCCTCTGTGTTTTGTTTTTTTTTTTATTGGAGGGGGTGGGGTACGTATCTCAGAATCTGCACGGATGATGTCTGTTCATTGGGCACCACAAATTGCATGAGCCCTAAGAGTCCAGTCGGTGGTCTCAATGATTGACAGCCTTCGTATGATTCTGCCTACAGAGATAGATGTCAAGCAGGAGACCGCCCACTGGACTCCTAAGCATAGAATGAGCAGAAATGAAAAGTTATACCAGTTCTACAGAATCTATCTATGAATCTGTCCAGCTTCTCCTGATGACAGATTAGACTACACATTCAGTGTGGTATGTTCCCTTTAAATTATATATTACAGTTTACTTATGGATATGGTTTATATTCAAGTGTTTAATCCTATCAAAGCTGTGTTTTTTGCTCATTTATTTCCGAATTGAAATTGGAGTATTATCTTTCTTTGTATCTGATGTACTGCGCACTTGTTCCCGGCTTGTGTTCTGCTGCGCGTTATTTTCACTTAGAACAATTATGCAGTGATGTCTGTAACGGCGGCAGAATTCCTTTGTGCGCAGAAAGGCTATTTGCAGTTGATAAAGCATTAGCACTTAATATCTTGATTTATTTCGACTTTCAGATTTCCGATTGAAGCACTCCATCACCAATTGCATGTGGAATTAGATAACGGACTTCCTGTTTTCTCCATCTACCTGCGGAGAGGCAAAGAAATGGGCTTAACACTTTCCTGGCTATAGTTATGCGCAGTGGTTGAAGGTGAGATGTTCATTAATATGAATCATACCATATTCTTCACCCTTTAAGAAGCACCTGCCCATTAGATGCACCTTAGATGCAAGTTTTAGAGGAGTAGAATAAAAAAAAATATTATTTATTAGACCTCAGCTCACAGCCCCCAATGTTAATAAGACCCTCAATCAGACTTCAGCTCAGACCCCAATGTCAATGACCCCCAACCAGACCTCAGATAAGAGCCCCAATATAAATAAGACCCACCCATTCAGACCTCAGATGAAACCTCCATGCCACAGAGTAAATAAAATTTAAAAAACCAACTCACCTCTCCTGCTCCGGCCACCGCGGCTTCCAGGAACCAGCTCTCTTCTTCTTCCTGCAGCGCGCTATGCTGTGACCTGACACGCTCAGCGTGAGGTCACAGAGCGCTGACGTCCTCATGCTGTGCGTCTTCACAGCACAGTGAGCGGCCGAGGACCAGGAAGTGGTGAGTACAGAGCCTGGGGAGAGCTGCATTCACTGCTTCTCGGTCCTCCAGTACTAATGAGCGCTTCCATAATGGAAGCGCTCATTAGTATTCTCCCCATAAGATGCACTGACTTTTTTCCCCCACTTTGGGGGAAAAAAAGTGTGTCTTATAGGGTGAAAAATACAGTAGTCACAAAGTTATTGTTGAATCAGGTAATTGGATTAAAGGGGTTGTCCAGCCTTTACTAAGTTATGGCCTATCCTCGGACACCCCACTGATCAACTGTTTGGGTATAGCTCGGTAGCTGGAAGACAGAGACGGGACTATACAGCACCATCAACCTTGTAGTGGAGGGAGCTCATGACAGTGCTACTCCCATTGACTTCAATGGGAGCAGTGCAGACTGTTGCTGGCCCCTGACCAGGCCTAACCTGCATAATGTCAATGATCAGTACCCAAGGCTGCCTGACTGTACAGGTGGCCTGGCTAGGCAGTGGGATAGTATTCTATGCTCTGCGTGAACTGCATGCATGAACTTATCATCATTGATAACCTACATGTTCATTGTGGGCTGTAACCAGGCTAGGATCACGTACACAATGTACGGCATGTGATCCAGGAAGCTCCAGCAGCATATCATTCAAACTGGGAGCTCAACGATAACCCGGTAGGCAACTTTTAAAGGGGAAGGCATGAAATAAAAGAAAAACTTGAAATACCCCTTTAATCTATTCTTTAGATCCGATAAGTTAAAGATCTTAAAGTGACTCTCCAGTTCTAGAAAAAAAAAATTTCACATTAACTGGGGAACAAATAGAATACTTGCATGGTGACCTCCTTTTCATCTTTTTAGTTGCACATCTGCTCATTCTCAGGCTTCTCTTCTGCCATCCAAGATGGCCTCATCTCTTCTCGGCCTATTTGATACACACTGTGCATTGGTAGTCCGAGACACTTCCTACTTGCCCAGCCCTGCGCTTGGACTGGCCATCTCTGTTCACATGAGTGGCCAATCAGAGGGCAGCAAGAGGTGTCTTGAGCCACCAAATGCACAGTGTGCATCACAAAGTTTGAGATGAGGCGCGGCCATCTTGGATAACAGAAAAGGAGCCCGGGAATTGGCGGATCTGCAGCTAAAAATATGAAAACGAGGTCACCATGTAAATGTTCTGTTTGTTCCTCAGCTAATAGGATTTTTTTTATTTCTTGAACCTGAAGGTTGGGTTCATTTATCTTTGTACTGCAATGGGTCAAGGACTTCAAGTAAATCGGTAGACATTTGAGCATAATACACCTTACATCATTGGTCACGATGATAACAGTGAGCAAAATGACCAGAACCTTATGTCAATTAGTTCAGCCATTTCTCATTGACAGTAGTTTTTTTTTCCGCAATACCTTTGTTTTTGTTTTTTTTTCCTTTTACATATTTTGAGTACTTAATGCTGTTTAAAACGTAGGAGGAATGGGAAGTCACAATGTCTGAATGCTTTATAGAATATCTGCCTTGAAACGCATTTGTGTCTCTACGTCATGAACAAGTGGGAGCCGGAGAATTCTGTATTGCTGCACAACATCTTAAGTGGTCTTAAAGGAACATTCTTTCCATTGCGTATAAGGTTTCTCATATTGTGTGATCAGTAATTGCTGATTTATTTTAAAGGGGTTATCCTATGATGCATGTAAAAAATGAAAATCAGACATCATATACTACATGACAGTCTCTTTCTAACAAAGCTAGAACCAGCCCTGTGCCTCACATGGATCCAGAGATCTCCCCATTTATGGCTGCGATTGTTCTGCTAGATTTATTTCAAGCTGGCAGCTTAGGGGACGTGCACTCTCAGGGGACATGTCCTTTCTACTGCAGCTTGTGGCAGGTGAAGGATGGAACTGAGCATGTGCTTCCATCTCAGTGAGCAACACAGGGACATTAGAAAAAGACAGCAGGTGGCGCTATACAAATAGATTTCAGTAAATAATTCAGTAGCTATAAGACATTTTTAATAAGTGTAGCAATGAAACGGGGCGCAGCCGTAGTGAAATGCGGCTTGACTTAGGGGAAGGTAGGCCTCGGAGGGGTTAATTAGTTAGGGATGATCTGGGGGGTAGGTGTTAGGCAGGAAGGGCGGGGTTAATTTTCCTGCCATATACTTAAGACTGGGAAAAGGAAGCGGTGGAGCAGTAGCTAACGTCTAGTAAAGGGAGCAAGTTGCAGGTATTGTTTGCAGGGATGTCAGCCATTGACAGTTTGATTGAGGAGATTAGGGCGGCTGCAGAGAGCCGAGGTTCAGCATGGGTGCAGGAGTCCTTGCGGGCGGCTCTGCACGGGGCAGTAGGGGGGGAGGCTGGTCAGGTTTCTAGAACTAGGGCCCGTAGGTCTCGTCCCCTGGAACGGCTCAGCCCCGAGATGACGCCCAGGGTTCGGCGTCGCCTGGGGAGCCCCCTAAGGGACCCTCCGACACGGCTGTAGGCGTCCGGTGCCTCTGGGACACACGGCAGGGTCGGGAGGAATCCCGCATGGTGGAGCGGCGGCCTCCCGGCCGGGAGGTTGCCATGGCAGCGTCCAGGAAGGTGCAGAGGAGCGTGTGGCGCCGCGGCTGAGGACTGGCCGGCGGCAGTCACGTGGTGCAGGGACAGCGAGGGAGTCTAGAGCGGCGTCTGCAGCTGGAGCTGTGTCTGCAGGAGCGGCTGGGAGGGCGGAGGGTGAGCCTGTAGCCATGCCTCCTGGAGATAGGAGAGAGCAGGCAAGTGCTTTGGAGGCTCTGGATTATAGTCTGCGGCCGTCTGCTGGTGGGCCTTGCCGGGGGAGGAGTCCTGTCGGTATCCCCGCCCCTGTGGGTGCAGGGGGCGGGTCGTCGCCTAATCTGTCCATGGAGGAAGGAGAATGGAGCCAAGATTCCAGGGATGGTGCTGAAGAACCAGAGGATCTGTCAGACGTTCGTGCTGAGCCGGTTGCGGCGGCAGGATCTGCGAGAGAGGTCTCAAGCCAGCGAAGTGTGATGTCGGCGGCTTCTGGGGATCGATCCCAGGGACGGCCAGGTGAGAGGACATCAGGGGGGGTGGGGGGTGCTGGGGAGGTGGCTAGTACTTTGGGGGCTGGGGGGACTGTTCAGGAGCTGCTGTTGGGTTTGGCACAGTTGTTGGCTAGAGTCGGTGCGGATGGTAATGTTGGTCCCGCGGCGGTTTGGGCTCCGGCGAGTGGGATAGGGCCAGCGGTGGCTCAGCGGGACGGAGTGGTTGGTGAGTCGGTAGCGGTGGTTGCTGGTGGCGCTTGTGGTACCGGGCACGACGGTGGGGGTGCTGCCTCAATCGGCGGGGGGGGGAAGGGACGAGTGGTTTGGGGAAGACGGGTACTGTGGATACGGTGCGGTTAGCGGATGCTGCGAGGGGAGACGTTTATGTTTGCTTTGAAGGGCCGTTGGGGGCTCATTTAAAACAGGAGGTTAGGGAAAAAATCTGGAAGGATGAGTATGTGGAGATTTTTTCTTTGCTCCCGTTGGAGAAGTTTAATTTAGATAGAGTCAAGCCTGAGGAGAGCAAGAAGGAGGAGCGTCGGCGTTATCGCCTGATTCCTCGTACATTTATGAATTGGCTGCAGGCATTCGCCATTTTGGCCAGCTTGGTAGGGGAGAAAGCGCCGGAGCATTGTTCCGCGCTTTTTGGTTATATGGATTCTATAGGGGAGGCCTATAGGGTTTATGGGGATGTTGCGTGGTTGCGGTATGACGAACCGTTTCGTCAGCGGAAAGCGATCCGGCCTAGTGTAAGGTGGGATCACAAGGACATCAGTTTGTGGATGCGGCTTATGGCCGCTCCTAAAGGGGGTACTCAGTCCTTTCGAGGAGCCCCGGGGGGCGGGTCGTCAGCGGAATCACCTGCCGGGAATAGAAAGGGATGCTGTTGGCAGTACAACGAAGGGCACTGTAAGTGCCGTTTTAAGCATGAGTGCTCCGGTTGTGGCGGAGCCCATAGTTTTTCCCGGTGTTTCAGGCGGGGAAAAGGTAAGGGATCCGAGGCTGCTCAGAAGAGGGGTGACACCGGTGAGGGTGGACGAGATGTTGCCCTTTCTAAAGAGATGCCCAAATAGACAGGCCGCTGAGTTGTTGCGGGCAGGTTTTTCGGAGGGTTTTCGCATACCGTGTAGTTCGGTAGGAGCAGGGTTGTGTGTTCGTAATCTGGCTTCTGCATTGGTTAGGCCACATGTTGTGCGGGAAAAAATCGACAAGGAAGTTTTGGCGGGCCGAGTTGCCGGCCCTTTTGCGGCTTTGCCGTTACCTGGTTTGCGGGTTTCTCCGTTGGGTTTGGTTCCGAAGAAGGAGCCCAATAAGTTTCGGCTAATACATCATTTGTCTTATCCGGCGGGGTTGTCAGTGAACGATGGTATTGACCGTGATTTATGTTCTGTTTCGTATACTTCCTTTGACGCCGCGGTTAGGTGGGTGCGACGTTTTGGGGAAGGTGCATTATTGGCGAAAACGGATATTGAGGCGGCATTCCGTTTGTTGCCTATACATCCGGATAGTTTTCATTTGTTAGGGTTTAGATGGGAGGGTCAGTTTTATGTTGACTGTTGCTTACCTATGGGTTGCGCAATATCTTGTTTGTTGTTTGAGACGTTTAGCTCGTTTTTGGAATGGGTTGTTAAACAGGAATCGGGTTGGAATTTGGTATTACATTATCTGGATGATTTTTTGTTTTTGGGGCCGGCAGGGTCTAGGGTATGTTCTGTTTTGTTGCACACTATGGAGCGTTTAGTGGCGGTTTTTGGTGTTCCATTGGCCCCTGAGAAGACTGAGGGTCCGGCGACTTCTGTTAAGTTTCTGGGTATTGTGATTGATTCTGTGAGAATGGAGTGTCGTTTGCCGGAGGACAAGTTAGCGGATTTGGTCTCGGAGGTGTCAGGACTTCGGAAGCTTAAGAAGGCTCGATTGCGGCAGGTTCAGTCGGTTTTGGGCAAGCTTAACTTTGCCTGTAGGATTCTTCCGATGGATCGGGTTTTTTGTCGTAGACTAGCCATGGCTACAGCAGGGGTTACCGCTCCGTTGCATTTTGTGCGCCTGTCAGCGGAGGTGAGAGCGGATTTAGAGATGTGGGAAGAGGTTTTTGTCTCACTTCAATGGTCGTTCGGTTTGGATAGAGGCGCAAGTGTCGAATTTTGATTTAGAGCTATTTACTGATGTGTCCGGGTCGTGTGGGTATGGTGCGTTTTGCCAAGGGCAATGGAGTGCGGGGGCGTGGCCAGACAATTGGAAGAGGGCGGGTTTCCTCACTAATTTGGCCTTACTGGAATTGTTTCCGATTGTGTTGGCAACTGAATTGTGGGGGGAGCAATTGCGGAATCGGCGGGTGCGTTTCTGTTGTGATAACATGGGGGTGGTGCAGGTGATCAATGCGCAGTCGGCGAGTTCGCCACCCGTGTCGCGTCTGTTGCGACAGCTTGTTTTGAAGGGTTTGTCTTTAAATGCATGTTTTGTGGCTGTTCATGTTCCTGGGGTCGAGAACTCAGTGGCGGATGCTCTTTCTCGTTTTCAGTGGGAGCGGTTTCGCAGTCTGGTTCCAGGGGCGGAGGAAATGGGTCTGCCTTGTCCCCAGTGGCTCTGGAGCGTGGCCTTGGGGTCTTCCCATCGTTGATTTGGCGTTCTGTGAGTACCGGTACATGGACAGCATATTCGTCGGTGTGGTCTCAATGGGAGCGATTGGTAGAGCAGGTGGGGGGTTGTGAATCGGCGGAGCATTTTCGGGTGTTGTTGGTGTATTTTGTTGGGTTGTCTTTTAGTTGTGGGGTTTCATATTCTGTGGTTGCTAAGAAGGTTGCGGTGGTCGCTTTTTGGTTGCGTCTGCGGGGATGGCCGGATGTAGCGAAGTGTTTTCTCGTTAGACAGGCGTTAAAAGGTTATCGGAGGAGTATGGTGCAGCGAGATACGCGTCGTCCAGTTTCCTTTGATGTGTTGCTAATGTTGAATAGGCTGGTTGAGTCTTTGTGTGTTTCCAGTTATGAGGTGGCCTTATTTCGGGCTGCTTTTTCATTGGCGTTTTTTGGTGCGTTTCGGGTGTCGGAATTGGTTGCTAGGAACCGAGCAGGTGTTGGGGGTTTACAGTTGGCTGATGTCGTGTTGGGCTCGGATGGGCTCTTGTGTTTTTTGAGACGGTCAAAGACGGATGTGGACCGTAGGGGTTGTAGTGTGTTGCTGCGGCCTTTGCCGGGGTCGTCCGTTTGTCCGGTTCGTTGTGTGTCGGAATTTAAAGCCATTCGGCCGTCGGTGCAGGGTCCTTTTTTGGTGCATCAGGATGGGTCGGCCTTATCTCGGTTTCAATTTGTGGCTGTTTTTCGTAAATGTTTATCGGCAGGAGGTCTGCAGGCTTCGGAGTTTGCGTCGCATTCCTTTAGGATTGGGGCTGCTACTGAGGCTGCCAGGTGGGGCCTTGGTGGGGAGGCTATCAGACGTATAGGTCGATGGGAATCGGCCTGTTTTAGATCTTATATTCGTCCACATTTATTGGCTCAGTAAGGTGCAAGTATGGGGCCTGTAGTAGTTTACGGGGAGTTTACTCTGTTGGAGGGGGGAGTACTGATGTGGTGTTTTTATTCTTTCTTTTAGGGCCGGTTGCATGTTTGGCTTGGATTTTTGGACATTCTTACGTGTACTGGGGGGCCCTTCGAGCTGACGTTAGGAGAAATGGACGTCAGTTAGGTTTTCCAGTCAGCGAAGTACAGGTTCGCTGGATAGGGTTGCTGGGTTTGTTGTGGTGCAGGGTTTTGCCGGAATTTCAATTTTATGTGTCCCTTGATCGTTCTCCCGATATTTTAGTCCTGCACGCGGGAGGTAATGATTTGGGTGTTCGCTGGTCTAGAGACATTATTTGGGATGTGAAGATTGATATTTTGTGATTGCGGGTTGAGTATCCGGATATGTTGATTATCTGGTCGGAGATTGTGGCGCGCTGTTCGTGGCGCGGGGCCAGGTCAGTCGAGCGTCTGAATAAGGCTCGGGCGAAAATTATGGGGCTCTTATCTGAGATCTGATTGGGGGTTATTCACATTGGGGTCTGATCTCAGGTTTTATTGTTTGTTTTTTTTCTTATTGTCCTCCTCTAAAACCTAGGTTCGTCTTATAGGGCGAAAAATGCTAAATGCAAAACTGGTTTCTGGAATACATCTGCAGACGTCACATTAATGAAATGACATCAGATAGTGAGTACAGAAATTATTTCTGGTTTATGATTTCTTTCTAATACTGTGTTATCTAAATTAGTAGAATAATTTCCTTTTTAATGATTGCATTTCTTTCTGGCAATGCTACCTGGTTCTGGCCCGCGAAATTTATTCCATGTCTAGTGCGGCCCCCAGATGAAAAATGGTTGGGCTCCACTGATTTAAAGCTATCAGTTTAGGGGGCGTGTCCTGTCTGCTGCAGCTCGTGGCAGTTGAAGGATGGATTTGAATAACTCAGTAGCTATAATACATTTTTAATTACATGCAGTTACAAAAGTATTCAGATGCATGTGCTGGTTTGGAAACTGTAGAATATTATTCGTGGGACAACCCCTTTAAGTAATTTGGAACAAGCATGCTCATTACCTGGAATTATTCTGCTTTGCTCATTGTAACCCACTGCTAAGTAATGCAGTTCTCACCCTCCACGATAAATGAGGGGAGTGATCTGACAATTCTTTTCAGCACATTTATAACCCAGAAAATGTATTGGTATGAAAAAGTAAAATATCTTTTGTACTCCACCAGTAACTACTATAGTGCTGCCTCCTATAGGCAGCAATATAGATTTTACCTAAAAGTGTTTGCTTTTAAACCACACCTTTAGGCCTCATGCACACGACTGTGTGCCAGCCGTGCCCATACTGTGGACTGCAAATCGCGGTCTGCAATGCACGTGCACCGACCGTGTGTGTGCTCCATCTGCGGATGTGGACCCATTCACTTGAATTGGGTCCGCTATCCGCATCCGACGGTCCGCACCGCAAAAAAGTAGTGCATGCACTATTTTTTTTGCGGTGTGTAGGCATGGCCAGCAAACTCACGGAAGCACTCCGCAGTGCTTTCATGGGCTTCCAATCCGTGCCTCCGTTCCGCACCGCATTTTCCGGTGATTGGACCAGGCAGTGAAAACGTCATCACTGCCTGGCTCTGTCAATCAAAGTGCAGAGGGTGTGGCAATTGCAGAGCGGTGTAATGACAACGCCCCTGTTGCTCCTAGAGGCTCATTTGCATATATTAAAACTTCATTTTTCTCAGCAATGCGGACACATATGAACATGGGACCAACAGAGATGTCTTTAGCTGCCAAGTGCACATGTAACAGGTCAGCCAGTGTCATAGGTACAAATCTGCTGACAGATGCCCTTTAAGTACACCTAGAATTCATTATTTTAATAGCAATAAATTCAGTAGATTGGAACCCACATACGATCCAGTGTTTTCTCATTGCTCATCTTTCCTCGTCTATTCTTAGCTGTTATATTATTTTAGTGGCTGCCATGATGATCAATGTCTTTGATGCCCTGGAATTGCAGAGTCAAGTATTCTGATTCGCTGTATATTAGTGTATGTTTTCCAGATTTAAGTGCTATCAGTAACTTTAATTTCAGCCTCTGCTTGGCTCACTTTGTTATTAATGGTTGAAAGTGGTTTTGTACTACCTTACTGGGATTTATATGCTGTATATGTGTGTGTATGTATATTGTGTGTGTATATATTGTGGAGATTTAGCGCAATGGTCGGAGGTTAAAGGGTTATTCCCATCTCGGACAATGGGGGCATATCGCTAGGACAATGCCCCCATTGTCCTATAGGTGCGGGTCCCGCACCTATATCGAGAACGGGGCCCCGAAAGTCAAGGAGGGCGCACCGCGCATGCACGGCCGCCCTCCATTCATTTGTATGGGGCCGCCGAAAATAGCCGAGCACCGGCTCGGCTATTTCCTTTGGCTCCATAGAAATGAATGGGAGCGCACCGCGCATGCGCGGCCCAGCTCCCGTTCATTTGTATAGAGCCGACGGAAATAGCCGAGCCAGCGCTCGGCTATTTTCGCCGGCCCCATACAAATGAATGGAGGGCGGCCGCGCATGCGTGGTGCGCCCTCTGTGACTTTCGGGGCCCCGTTCCCCATATAAGTGCGGGTCCCAGCGGTAGGACCCGCACCTATAGGACAATGGGGGCATATCCTAGCGATATGCCCCCATTGTCCGAGATGGGAATAACCCTTTAAGTCAGAATTTATAGACACAGACTGGCTGTAAAGCTTGGGCCCTTTCTGGCTTTTAGGGCTGTTTCACATGGTCGATACAGATACAGATTGCACGCAGGTTCACTCTGTTTTGTCTGCGATTGCGTTCGGTGTTTCAGTTTTTTCCGCGTGGATGCAATCAGTTTTTGATGTGTTTTTCACGCATGGGAAAAAAAATGAAGAATTACAGACTACATCTCCTAGCAACCATCAGTGATAAACACATTGCATCCGGATGCAATCCATTTTTCACTGAAGCCCCATTCACTTCTATGGAACCAGAGCATTCTGCAGTCGGGAAAAATTGCAGCGTGTTCTATATTCTGTGTTTTTTCACGCAGCCCTGGTTCCATAGAAGTGAATGGGGCTTGCATGAAAAAACGGATTGCATCTGGATGCAATGTGTTTATCACTGATGGTTGCTATAAAATGTAGATTGTTATTGTACAGTGTGTTTTTTTTTTTTTTTTTTTTTTTTTTTTTTTTTCACGCGCATGAACACATCAAAAACTGATTGCACCCGCGTGGAAAAACTGAAACATTGAATGCAATCACAGACTGACTGAACCTGCGTGCAAAACCATCAGGTTTTTTCTCCTCAACAGATCCTGATGCAATCCGTATTGTTCATGCGAAAGAGGCCTAAAGGTTGTAAGATACAAAATAAAACAAAAGATAAACAAAATGCTGCTCACGCAAGCACTAGCTAAACAGTATATATTCCCTCTCTGTCTTACAAACAATAAACAGCAACCTGCACTTTGGGAGCGGCCTCCATGCTCTGTCCAGAGAGAGACTTCCCAGTGTAGCTAGGGTTTTTAAATAGGCCTCAGTGCAGCAGCGTTAGCTAATGAGGCCGATGCAGAGGAACATGGGATCAGAACTAGGACCGGAGGCTGTTTACCTCTGACAACTCTGCTTTAAACAAGGAAAGAATCAGAAAATGTGTTCTCCTCCTGCATAGAGCCCCTAACTGTAACGGTGAGAATCCTAGGTGGAGTGTATACAGCATCTACCACCTTTTCAATCACTGGGAGTCATTTATAATTATTTAAGTTGCACAAACCCCTTTTCTGCCCGTGGGATAATATTTTGACGCACAGACATTTTTGTGTCACGTTTTACTAAGGTGTGATGAGGAGTGGCAGGGGCGTGCTGGGGGCCTATAAACAGGCATACAAGTTGGCGACAAGATACAAGCGCTACAAGGGCTTTTTCTAGGACATCTGGTGACATACCGGACTCTCTTTTGCCTAGCATTGAGCTGGGTGACGTCACCGGCACTAATGGGCGGGCTTTAGCACTGTCCTAGCCTGTAAAACTGTCCTAGCCTGTAAAAGCTCGCCCATCAGAGCCAGTGACGTCACCGGAAACACGAAGTATGTGACCCTTTGCTTTCAGTATCCGGTGTAATCCCCTTGTGCTGCAATAACTGCAGCTAAACATGGTAATTGTTGATTAGTCCTGAACATCGGCTTGGAAGAATTTTAGCCCATTCCTCCGTACAAAACAGCTTCAGCTCTGTTATGTTGGTGGGTTTCCTCCCATGAACTGCTCATTTCAGGTCCTTCCACATTTCTGTTGGACTAAGGTCAGGACCAGTGGCTTACCTGCAATAAAGGCAAACCATGCAGTTGCCATGGGGCCCGTGGTGTAGGGGGACTGGCTGTAAATGGAAGGCCCCACACCCTAATTACACTAAATACAATGGTTGCTCTGCTCCTATCCTGAGTCCCTGTCTGGGGCTCAGACCCTGCCTTCTGACTCCCCGCTCACTGCTTCAGAAGAGCTTTCCCCCTCCCGCTTACACAATTCATGTTCCTGCCCGCTGCGGGAGTGCTCTGTCTGGACTGATCAATCAGCATTTAGCAGAGCCTATTGCTGATTGACTAGCCTTGCACCCAGCAGACATACAGAACTAAGTCCATAAGACTTCATTCCTGCTGCTGGCACTGCCCCTGCCTATGACTTGACCGAGGAGGAGACCACCATCACTGGACACCAATCCAAGATCGGAGTTGCCAGATCCAGATTTGCGGGAACAACACCGGCCCCCACGGGATCCCATTCACTATAATGGGGTTTGTTGTGTTCCGGTGCGACTACCAGTATTTTGCCAGATGAAATACCACTGCATGTGGTGGAACAGGAGCCAGAGGATGAGTAGAGGGAGGGACTAGGAAAGGGAACAGGGCCCCAATTCAGGTCCTTGCTCTGGGGCCCAATTGTTTCTATGTAGCACCAGGTCAGGACTTGGCTTTGGCCATTCAAAACTTTGAAGGGGATTTTTTTTTTTTTTTTTTAGATATATATTGGTGACCTATCCTCAGGGATTGGTCATCAATATCAGATCGACGGAGGTGATGGGTGTTGGACAGCTGTTTGAGGAGGCTGCGGTGCACCGGTGAGAGCTGGTAAGGGCAGACTAGATGGATCAGGTGGTCTTTTTCTGCCGTCAATCTTCTATGTTTCCTCACAGCTTACTAAGCACAGCGTTATCCATTTGATAGTGGCTGTGCTTGGTATTGCAGCCTGGCCCCATTCACTTGAATGGGACTGAGCTGCGCTTAGACCATATGACCATTGAGCGTTATTTTACTGGCACAGGAAGAGGTCACCTTGTCACAGGAGCTGTTTGAAGAGGCTGTGGCGCTCCAATCTCAAGAACATGCCTAGCCATCAGGGGAAGACTGCCCATAGACACTGCAGGGAGATGCTGCACTATGGTATTTGGTTCTGCTGGGGTTGTATTTTGTGTGGCACTATTGCATTGCTGGCCCTACCTACTTCTGTTTTCTCCGCCTACTTCTGCTGTCCCAGTCTACTTGTGTTGCCCCACTTTCTGTCAATTTGGACCCTCCAACATGGGGCCACTTTTAATTTTTTCCAGGGCCACTTTAAGTTTCCAGTCCGTCTCTGCTCACCGTGCATGCAAAGCAAGACATGTTTGGACTATTTTCGGAAGTCCCAGTGATTGGCGGTCCAGAGTAGGGGTCCTCTCCACTATTACATCCACATGACTCAATGTATTTACACCATTAAGTATAATTCTTTCTTTCTGGTGGCAACAGACCTCGCTGACAATCTCTGCCAGGCTGTCTGGACCTCCTGGGAGTTGCAAAGCTTCAATAGCTCTGCAATGCCTAAAGCTGCAATGTCTTTACACTGTAGTACAGACAAGCTTGCGCTATTTGACATCCATTTTAATGTCCGACTCCAAATCCTATTATAGATCGAATTTTAAAACTTTGCCTAATTTACAGTGAGCGCAGCACAGCCTAAGTGTCTCTGCATAAATATGCATTTGCTTTGTGGAAATGCTGATCTTTGCCTAACGTAGCCTTCTAAATAGATTACACTGGTAGACAAGATCTGTTCAATTCCATCAGACTGATTGAAGCTCTGGGAATTAGTTTCTTTTTATAAAATGCTCTGGGCTTTACAGAATGAGAATCCACATCCTGAGCTAGCACTATTAGAGTAAATGCAGCTGAACAAGAAGAGAAGTGGCCACATCTGGTCTGGAGCCGGGTGGAAGAGCCCGGGGCCTGTGTGAGCGCAGCGGTGAAAGGTGACAACCGGCGAGGGATGGGTGAGTATGGGTTATTTTTAACTAAGGATTAGAAGAACCCCTTTAAATTCTAATACTTGGTGTAGTGCTTAGAAGCAGTGTCCAACAGTAACTGTGATTGGTGGGAGTCTCAGTGGTCGGACCCCTACCAGTCTAGTGCTTATAAATGCTTCAGGCCAGGGGCGGACTGGGAACTTAAAGTGGCCCTGGAAAAACTACCAAAAATGGCCCTGTTTTGTAGTTGGGCCCAAATTGATGGAAGGCACGACCAACATTATCATATTGTGGCACATTATACTGCCCTAACAGAGGCAAAAACCACAGTACTTCACATAATACTGGCAGCAGCACAAAATACATCCCCTAAAACTTCCACTGGCCGGCCATGAGGAAGGCTCAGGCAGCCCCTGGGGCATCGGCCCACCGGGAAATTTCCCTGTAAGGTCTATGGCCAATCCGCCCCTGCTTCAGGCTAGAATATTCCTTTAATTTAATAAGTTATTTTAAAAAATACATAAAACAAACATACAGTGGGGAAGACTTATCAAAGCCCAGGTCTGTTTGAGGATGTGTCTAGTATATGATGGAACGCAGTAGATTTCTGGCTTCATAAATGAAGACAAATTTGTCTCTATGGAGACTACGCCCCCTTACAACCCTTGTCACACCCCCTTTTTGGAAAGGTGGTGAGGGCGGCATTAAAAAGCCATGTCGCATGTTTTTGTGACTTTTTAACACAACTGTCCTGAGAGGACATCAAGATCTACTTTGAAGAGAAAATTCAGTTACAATGTTCATCTGATCTATCGTAGATCAAGTTGGTGAAATTCCTCTGATTTCCAGATATAGGTGAGTTGATTTCAGCAGTCTGTCATTTATAAGTTAAAAGTAAGTGGTTGCGGAAAACCAACATCACGATCATTGCAGACTGGGCCTGGAAAAGAGTCCCAGCCACCTGAGAAGAGTCATGGTTATTCATGAATTCCTGCTCTCCCTGCCCACCTGCTGATGATTGACAGTCTTCTACGTAGTTTTCTCCCTTTCTCTCTAGGAGAGAACTGCCAATCATCAGCAGATGGGCGAGGAGAGCAGGAGATTAGGAATAACCATGACTCTTCTCAGGTAGATTTGTCTCTTTTCAAGACCTGTGCTGCAATGATTATGATGCTGGTTCTTGGCAACCACTTACTTTTAGCTCATGACTGACATACCGCTGAAATCAGCATTTCTGTCACTATTCTATGCTGCCGTCACTGAGGTCAGCATAAAGTAGATGACAGGTTCTCTTTAAAAAATGTATAAAATTCTCTCAGTGGCAAACTACAAACAAACCACATATAGTCAGAATTAAAGCTGTACACCCTCCCCTGTGATGCCCTGTCTTCTCATGCAGACAATACTTACTTGCAGATGCAGACCACAACATCCGGCGACAGGGGGCGCAGCCAATAGCAGGCTGAGACGGTGACCTGCTACTCTTGTGTCACAAATGACTTCACCTGTGACACAAGAGGAGCAGGTCACCGTCTCTGCCTGCTATTGACAGGTCACCATTGCATATATTAGGCGCTTCTTCTGGAAGCAGAGACTCAGAAGACGGCTCACAGGAAATGGGGGAGTTACAGAGCTAGCTGAGATCCTGAGTCTGAAATAACAACTGCTTCTACACTGCTTCTGAACATTACAGGAGCCTCATGTGTGTCTGTAGGTGTGATCTATCCCTTATCCTTATGTGTTCTGTGAGCTCCAGAGCTGAAATCAAACACAGTGGGAAGTAAGCAAATGGACGTCACAGCAGTGCACTGCTGGCAGAAGAGATACGCCCCTGCTTCTGAGTGAAATGCATCTAGCTGCAACAGGAAAAATGGTGTCCAAACTTGATACATTTCACCTAAAATGTAGACAGCCAGTAATCTCTCATCAGTCTGGAGACTACCATGAACATCTGGTAATAGAGTTGTTTTATCTCCTTCTTCCTCCTGTGGGATCTACTTCCATTTTTACCAAAAGAAAATGATGGTAACATGACCAGCAGACTAACGTAAGGGAATTTGAAAATCCTCTACTGTCTTGCATGTTTTTTTACAGTGGACCTACAGTTGTTTAATATGTTTTTATAGCAGCTGCAAAGATTTAAATCGCCTTACAACCACAAGAGACACATAAAAACCTGAAAGTATAATGTCCAAAACCGTTCCCTCTAATAACCGTAAGACTCATAAGAGTCTAAGAAGCTGACGTATGTGGAGTGGTTTGGTGGCATTCTTACACTGCAAAGCTTTTTACCTGTCTTTGTATCATGGTAACTTCTTACTCCCTGTGATGCTTCCCACACTCCTGCTGGCAGAATCACACCTCTGTCACACACAAATTTTAGTTTTCGGAATAGTCCCTCTTGGGAAGTTGTAGTTGAGTGCCCCGTTCATTACAGACACCTTTAGAAAAATAGTGGCCTGGCCGGCAAATGTGCCACTGGACAATTAATACTGCCAACTTAAAGGGGTTGTCCTACTATTTAAATAATATTTTACATTAATTCAGCATAAAAAATGAATCACTTTTGTGACTTTCTGTTACAAAAATACTCCAACTGGGAAGATATTCCCTGTACTTCATTATAATGGTGCCTCCTGGTGTTATATCTGTGTAGCAATGTGCATGTCCTGCTACTGAGCTTAATTAGCAGGCCACAGATACTCAGTCCCATCAATTTCCCTTCAACTTCAAGAGAATCTAGCAGAGTAATGAATGGGGAGATCTCTGGATCCATGTGAGGTACAGAGCTGGTTCTAGCTTTGTTAGGAAGAGATTGTCATGTACTATATGATGTCTGATTTATTTTTATTTTTTTATGCTAATCATGGGATAACCTTTAAATTTTACACCTTTCTTTAGTGTTCCTGTCCAACAGCCACTACTAAGTATACTGTGTTCCTGGGTATGGACTGTGTGCCACAGTCTCTTCAAGCAGCTGATCGGCGGGGGTGTCGAGAGTCAGACCTTCCCTGATCTCATATTGATGGCCTGTCTAAGGATAGGCCATCTATAGTGTTATCTCAGTAAACCCCTTTAATTAAATGTCACAAGACGGTAAATAATATTGACATATTTGGTATCCTCGTGAACTTAACAGCCTGTGCAATACAATACATTATTCACAGTGGTCAGTTAATGTTACAAATACAGTAAGAATTGCATAATTACCTTTATGCCTAGCATTTAACCCATTCTAAAAGTTTATATAAAAGAAACACTCACTTATGCTTATAGTGCAATAGTGCCTACAAAAGCTAAAAAAGAAAGACCCTCATACAGCTGTGGTGGCATAAAAATAAAAAGTTATGGCCTGAATTTTTTGAATGTGAGATGGTGAAAACAAGAAAGAAAGAATGGTATGACCAACTCAAGTAGAGCAGCCAAATTTAAATCAGTAGAATGATTAAACTACGCCGATGCCCAGGGGGCTGCCTGGGCCCTCCTCACAGCCGGCCAGTTGAAGTTTTTGGGGATGTAATTTGTGCTGCTAGCAGTATTTTGTGAGGGATTGTGGTATTTGGCTCTGCTGGGGTGGTATAGTGTGCCACAATATGGTACTGCTGGCTCTGCCTACTTGTGTTGGCCCTGCCTTCCATCAGTTTCGACCCGACAAAACGGGGCCACTTTAAGTTCCCAGTCTGCCCCTGCCTCCGTCCCTCTCATGCTCCTTCCGTTCCTCCATTCTGGCCCTTCATTGCATTTCTTTATGCTGGTGGTCTCAGACTTCCGTATGAAGAATGCAGGAGAAAAGTCTACGATGCCCCCCTCTACAGCCTTTGGATAGACACATACTAGCAGGTGGACCATACTAGGGCAGGGACATAGGACGCATCTTAGTCTTTCCGACAGAGCTCTACATGGAGAAATTTTTGGTGGTTGCTATTTTGAAAGGAATATGACTGGGACGAGAATGGAGGGAGCATGGAAGGAACAGAGTGCACCAGATTGATTGACTATACATGTGTGGTCGATGGTCAAATTTTAGGCTTGGACCGGTGGGGTTGCTTTAAGGATAATGGGGCCTATTTTGACTCTACCACCCAAAGTCCCATGTAAACCTAGTGTTAAATCTTTATGATAGTGTCCTTATCAACATGCTCCCCTGTCATTGCTCTGCTAGGTTCTCTTCAGGATGGGATCTCAGGGGGGTGCCCCTTTCTGAAGGGGTGTTTCCTTTCTGCTTTAGTTGAGGGGTGTGTGTCCTTTCTCAGGGGTTGTCCGTTTCCACAGAGAGATGGAAGCTTGTTCTGCTATGCTATTTGCATAGCTCCCATTCACTAAAATGGGAGGTACAGAAATAGGGCCATGCTTAGTCCCATCTTGCCATGCAAACAGCTCTTTAGATGTGAAAAAGGTATGTGTAAAGATGTGTAAAGGTGAGTTTACTGAAAGCCAAATCCTTCCTTTTGTAAGCGGTGTTACTGCTCTGGGAATTCTACAAATAGCAGCGTGAAGACTTGAACATTCTGTTAGATGTGTCTAGTTCTGAGAGATCCTCCAGTTAAGGTTTTGAATGACTGACTGATCTATTACCCTTTCGCTTCAGTGTATTTGGAGGAAACTACGCTATGCACCAATCAGTCATAACATTCAAGCCAGTGACGGGTGAAGAGAATAACATGGATTATCTTGTTACCTGTCAAAGGTGGGGGGAAATATTAGGGTACGACCACATGTTTTGGTTATTTGATGCAGTTTTTGAAGCCAAAACCAGGAGTGGATTCAGAAAAAGAGAACTTGTATTGATCCTTAATATTTTCTCTTCTTTCATGATCCATATCTGATTTTTCTTTTCCAAAACTGCATAAGAAAAACCTGAATGTGTGGCTGTACCCTCAGGTGGCAATTGAAGTTGGCCAACCAAATTGATAAAAGGTAATGCAACACAAGTAGGCAGAATCAGCCATACCATTTGTAGTGCGGGCCACAGGCCTCTCCCAGCCTGAAGTCTTAGGCTAGTTTAACACTAGCGCTTGCAGCTCTTGCATGCTGTTTCGTCAGGGAGCAGCCTGCTGTGTTCTGGATCTGGCACTGCCGTAAGCTGTCTGAAGGCCTGCTGGCCCCATTAACCATAATGGGTACTGGCTCCTTTACAGTAGCTCAATGAGATGCAGGTACAAATTGCTTCTGTCATACCCAGTCATTAGAGCTGGCGGACATGGATCTCTGTGACTGACTGAGGGGAAGGGAAGAACTCCTGGCCTGCCCCCAGCTCACCTTCCTATGTTCCAGTTCTTTTTTTTTTTTTTTTTTTTCCTTTTGCTGGCAATGAGAGCGTGGCTTAGCAGAGGTGCAGGTGTGGCCTGGTGAGGTGTAGTCTGCAATGTCCGGCTTATGAGGAGAGAGCCAGTGGCCACCTTAGAACTGTCAGAGATCTGGCCGCAACCTGGAAAATATGCTGAGAATCGGCCGGACTAAAATCACTGTGCAAGCGCAATGATGGATCCAGGAATCTTGGGCAGACTGCTCCCTGTCAGAACAGCCTGCCAGAGCTGTCAAACGCTAGTGTGAAACTGCCTCATAGGCTTCAATCCTAGTGGCATGTTTCCTATGAGGGTGAATGGTGGGGCAAGAAGCCATGGGCAGTATTCAATGGTATCACCGTCCTGATAATGGATATGCAGTTGAATTGAAGAGGATACCTGAGGGACCTGGCTGGGTACATATATACTTGATTCTCCCATCGTTAATTAACATTGGGAGTGTCAGCTCATCACACCAGGTGACTTTAGGAGGGCTCACATGTTATCCTGGGCATTGGTCCACCTGCAAATTTCCCTGTGGGGGGTCTATCGCCAATCCACCCCTAGCAAGTTTAAGAAGAGCCAAATTGTAATGGGTGACTGGGTCTTGTTTCCAGAATACAGTGGTTAGTTCCTAGTGCCAAGGAAGGACAAAATGGTGAACCAAAAATGGGTCATAGGCACCCAAGGTTCAGTGATGTGCATGGAGAGCTAAGGTTGGCCTGTGTGGTCCGATCTCACAGAAAAACTACTGTAGCACAAATTGCTGAGAAAGTTATTGCTGGCTGCAATAGAAAGATATCAGAACAAGCACAGCTTCAAAGATGGCTGTATATAAGGATCTGAAGTCTTAGACCGGTTAGAGTGCCCATGCTGGCCTCTGTCTACCACCAAAAACACCCACAATGGGCAGGTGAGCATCAAAACTGAATCATGGAGCAAAGGAAGAAGGTGGCCTGGCCTGGTGAGTCACATTTTCTTATACATGAAGAAGACTGTCTGCTGCTCAAGTGTCAACCCAATGTCTATACAATGTCACTTAGTGTAAAGAAAATACTGGCACTCTCTCCAATATTAGATGCTTATATGGTGACATTTGTTTTACATATAAACAATGCATCTAATATCAGAAACTGGACATTCTTAACACCCTGCAGAACAAGGTTCAAGATTTTGCCTTGACCTCCAAATATCCCAGATCTCAATCCAATCAACCATCTGTGGGATATGCTGGAAAAACAAGTTTTCAGGCTTGTTTAAAAAATGCTTTGTCTTCTACTTCTTAGGGTTGTTTTATAAACTTTACACAAAATTTTAGATTTTTGTGTATTGTCCCTAAACTCAAGACGGAGTGCAACCATTATTTCACCACCATGAAATAAAAAAAATGCATTTAGACGATCTCCATAAAACAGTCATTACTGAGTCTCCATGTACAGCTGGACATACTAAACTTTTTGTTTTTGTCTGTATTAGATCCGTTTTTTAATCTCAAAAGTTCTGTGCAGAATAACATCTGTTTTGTAAAGATTTGAGCTCAGGGTTCCTTGATTTAAATATTGATGACCCGGAAGTGGAGCTTCTTCTGTAAGCTTTGACATTCGGACACAGGCTCTGGTGGCAGGTAACTTCCTCCCCCTTCTTGTGTGTTGGTGACATGATGAAGCCGCTATCTTTCTGGATCAGTCTGTTAGCTAAGCCAGGCTCCTTCTCTGTCACAGCTCCCCCTAGTGTTGTTGGCAAGCAGTCAGAATTTTATCATTTACCAATATGACAGTATAAAGGGAAGATTTGTTGATCTGTCACTTAAGGGCTTTGACTCCTAGAAATATATATAGAGTTATAGATTTTCTTGATTCTTTTTATCAGTTGAAGTACAGTTGGAAGATGCGTTGTCTTGTGTGTGTTAATATTTTATGTGTATCCTTTACTGTAATGTACTATGTGTCATGGTATAAAACATTAATGTGCTCTTTATGAGGGCTGTGGAGTTGCTATAAACCTAGCCCATCCAATTCCCCCACATCACTGTGATTATGGATTCTTTTTATTGTTGAGAACTCTCCGCTGGACGTTCTTTGCCCCAGGGGTATATTTCTGTGAGAAATTTCCAAGAACGTGAAGTGATCTTTGTAATGTGCACTAGGAAACCTGTCTAAAAGTTGGTTTAAACGCCAATGCTAAGCAATGGCTTGGAAGCTTAGCTAACCATGCACATGGATTATTTATTGCCTTACAGAAACGGCTCCAGCAGTGGAGAAACATATTGCAGGTATACCGTATGCGAGTCATATGGATTATTAGAGTGTAGACACAGTTAAAGGAACCTGCTTACTCCACACATAACTTGACCTGAGATGTGGATTTTAAAGGGTACCTAAACCATTGTGAAAAAACACAAACGCTTTACACCTTCAGCTTTCCTTGCCTCTGATTAGTCATCCGAGCATGTGGAGTATGGATCCCAAATACATTCTATGGATGTGTACTCCACGCACTGAGGCGAGGAAGCTGAAAGTGCAGAGCGTTCGGAGCAGTGCTTCTGCCTTTTCATGCTTTTCTCTTTTTTTTATACAATGGATTAGGTACTTTTTGTAATTCATACCTCATGTCAAGTTATATGTGAATTTTTGGGGGCAGAAAATGTTTGCAGCATGTGGGACTCCTATCCACTTTGCTACAACATTTTTTTGGATTTTCCCCAGATACAATGTAGATTATCTGCTGCTGAAAATGTACATCAAACCCACTATGCATGGCCTTACCCTAACAGTTCCATCATCCCCCACCTCTGGTCTACCAAAGATCGCATTGTTAACAAAGACCATTTGGGAACCACAAGAACAATCGGCCTGTGGAGCGGCAACGTACAGTATTCAAAAGAAGAGTTAAAGGGGTTGTCCTATGAAAAGTATTCTCCATTTTTCAAACCTACACCTGGATCTAAATACTTTTATGTATTTAAAATTTTTGTATAGTCATCAATTTATTCCATAAAATCTATCTGTGTAGCTCCACCTGCTGTGTCTGTGCACCTCAGTAACATCGGTGAGGTGGTTGCACATGCTCTGTTCCATCATTCAACTACCACCAGCCCGATCTACTGCCAAAAGCTGTGACAGTAAGGCCTCATGCACATCACCATATTTATGGTCCTTATGCAATTCATATTTTTTGCTGATTGAATGCAGACCCATCCCTTTGTCATTTTTTTTTTCTCAAAAAATACAGACAGCCCACGCATGTCATCCGTGTGATGTCCACATCTGTCCAGGCGTGCTGTGAATTATAGAACATGTCCTATTCTTGTCCTTTTTGCAGACAAAAATAGGCATTTCTACCATGGGGGCAATATAAGTGCGGGATGCACTTATATTGTGTGGATCCACGATTTGTGGACCGCAAAAGAAGTACGGTCGTATACAGAAGGCCTTACAGAGAGAGAGAGCTGCAGCAGAAAGGACATGCTCCCTGAAAAAAGAAACACACCCTGAGCTGCCACCTTGAAATAAATCTAGCAGAGCAATGTGTGGACCCTATGGTGTGGAATTGATGAACATAGGGGCACATTTATTAGGACCGCTGATTTACACGCCAAGGACTCTACATAACTTTGGCGCTTCCTCCAGCAAGACGTGCACCTTGCTGGCGTAGATTTAAATCATTTTGAACGCCAAAAACTGGTATACCAAATGATGAATGAGAGAGACCTTCTAGCCCGCCCTCTTCCCCACCCATGCCATGCCCCCCTTCTTTAAGACCTGTCGGGAAAGTGACGGGAGCGGGGAAAAGTCACAGATTTTGTAGCAAAATGGCTTGTTAATAAATGAGCCCCAGAGTACACAGTATAGTATAAATAGGAGGAGTAGTGAAACCTTTCCTGTTCCAGCTTAACTTAGTAAAATATATTCTATCTTCTAATAAGAAAGATTCTTATGCAATCACCAGAGCAGTCGGAAAAAAGAAAGGAACCCCCACCCATCCTCCAAAAGATCTCCATTACCATAATATGCAGACTGAAAAACAAATCTATTCCACCCAGGGAGAAGCCAGCCGTGACTGCAGAAATGTATGCTCACTATCAGCAAGTGCTCCTCAGCTTTTTAATGGGCCCAAGGCTTTAGAAATCTTACTATGAAAATGAACAGTATTTGAAATTGACTTTATTATATTGTTGAGCTTTTATATTGCATATTATTGTCAGAATTGCTTTTTAGTATACATTTGTGTTTACAGTAAACTTTAAAGCGCTTGCATGAAATTAGAAAAAAGTCTGTTTTTCTCCAAGAAATGGCACTAATCTTATCTATAGGCTGTGTCTGGTATTGTCAGTTTTTTTTTTTTTTTAATTACATTAGTGTTTTTTCATTTTTTTTTTTACACTATAATTCATTTCAATGGGTCCGCAAAAAAAACGGAAGGTACTCTGTTTGCATTCCGTTTCCGTATGTCCGCATTTCCGTTCCGCAAAAAAGATAGAACATGTCCTATTCTTGTCCGTTGTGCTGACAAGGATAGGCATTGTTACAATGGATCCGCAAAAAAAACGGACACGGATGCCATACGAAACGTCATCCGTTTTTTTTGCGGATCCGCAATTTGCGGACCGCAAAACACATACGGTCGTGTGAATGAAGCCTAATAGTGAGAAAGTTACATAATTAATCCAAATAATGCAAAAAAAAAAGTAATGTTTAAAGAATCCCTTTTCAAGCTTAGGCTCTGTTCACATATCTTTTTCCCTCTGAGTAAAAAAGTATCCATGGGCCCCTATTCACATTTTGGTGGCCAAAAGAATGTACAAAAAATACAATTTTGCTTAAACATTGCAGCCGTTTGGCGACATATTCCACTGTATATCATACATGGTCAGCCTTTGTGTTTGGTGCATATACTGGGGATGTTCCTGACCTGTATGCCAAATGTAAAGCAAAATTTTGGGGCAAAAATATTTTTTTTCAGTCGTTCTGTAACAAAGGCTTAACTGTTTGTCTAGCTGTGTCAATGGTACTTAACCCTTATCTCTAATTACTTAAATTAATTACTAAAATTACTAGGAGGTCAAAGATCAGAGATAAGGAGCCGTCAGCTGAGCTGCCTGTTGGAATAGAGTGAAAATACAGATCCTGCTACTGCAGAATCTCAAGGCTGCACAGAGAAAAGAGCTCAACATTTTTAATAAAAAAAACAAATGAAAATTTTTTTTAGCTCAAAAGTGTACATAGTTTTCAAGTTTGTATGAAGTGGTCTAGTTTTCTATGGAAGTTGGATAGGAAATAGAAGTGATGGTGCTTTTAACATTTGCATGGCATCTTGTAGAATGAGATAGGAGAGGTAAATACAAATATCGATATTGGATATGGATTTTTAACAGCCTTCATCTTGTACGCTCTGAGGCACGTCCCTAGAGCAGGTTTTCTTCAGTTTTGTGGAGGTTATTTCACAAGACAGCTGCTGTAGTGGATAATCCTCATTGTTGAGTAGTAATATATTGATACCATGACCTGTAAAATAAGCATAATGTGAGGATAATTCCACCTAAAACTCTTTTCCATATGCTAATATACCTTGTAGTTAACTCACGGAATGTATTACAAGGAAGAATTTAGCAGTGGAAGTGATATCTGTTCGTGGTCTTGCATACACAATATCGGGCACATCTACTATTAGTGTTGCACTTTACCCTATCTAAGCATATGAGTCACAGTCTTAATATTAGACAAATTTATTATTCTGGTGCATGGACCTTTGTAAATTTGGAGTATCATAGCAGCCAAAATTAGTCCATGCAACAGAATTTTATCTATTTATCTACGTTTATGCCACCTATAGTTTTACTCCAAAAATGCACCCAATTTTTATATTTTTTTGGCGCACAGAGGTGCATTTAGGTCATGCCCTATTTTCTCTGGAAGTCATACCCCTTTCCCGTGAAGCTACTTCCCCTTGTCGGGCAAGGCTTAAAACATTTATTAAGGACCTATTCACATGACCGTCTCTTTAGACAAAATGATCATTAGGTCAATTATTGGGAATCTGCGGTTATAGAAACGCTCATTCCCAATGCTGTCCTGTGCAAGGGTGATCACCCGATGAACAAGAAAACACTTGTTCATCAGGTCATTGTATCTAGGTGGCAAATCATGGAATATAAGCAGAGATTACTTGCCCAGAAACAATGACTCAGTATGGGGACAGGTAATTGTAGTAGTAATCCTTTGTTCCGATATTGGGGAGATGATTGCTGCATGTAAATGCCGCTCTCACCTCCTCAGAACATCAGGCAATTATCGGAAATGTTTGTTTGATTTATTCCTGATAATTGCCTGTAACATCATTTTTTGTGAAAAGACCATTAAAGGACCTAAATCAGACAACCAGTAAATTTTATTAAAGGCGTTGTAGAAGATTACAAAACATGCTGCTTTCTTCTATTAACAGCACCACGCCCGTCCATGGGTTGTGTCTGATATTCCAGCTCAGCTCTTCTGAAGTGAATGGGGCTGATCTGCAATAGTACACATCCGTATGACACATTCTTTTTTTATTATGATGTTGGTGAAACTTTTAGTGTTTGCGGATTTGATATAATATTAACCGACTGATTAAAACAGAGTGAAGCCTGTTTAACAGGTCCAACCTCTCAACCTCTCATAGGCGTGTAACATTATTTTTATCATACACTGATAAATGAAGATAGACACAGCCCATTCATTAAACTGAAGTGAAAGACTAGCCTGTCATCAGCTCTCCAGTAAAATTACATTGCAACTTATTATAAGGTGTTATCCCGTGAATAGTATTACTATGCAAATCAAGTATTGCTGCAATATACATGCAATAATAATAACAGTGTTACATTACATTACCTCCCTTGGTGGCACCCCATGCTGTTTCCTCATGTCGGTGAAATGCTGGTCCACCTTCTCTCCTGCACCATTCATCTCTCTCCTCTCTCTTATATATAAATGCAAAAAGCAAAATTAGACAACAATACGAAAAAGGGGGTTCAGGTGCACACTACCATGGCTGCAATGTAAAAGCAAACAAGGACTACAAGTAACAGCACACTGCCATGTGCAGAGACACATGCAGACACTGGAAACATGAATACGTACGTATAAGGCTACTTTCACACCAGTGTTTTTGCTGGATCCGTCATGGATCAGCAAAAACGCTTCCGTCATAATAATACAACCATCTGGATTGTATTATTATGAATGAATGGATTCGGTTATATTATCTCTAAAATGGCCAAGACGGATCCATCTCAAAAAGAAACAGATCCATCCCCCATTGACTTACAATGGTTTTAGAGACGGATCCGTTTTTTTTTTCTGTGTCAGAGAAAACTGATCCGTCACTATTGACTTACAGTCAACTTACAGTGTGCCAGGACGGATCTGTCTTGCTCTGCATCCCAGATCGCACTCAAAAACGCTGCTTGCAGTTCTTTTGTGTGCGTCATGGGAACTCAATGAAACGGAAAGGAATACATTCTGGTGCACTCCGTTCACTTCAGTTCAGTTTTGTCCCCATTGTCAATGAATGGGGACAAAACTGAAGCGTTTCCCCCCCTCCCCCGCTATTGAGACCCTATGATGGATCTCAATAGCGGAAAGGGAAAGCGCAGGTGTGAAAGTAGCCTAAACTGCAATACTACTATACTTACTATATGAAAATCAGAAATTGTGTCGGGCCCATCTACAACTTCGACAAGGTGGTTTCCAACCGACGGGACCTACACTAACAGACTTGCCTTTCCTGAGCTTTTGGACCCAGTACTCCTGCCCATCTGCCCAGAGTGTTATGTAGCTGCATTCTACATTGCCCCGACACTTCCTGAGCTCTTTCATACAGTTATTCCCCTTCACATATATCCTGCTATATAGTGTTCCCCTCCAGCGTGGTGACAAAAACGTCAGAGAGAAAATAAAGCTAGAACTGATCGTTCACAAACATCCAATGTATCACTTATGACGTCGGATGTCATATTGTGGCGGACTGAAAAACTCTGCATGCTACATTTTCCTGTCTGGCTGTATCAGTCTACAGACGCCGGACCTGTGCCCTGCAGTGCAGTATACATATGTGTACTGCCAGTTGTGTTCATTAGGCCGGGAACTGAACACAACTGATGTGTGAAGTGGGCCTCGCATGCAGAATTTTCCATGAGCCACATACGGTTCATAATTGCCCTGCTTTATCCAGCTTAGGATGAACAACTTTAGCAAAGCTGAAGGAAAACCATGTGGCAAACTCATCTAAGTAACCACGACTGTTGGGAAAACAAAGTTGCATTAAATTTGGGATTTAAGTGATTTTATTTGTTTCCCTTTAAGGCAGGTATGGTAGAACGTCAAGAGGGACATCTCTTAAACAGTCTGCCTTGTACAAAATGGATTCATCAGTCCTGTGCCCGGGGACTCTGGGTATAAACACTTGATCTAACACAATCGTTCTGAAAACAAAGTCTCTAGTGTTTCTTGGATTTGTTACTTGAGAGATTCAGATTTGGATTTATTTCACGCTCGTGGCTTGATGATAACAGAAATGTAGTAAATAAGCGTTACTGTGTGTTCCTTCTTCAGATGATACAGTGTAGCAGCTCTGCCGCTTGTTAATTTCGCTGGGTTACAAGATGTAAATATTGAAGGTTTTGAGGCAACTTTGTGCCAAACAGTGAAGAGAAAAAGCTTGATTTATGCAGAACGATCCACAAGTAGTTCTGAACAGCACCGCAGAGTAAAAAGTGCTTATAAGAAGACAATATTCTTCTATACTGAACTAAGATGTGTAGACCTCGTTTTCCTAAAAAGGACAATGCACTTGGTGAAACCAATTCTTGTGATGTCACTCTCCTTGTTTTGCCCTGGCATGGAGAGATTTCTTACTGACTTTTATAGGATTCTCTGGGTTTGTAGATTATGTTGATGCCTACAATCCTAGAAATGCAGTGAAGTCTCCTAGGCGATACATCTTGACTCCTAACAACTTAGACTGATGATCATTTTTTTTCTGTGGCCTAAGTCTCAGGACATCGTAAGCAGTGATGTTAGACGCAAAGAGGACAATATGTCACAGAGGCAAGAGGAGACAAGTAACTACGGTGTCTGGCTTGACGTATGGGAATTGGAGATTGTCTGGTCTTCCAAAGTCAGGTCTGCAATCTGTATTTTTAGGACCTATAATCTGGTGTCTGGTTTAGCCTGTATTTATTTTGGAGTTTTTGTCTACGGTTTAACTTTATTATGGAGTCTGAGTCTGGACTCTTAATTCCTTTTTGGCTTGTGATGAAAGGTACATATATTATTGGTGATGGATAGGTTGGATACATGGCCTATATATTCGAGTGGGACATGAGCACTTCAAGCAGTTCAAGTCAAGAGATGACTACAATTGGAATAAAACACAGAACAGTCTAAAAAAAAATCTCATTCAAGAAAATTGCACATGCTTATTAAATGAATGGGACGGCTTAGGTCTAATTACACCTGCTCACTGCTACTGATGTTACGGCGAGCAGGTAAACAATGAAGAGGAGGCAGCGCTAGCACGGCGCGCGCCTCCTCTTCAAACAGGCGGGGGTGCCGGGTGTTGGACCTCCACCGATCTGATATTGATGACCTATACTGAGGATAGGTCAACAATAAATATAAGGGCTCTTTCACATCACCGTTAGGGATTCCGTTGTAGCTTTCTGTTATAACATCGTTATAACGGAATCCGTAGGACGAAAATCAAAACGGACACCTTTAAGAGGCATTCAGTTTTGATCCATCATAATAGAAGCCTATGGGAAAGCATAACGGATCCATCTGGTTTCCATTATGCTGGACGGAAAACAAAGTTCTGTCGACAGGACTTTGTTTTCCGTCCAGCATAACGGAAACCAGATGGAATCCCTAACGGTGATGTAAAAGAGCCCTAACTCGGACAACCCCTTTAAAGTCAATGGAGCAAACATGCAACACAAAATACATCATGTCTGTATTTTTGTGAATGTTACAGCATGTTGTATATTGCGACTCTCTTGACAATCATTAGGTGCAGTGTTGTGCCTCACACGTCACCGTGCAGCTTTAGCCTAAAACTTTTACAAAGCTGTTCATAACTTCTCCCCATTGGTTCGCAATGGAGCATGCACATTTCTCCCAAAACACTTTATTTTTCATTAGATGAAATTGAGTCTTGTCCTTAGAAACTGTCACTTTGGGACTTCTCTATCAGCATTGACTCATTTTGACCGCTCAGAAGCCACATTCTGTTTTTTCACTTGAATCTGGAAAATGAGTGTTTATTTATTCCATCTTCAAGCATTGCAAAAAAAGCGCTAATTAAAAATCGCATTCATTATAAATGTTCCTAAGCTGCAAAAGGGAAATGTGAAACTGTTTCAATGATCCATATTCATTTCATTCTTCAACATCTTTTCTAAGCATACTGGCTATTACTAGTGACCATGTAGTAACCTGTTCCCATTGGATGAAATAAACAAAAACTTTACTGGCTGGAGAACAGAGCGCTCTGTATATATGAGGACTGTCTCTATAAATGTGTACCTGACATAGTGAGCTTTTGCATTTGATGGTTAAAACCATTTGTTATAGGCTCATCTTAGACTCGAATCCTCGAGTGCCTTGACTGTGGCCTCTGTTCCTTGTTCATGCTATTATACTGTAATCTATCCATTATTTGAAGGTATTCTTCAGAAGTTAAGAATAGGTCTAATAATCCCCTTCAGCCTGTAACGGTGTAATGTATTATCCTTCAGTGTGTGTCAGTGTGCTCTCTGGGTTGAGATTTCAGAGCTATATACAGTATATTTACTTACCTCTATAGAATATCCATAAAGGTCTATAGATAATTTTGTGAAAGTACATTTTTTAAATAACACCTTCTCATAGGTCCTGGAAAACCGTACACACGTGACGCAAGGTGGTAACTTGCCGTCGAGCCTGCTATTGGTTGAACTTCCCCCCCCCCCCCCCCGTCGCCTGATGTTAATTTCTGCCGGCAGGGGAGATGCAGCCATAGCCATGGAGAGGGACGGACTGGGAACTTAAAGTGGCCCTGTAATACTAAAAGTGGCCTTGTTTTGTAGTTGGGTCCAAATTGATGGAAGACAGGACCAGCGATACCATATTGTGGCACATTATACCACCCCAACAGAGCAAAATACCACAGTCCATCACAAAATACTGCCAGATGCATAAAATACAGCCCTAAAAACTTCCACTGGCCGGCCATGAGGATGGCTCAGGCGGCCCCCTGGGCATCAGCCCACTGGGATATTTCCCTGTAAGGTCTATGGGCAATGGCCATGGAGTATCCTGGAGGAAACCGGCATCGGGGACCAGGTAAGTATGTGTAGGGTCACGGGGCTGGGCATCCTAGAGGAGGTATTCAAACTTAGATAACCCCTTTAACTTTGGGAATTACTCTGGCTATTTTCTATCATCTGGTATTACAATGTAAGCATCCTACATGTATTATGATCCTTGCACCATTATAATAACTGAACTCTTTTGCCCCTTCTTTGTGGTTTCTTTTGCTGATATATAGCACCAGATCCCCTGCATAGAAATACATTTAAATAAGACCTGTGTTACCAGTTGGAGGTCAGTCTGGCACTGGTATCACTGATTGAATAGTGTCAGACTGGTAACACACAGGGATTCATTTTTAAGCTTCTAATTAGAAGAATAGAGGGATTGTACAGCATAAATTTATATGAAAAGATGCTCCAGAATGGTAATTTCATGTGGAATACAATTATTTAGTAAAACAGACGTGTCATGAGTGGTGAAAGGCCCTTTGTAAAAGAAAACATTCTGGCTTCCTGAAGCCACCACTAGAGGGAGCTTCATTATTAGAGGAGTAAACCTCTAAAGCTGGAGATACACACAAAGTAGCTGCCAGACCATGATTTCTCCCAATGTATGATACAGATGCATGCTAGGCTCAGCTAAACATACATTTAGTGTGAACAGTAGACAAGAGGAAGCTGCTGCCAGATATGTCCACGGATCAGCTTATCTCCCTGAGAAAAAAAGGATAAGGAGTGTTGAAATCCATCCATGACTGACCCTTTCTGTCTTCCAATATCTACCATTAGGATATAGAAGAGAAGCTCCCCATTGGCCAATCTTTCTGACAACCTGTTTGTTGGATATTTGGAGTAGCTTTTGAGATAATTGACGCCTGCTAATCATGTTGAGCGTTGTCCAGTTGACGACAATATATACTTCAAACTGTAATTTTGCTTGTGCCTCATTTAGTCATGAAATACTGGGTAAAACTGATACACTGGTCCAAATTTACTGAAAGGTATTTGCTGGACATAAATTGTGCCAACATTTGGCAAAATATAGAGCATTTTTGGAGCTATTTGGCAGCCCTAGCTTTTGAAACACTAGCTTTACAAGAGGAAGTGACTTTGGAAGGGAATAGCCACGGAGGTGACGTAACCTAAAGTACACCATTTTGTGCCAGAATTGTGCCACAATTCTACCATAAATTTTGTCGCAAAGGAAGCCAGCCAATAGTTGACAAGTGTTTCTAGCCATGTACCAAATTTATTACCCAGCCTGAGGGCTGAACTCGAAGTGTGGTGTATGAATCAGTGACACAGTGGCTCATGAGTCAGGGTATGACGACACAGAACTGGCATACACAGGGATAGTGTGGCCCTAAAACTTCCCAGACCCACTATCCCTGCCCACTTGCATGGCCATCCACAACTGGTTGATGGTCCCTATACTCTGTATGTGAGGGAGCAATACACAAACAGGGAACAAACAAACAGACACAAAAAGAGTAGTCGTACGGTACTAGGGTCAAAAGCCTAGGGTCAACAAAACGCTGAGAACGGCAGAAGCAAATGAGAAGGCCATACGCGCCACAAGTCAAAACCAGGAGAGCAATACAAGACCAAGTCGCCAGGAAACATAGTCACAATACCAGATCCTGAAGTCCACAGCCAAAATACATACAATACCAAAAAGGAACAGTAGGGGGAGCCAGAGGAACTGAAATTCACCGGCATCTGAACACTTCAGATGCTGGCCTTCGAGCAGAGGCAGTTCACGCTGGCTTGCCTGCATGCTGGGGCCCAGGGCTCCAGGGGCCAGCCTGCACTCCTGGTTTCCCCGTGATATCATGGGTACTTTTCCCTGCTCTTGCATTGCGTGTTTCTTCTCTGAAATGGAAATTACATGTGAGCAACCACCAGATGTAGAAAAGCAAGTTAGTATCTAATAAAGCCTTTGGACACCTTTTGAAGGCAATTTTTTTATTATTATTGCATTGTACCCATTTTGAGCTAAATTTTATTTATTAAAAATTATGAGCCCAATTCTCTGTACAGCTTTGAGATTCTCTAGTAGCATACTCTGTGTTTTTACTGTGTTCTGTCAGGCAGCTCAGCTGACTTCTCCTCATCTCTGAACTCTGACCTTATAAACACTCATAGCTCTGTTCTTATGTTAGGCTTCATTCACATCACCGTTCAGCCTTTCCGTTCTCCTGCTCCGTTTAGGAGCAGGAGAACGGAAAGGACGGATTCGGGACATAACTGAGCCGAACGGAGCCTAAGGGACCCCATAGACTATAATGGGGTCCGTTAGGTTTCCGCTCAGAAGATGATTTTTGAAGCGGAGACAAAAGTCCTGCATGCACGACTTTTGTCTCCGCTCCAAAATCATCTTCTGAGCGGTAACAAAACTGACCCCATTATAGTCTATGGGGTCCTTAGGCTCCGTTCAGCTCAGTTATGTACCGAATCCGTCCTTTCCGTTCTCCTGCTCCTAAACGGAGCAGGAGAACGGAAAGGCTGAACGGTGATGTGAATGAAGCCTTACTGATAAGAAATGTGGTTTGAATAAGTGTTTTTGAGCTTTTAATATTTTAGAGATAAAGACCAATTAAAAAATATTTTAAGCTCAAAATTAGTAAAATGCAATCATAACAAATAATGTGTACATAGCCTTTAATAACAAAGACGTTTTATAAGGGGCCCACAGAAACCTGATAACATAGACTTCTTCTAATATTATTGTTATGGTGCATTACATCTGAAGTCAGTGGAAAATCTATCATGTTGGGAGTATGAATATTCACTTGATTAGCTGTGTAGTACATCAGATTTTGGTACGGGAGAGCGGTACACTGGTAATTCTTCCGTCTGAATCTTGACATTTAAGTGTACAGTCTGTGTGGGAGTCTAGCATCTTCAGATATGTGACTGCTCTTCTCAGATGTGCTTATTTTGGTTTATTTGTAATCTTATTAAATGTCTATGGGTTAAATTTAATTTGGTAAGTTCAAGTAAAGAAATGTCTTCTTATTTATTTATTTTTTTTTACAAGATAACGTTTTTTTTTCTTTTAACAAATGCACTGGGTTATGAGTCATTGCTTTGACCTCAGTTTGTGGTATTTCCAAAAATATGGAAAATTAATTACAATAATACTTTTTAGCTTTTCCCATGAAAAATATTCTATAGTTTTCAAACCAGCAGCTGAACATGAATACTTTTGTAATGGCATATTATTAAAAATTTATTGTAGCCACTGAACCATTCAATGAAAACTATTTGTATAGCATCACCAGCTTTTTTTTTTCTTTTCCTAATTTCTCTGTCCATCTCACTGAGGTGGTCACACATGCTCAGTTCTGTCCTTCAACTGCCACCAGATGCAGCAGAGCGGACACACCCCCTGAGCTGCCAGATTGATATGATATAAATTTACAAGAGCAAGTGGAGCAATGTATGGGGAGATCCATGTGAGCTACTGGGATTTAGCTTGGGTTTTAGCTTTGTTAGAAAGAGATTGTCATGTACTATTAGATTTTTTTACATTATTCATGGGATAACCCCTTTAACAGGGTTGTCCACTCCGTTGCAAGTCATGGGGCCTATCCTTGTAATAGACCATCGCTATCTGATCTGAAGGGCTTCTGTAGTAGCTCTGGCATTGTGTAGTGGATGGAGCTGACTACAGCACTGCTCCTATTGAGGTTACTGTTCTGCAGCTACTGCAAAAAAAAAGAGCTGGTCTGTGAGGGTGCGGGGTGGCTTATCCTGAGTATAGACCATCACTTGTAAAGGCGTGGGCAACTCATTTAAAGAGGGCTTGTCATCTCTCCAGACATGTCTTTTAGTAACTATTTGTATCTAGCAGCTTTTCCAAAAAAAATTAAAGCTCATGTTATTAAAAGGACATTTTAATTGTCAACATTGAACACAGGACCAGAATATAAATTGGTTGCACAAGAAGGTCCAAATTAATTTAAGAGCGAAAGGTCTTCTGTTCTAGGTGATGAATTCCAGTGCGTAGACTAAAGATGTCAGTACAGTGTTGTCCTAGCGTAATTAGGATTCATGTAATATGCATGAACCAGATTTCTCTCCTTTGGCATCCGTTTCCCTGTAATATATATTTTTTTTATTCAAAGACAAAGTGGCTATTATACATATCTTGTCTGGAAAATTCTCCCGACTGTGATTTATGGTACAGTTTGCAGAAAGAAAAAAAAAAAATTTTTTGCCAGAATGTTCCAAAGAAATGTAAATTGAAAAGCAAAAGTTGCAAGACAGTATTTTAAATGCCCAAGAATGCCAGTGTTGCCACCACTTATCAAATATGTGTCATAAGACCCAACTCTACGCAGTAAACGGGTAACATGGACAAGTTACGACTTGCGTTCTACAGAAATGTTTAGAGCTCTTTAGGGCGATTGGGCAAAACTAAGGTTTAATATACAAGGTACAATGCTTAATAATTACAAAAATAAAGAAAATGTGTACCATCTATGTGAAACACCTGTAAAAAAAATAAAAGTAGGGAAAAAGAGTAGGGAAAAAAGTTCCATATTGTAAAGTCCTTTGTCTGCTTTCAGAGATGTTTGCAGAAGGGGAACACAAATACAATTGAATTGGGACCCCATCTTAGGTCCTCCTCCTTCCTGGCTCAGCCCATGAGGAGCCCATTTTATTTACACATATGTTGCTTATAGAATTTTATGTAAAGACTAGTACTAAGAAGCTGCATGGGCCCTTTAGCTGCTGCAGAAGGTCAGCTACCTGAATGATGAAGCCATTACTAAAGATATGATCACTGCTACTCTGAGACTTTTAGTTTTCATGGGAAGGTTAAGGCTTTACCATAGGGTTGCGTTTTTAATGACCAGAGGTGAAGCCTGTTAGTCATAGCATACTTGATGTCATAGTCAGTGGTGAAAACCTGTATTCCTGAATATTGCAGTGAATGTGCCATACATGTCTCACTGGGACCTCTACTAATCAAATAAGATGTCAGCACAGTTCAACATTGTGTGTCAAGGTGGAGAACAACTGTGAACTGGAATGACAGCAAGAGTTGCACAGAGGTGGATCTCTGCATGTACGGATCATCTAATTAAAAGAATGGTGCATAGTGAGCTGTTCTGTACTGCAGATGAAATTCGAAGTCACATTCTGAACCTAGGGCACAAACCGTTTCTATACATACCGTCAGATGTTTGAACAATATTGGACTACAAGCCAGACGTCCAACTACAGGTGTTCCATTGACCTCACACCACTGCTCTCAAAGGCAGTGGAGCCTGGGATGGAGGTCTATCCTCTTCAGTGATGAGTCCAGCTTTTGTCTCTTGTTTGGCTGTCACAAGGGAACATCACACCAGTTCTACTCTAGGGATTATGGTGTGGGGTGGCATAATGTATGGTAGCTGGGTTGATTATTTAATTTAAGAACCCACTGAGCTCATCATTATAGGTGTATCAGGTGGCTGAGAAGTCTTATAGGTACAGAGACAGGTCAGACCATATCCTCCTTTCACAGTGACCCACCTTCTCAAAGGAATATAGATATGTTAAGCCCTTTTATTTCTAGAGGTCTGAAATTATGGAAATTGCCATCCTGCAGTAATGGAGGCATGCATCATTTTTCTGGCTGCCATTTCCATTTCAGTAAGTAACGGGTCATTGTAATATACCGCACAATCATTTAGTTGTGGAACATTTATTAGCTGCTCCTGGTTTATAGGCACCTTTTTTTCCTCTGTTTAATCTGAGCAGGAAGCAGTCGGTAATTCTGGCAAAACTTCAGCAACGGAGAGGCGTCCAATGCCAGCTATTTAATCCATCTGCCTATGTTTCTGTGCAGATGACCTAAATGCCCCAGAGGAGCACTATTTGTGCTGGCAATTGCATATCTACAATTAGCGCGACTCGTTCTTGAGAATAGGCCTGGGGATACAAGCTTGAGAGGAGGAAAGATTTTCCTTTGGTTCGAAGTGAAGTAAAGGGAAACAAAGAACAAACTACGAAATAAAAACGGCACCAGCTGTTTGTTATTTTCCTTTGTAATTGATGTCTTTGGTCACTGTAGTTTATATTACAGTGGTGGTAATTAAATCTATTTTATATTCTCATTGTAGAAACCTTGTGTGGTTTACAAAACTACTTTTCAGATGCAATATTAATGGGGTTTTTTGGGAGTTCGATATTGATGGCCTTTCTTCAGGATAGGACATCATTATATGACCGTTGGGGGCCCAACACCCAGCGCCCCCACCAATCAGTTATTTGAAGAGGCTTCGGAAAGTGTGGTGGCCTCTTCACAGCAGAGCAAGCACAGTGCCATGCATTCTTTAGTGGCTGTCCTTGGTATTGCAGTTCAGGCCCATTTTACTTGAATGGAACTGAGCTGCAAATAGGCCATTGAATATGACGTCAATGGCCTAAGAAGAGGCCACATAGCTCCAGTGACCCTTCAGTTGATAGGCATAGTCAATCGATACCCTGAGGATAGGCCATTAATATCAAACTCCTTGAAAACCCCTTTATTGTATTTGAGTTACTAAATAGGATTCCCCTGTTTAGCGCAGAGGGCACGAAAAATAGTGTATCTGATCCTGGAGGACCAGACACATCTATGCACAACAGAGAGATGCATTATTTGAATAGGAACTCTGTAATGTTTCATTTTCTCCTTCAGGGGCGCTGCAGAGAATACTTGCAGCCAGGTTCCATCACTGATTACAGTTGATTACTTAGGCTGCTGGCACACGTTCAGGTTTTTTGAAGCCAAAGTCAGGATTGGATCATAACTAGGGATGAGTGAATCGACTTCGTTCTAATACTATATTATTATTACAAGAAGGATGCCCGTAGTCACTAAAACAGAAATGTCAGGAGAGGGGACATGCCCTCCTCAAGTGCATTTTATTTCACTGGCGAAGGGGCATTTGACCATCTCATGGCCAAAATAATTCCTTTTCTGTGATGTGTGTGCATTGGGGGTTGGGGGGCATGGGGATACAATTTGAGTATTGTGTTGGGGATGGTGGATGAGTAGCCATGATTTATTTCGCCATAGATTGATATGACATTTACTTATCAAACTTTTGTAAAAGGTTAAAAGAGGGTCAAACCTTGAATGCAGGGATATTCATTTCATAAAGGGTTTACCTCTAGAATAGCCTGGAAACAAGGCACGGTAATTATGGTAATAAGGATGGCGAGGATAGTTTGCTAAAAAAAAAAAAAAACCTTTGTTAAACTAGCCAGGTAAATATTTAATACCGTCTGCCTCCATGTTAATAGCTTTGAGTCATTTTCCTTAATTAGACATTTTAATTTAATTGATGCGTCTCTTTAAGGTCAGATCAAGGCAATTTTTTTACTTGGAAGAAAAGGGCTTTACCTGAACTGACAAGTCACTGTTGTATCCGCTCAAGTAATAACCCTCAAATGAAAGCATCGCATTTCACGATCTTTAGCACCATCAGAAGCCAAGTAGAAATGAAGGTATTAATCATTGAAGCCTTATGAGCGATGTTTTTCAAATATGGTGGCCATGACAATTAAAGGGGTTGTGTCATGAGATATCCTCTTTCAAAACGCAACCGCTAGAGTGATTGGCTGATCGGCCTGGATACTGTATCCAGAACTGGCTGATACTGCAGCGGGCCAAGCATTACACCAGCAGGGGTCAATCTCTAATACTTTGCCGTCCTTGTAATAAAAGGATGGCTCAAGTCCATCCTACAAATTGCCTCTCTGTTCTGTTCATAGAGGAGGGTCCTGATCGGAGACCCTAACAGGACATATGCTATATTAGAGCTAGGAGGGCTTGCTGTATTCAATTTTCATACCTGCGAGAATGCAAAAACATAGACACAAGGCTGTCCCAGAGAGGGTGCAGATATATCGCACACAATCGCAAAATGTACAAGTGAATTGGAGCTGAGCTGCAGTAACTCAGCACGGCCACTATGCACAGAACGGAGCTTTGCTTCCTGCTCTGTTCAGAAAGCTACTTTAAAAACCGTTACACTAAAAAAACCAAAAACAATACTAAAAAATACCTCACCACAGGCACACATGAGAACACTTGTTCCGCACTGGACCTGATTCCTCCAGTGTGACATCTTGATACTGGGAACATCAGTTCCTGCTGCCTCCAGTATAGAGCATGTGCCTGTGGTGGTTTGTTAGGTTTTTGTTTTTTTTTAATTTGTTGGTACTACAGTGGATGGAGCATTATTTATATGGGGGCCATAAGAATACTGGGGGCACTCTATGGGGGCATCTTTTGTTATACATGGGGTACTATGTTGACATGATAAATACAGGGGCACTATAGGGGCCGTTGGAGAGGTTGTCCAACATAACTCCTTCTTCACTCACTCAACACTCCCCCTTGCTCTGCATCGGCTGTTTTGTTTACATTCTCACACTGCTTGGTGGAGTCTAATGTCACAGTCACCTGCACTAATGGGCGGTCTACAGGCTACTTTACAGGCTAGGGCAGCACTAAAGACAGCCCATTAGTGCCAGTGACATCACTGGGATCACCACTAGGTGGAAGCCTCTGCCTAGCATACCTATGCTGGGACCTGGTACATCACCAAGGTAAAGAAAAAGCCCTTTCCTTGCGCTTTCATTCATGGCGAATGAGTGAACAAGGGGTTATCTTTTAGCGGCCAACATAGTACCATATTAGTAAAAGGGTTGTCAGGGTTCAGAGCTATGGTGGCCACTAAAAGATGCAAAATGGATGACAAATGGACATTAAAAATGAATAGACGTCCATGAAATGGAAGCACACACATGCAAAATGACCATGAAAAACTGACAGTTTATCCCTTTTTTTTTTTTAATGGCTGTTTTTTCCAGTGTCATGTGAATGTACCCTTATTCTTCTTTAACCGTTCCTTGGTAGAACGACTTGTGTACTTAGGGTCTTTGTTTTACTGCATGACCCACGTTCTCTTGAGAATTCACAGGCAGATGACCTGACATTTTCGTTTAGAATTTGCTGGAAAGATTCAGAATTCATTGTTCCCTCGGCATGGCACTGTACACTATAGGAAGACTCCAGCTGCTCTAGGGAATGATCCTGGTAATAAGACTGCATTGAGCAATTGCTATTTAAGTAATACTAATGGAGTTTCAGCAAAAGTAGGCCAATGCTTTTAATATGTTTTCGAGGGGATTAAAATGTTTGTGTTGGTTTTTGAAGCACCAATCAATTTTACTTTGTTCAGTTGAAACTAGGACTACGATGGGAGCACTGGGTATTTTGCTGTCTGCCAGCTGTTCTCGGGCAAGCTTCTACAAGGGCATTTGGCTTTCCACTTAAGTGCCAGGCTGTATCCTACACCCCATCTGTGCGCAGTGACATGGCTGGGGAAAGGGCTCACTGACCCGGTTAATCTTGGATGTGTTACTTGATCTTTTCCACTTTGCTAAGTATAGAAGCATTGCAGAGGGCAAACTCATGTCGTGCTGTCAGTCTATACTGTTGACCTAATGCTTCAGCGATTCTAAGAAAATCATCGTGAATCTGTTACTGTGAACTTGATGTTCTATGTTCTACTGCTGGGAAATGCTGTCTCCCCTTCATTATATACATCTGCTTAACATGTAAAACGTGAACTTGAATAAAGTTTTTACTTTTTCTTCTTTTCCCCATCTGTCTTCAGTTAATGTCATTCTTCACACAGTGGTTGAAATAGATTTACCTTAGTTATTAGGATTTTTATGAGATTTTATATTTTGCACTGGGTATACTAAATTCATACTCATAGATGTAGATCTACTATTGCTCTACCAGATTTACTTTATTTTATTGATGTACAAGCTGGCTCTGAATAGATGTCTATTCAGGATCGGACTCGCCCACCAGAGTACCATAGGATCCTCCCATAGGCTCAGGCTCTAGTACCATTGTGGGCCTCAAAGATCCAAGATCCAGCTAAACATTTGGCTGCATCCCTTGCCCCATCGCAGCATTCAACCGTATTGCTGTCCTGAGTACAGCGATGCAGTTAAAGGGTTTCTGTCACCTGAATTTTCACTATGAAACTGGCTGACATTAGTGATGTGCTAATGTCAGCTGCACCTAACTCTGCCATTATTACGTTTTTATAAGCCCCTGTTACTGCAGAATTCTTACTTTTATACTATGCCAATTAGCCCCTGCTCCTAGAGGCTCAGTTCTCCCACCACATTCACTGCCCTCAGAATCTTGATTGACAGGGCCAGGCAGCATTCTCCTCCTCCTGCTGGCCCTGTATGCTGGGGAAATCTTGCGCCTGCGCCGTACTCAGCGTATTCAGGAGCAGGCATAGTGAAGGACGCTTCCTTGCTGCGCCTGCACTGAATACTGCACAGCGTGAGATTTCCCCAGCATACAGGGCCGGCAGGAGGAGGCGAACACTGCCTGGCCCTGTCAATCAAGCTTGGGAGGGCGGTGAATAAGATAGGAGAACAGAGCCTCTAGGAGCAAGAGCAACGCCTCCCCTGCTCTTAGATGCTAATTTGCATATCATAAAAGTTAAAGGGTTATTCTCATTTTAGACAATGGGGGCATATCGCTAGGATATGCCCCCATTGTCTTATAGGTGCGGGTCCCACCGCTGGGACCCGCACCTATATCCAGAACGGAGCCCCCGAACTGAATGAGGGCGCACTGCGCATGCGCAGCCGCCCTCCATTCATTTCTATGGGACCGCCGAAAATAGCCAAGCGCTGGCTCGGCTACTTCCGTCGGCTCCATAGAAATAAATGAGAGCGGTGGCCGTGCTTGCATGCTGCGCTCCCATTCATTTCTATGAGCGCAGCGGGGAGCTGCGCCTGGTGGTGGCCGGACCCCCGGAAACCCAGGGTCCTCCAGGCGCAGCGCTCCCCGCTCCGTTCTGGATATAGGTGCGGGTCCCAGCGGTGGGACCCGCATCTATAAGACAATGGGGGCATATCCTAGAGATATGCCCCCATTGTCTAAGATGAGAATACCCCTTTAAATTTATTGAGTAATGGGGGCATGTAGAAAACTGTAGAAAAACTGTAGAAAAAGCGTAGGGTAGTTAGGTGCAGCTGACATTAGCACATCGCTTTCATCGCATTTTCAGTTTCATAGTGAAAATTCAGGTGACAGAAACCCTTTAAATATGTAGAGATGAGTGTTTCCACAATCGAAGCGCTCATTGCCCTTTCACTGCCTCATGTAGTGGGGCAATCGCCTCGCCTCATTGGTGGTGCACTCCTGGTTGGGCCTCAAGGATAATTTCCTCTGGTGGGCCCAGGGAACCCCTGTCTGACATTGCGTCTATTGGACAGAATGGAGGTAATTTATTATGACCTCTATGACAGAAACTGGCGTTAAAATGTCACAAACCTCGTGTACATGAGGCCTAAATAAACCTTTATTCAAATGTGTTGGGGGTGGAGTATTAAAGTGTTACTGTTTATCACTTGTAAGGGATTGCTCTCTCTCAGGGTATTTTCAAGTCCATCCGTGCTTTATTTTTCACATAGACACCAGCATAACTGCATAGCCAAACAAACCAAACAAACACGCCGTTCACACACAGCTTTAGATACGGCTTCCTCAGCCGTACAGTCCAGCAGCCTCCTGGCTGTGACCTCACCAGCACCTTGGGGGAAGGAAGGGGGGGGAGATGGTCCAGTAGTCCTCCTGACTACTGACAGAGTGTTCCTCTATCCGTAGGCGTCGCTGGGCCCCCCAAACTTTAGGCTATAGCAAGCCTTGTGGCCCCTCAGCCCTCCTGGCTGAGACCACACAGAGCCTCCGCAGGCTCCAACCTTTCAGGCTTCCTCAGCCTTTCTCTCTCCCCAGACTCATACACTGCAGGTTGGTTTATCCCCACCTGATTAACCCAGCTGGCCTCACCTGCAATCTCCTCAGGTGAGAGGAAAACGTGTCCTGGAAGGGTGTGGACTGGAAGAATCCCACTACCAACCAGTCTTCTGTGTACATTACCACACACTCCATGTAGTGAGCTTCCTGGACTACTCAGGACCAACATAAGGGCACATGTGATTCTCTTGGATTCATTAGAGACAGGAAGAACCTATGCAGCATGTTCTCATCCTTACCTTATAGTTGCTCTGGCAGCAGAGTCCCTTTACTTCTGCCATGATGTCATTTGTTAAGACTCCATCAACATTACATTGCAAGCTCAGTAGTCTGTCAATATAGCTGATGTCAATATGTTGAACCATTGGGGTAGACAATGCGCTTTAATTATTTATAATCCTAAAATAATGAATTCCTAAAAACGGCAAGCTATTAATCGGGCAAGAATATGGTAAGCTTTGCCATTAATTTGCATTGCAGATGATTCCTGGACCTTTGAAAGGTTTGTGGTTTTATGACATGTTCAAAGCCAAGTGTAGTCGTAATGAAAGGACAGATGTGTCTGTGGAGAAGAAAACTGCACACCAGTGATTGAGGAGGCAAGGCGAGCTGGCTGATCTACCACCTTTTCATTTCAGAATAGATCTCCTTACTGGACATCTTACTTTGCATAAGCAGTACAGTTTAGGAAAAAGTAGAGCCAATCAAGTGTTACAGAGGCATGAACTGTTACACTGTGCACAACACCTTACATCAGCTTCATTCAGTCCATCAGAAAGTGTTGTTTATATTAGTCCATCATTGGACTGGCCCACCAGAGTACCAGAGGATCCTTCAGTGGGACCAGTCTATAAACACATAATGAACCCCAAAGGTCCAGGAGAAAAAAAAACATTTAGAACCACCTTTGTAGACAATAAATTGCCACTGGGGTATATCTCCTTGAATTAAAACCTGCTAGACTTAGTGATGATATGGGGGTTGGGTCAATTCCTACTGGTGACATGAGCACTAAACAGCCCTTTGAGGTGCCCACGTTGGGCCAAAATAAAATATGTACTCTATAAGATGTGGAAAACCATCTGGTTAATGTGTCTGATGATATCACATGAACTTTCTAGGCACTTTCTAGAGGCCTTGGTCCCTTATGTACATTTCGTGTGTGTATGTGTGATGAAACTAATTTAATTTAAACAAGTTTTCATATATCGATGACCTATCCTCAGGATAGGTTATCGATATCAGATCGGTGGGGGTCCAACACTGATCAGCTGTATGAGGAAGCCGCTGTACTCTGATAAGCGTCGTGGTCTACTTACAGATTACCAAGCACAGCACTGCCCATTGAATAGTTGCTGTACTTGGTATTGCAGCTCAGCCTCGTTCATTTCAATTAGTCTTTATTAAAAATTTTCAACACTTTTTGTTCTACAGTCTTCACTTTCAGTGTATCTGTAGGCCATTTCTTTTTGCTTCTCAGTTAATCTGTTAGAGAGCTAGTGTATGACTGCTGAATCTGTAGCTGTTATCTCTGAACTTCTGTCGGCTCATAACAAAAATTCTTATGAAACTGATACGAATGTGGTTAATGTGTGTTTAGGAGCTGTCAGATCGAGCTGTCAGAGCAGCTCCCTAAAAGATTTACTGTAAAGCAGAAATAAATGGTCTTTAGGTCAGGGGCGGACTGGGAACTTAAAGTGGCCCTAGAAAAAATTCTAAAAGTGGCCCTGTTTTGTAGTTGGGTCCAAATTGATGGAAGGTAGGGCCAGAAATACCATATTGTGGCACATCATACCGCCCAACAAAGACAAATACGACAGTCCATCACAGAATACATCCCCAAAAACTTCCACTGTCTGGCCATAAGGAGGGCTCAGGAGGCCCCCTGGGAAATTTCCCTGTAAGGTCTATGGCCAATCCGCCCCTGCTTTAGGTACACTGAAAGTTATGGCTGCAAAGGAAAAACTGTTGGAAAATTTTTAACAAAGACCAATTACAAAAATCATTTTTTAGCCCGAAATGAGTAAAATGCAAGGATACAAAATTCCCCCCCCAAAAAAAGTATCCATTGCCTTTAGTATAATTTTGATAGAAGGCTCCATGTTTCTTTTCCCACTAGCTATAATGTTTTTTAATATAACAAGAATAAAGGTTGTGAATGCAGAGGCGGTGGTAAGCTTGGAAACTTTGCTAATAAATTTACATAATTCTCGCCCTGATTTGAACATTTTTACGCCAAGTAATATGAGTAAGTGAAAACAAACCACACAGTATATTGAGTAAGAAGTGGGCAAACATTTTGCATAAAGTGACATTCTTATACAGTTTCTTTTGTTATTAAAGTTCCTTTTTTTTTTTAAAGGGAACCTGTCAGTTCCTTATGTTGCCTCCTCCTGAGAACAGCATAGTTTACTGACTGACACGCTGATTTCATCAGTCTGTCAACTATGTGTATTTGTGTAGTAGATATAGAGAATTTACGTGTTAAGTTATATAGCTGTGCACATTTCTTCTTAATCCTGTGCATGGGGAGAAACCTGTCAATCACCCAATGGAGGATGGGAAAAGATTCATATCCTGAATAGATCGGACTCCTGAGAGAGGTTCTTGTAAAGAGTAACTAATCTTTTGTATACATTTTTCTTCACCTGTCCCTAATGCTCTAATGACACTTTTTGTAATATAGTTAAAGGGAGTCTGTCACCTCATTTTCACCTATATAACAGCACTGCCCCACAGAAGATTGCAGACACATCCCAGACATACCTGTGTGCACTGTGTGTCTGTATTACATGTCACATCCCAGACATACTTGTGTGCACTGTGTGTCTGTATTACATGTCACATCCCAGATATACCTGTGTGCACTGTGTGTCTGTATTACATGTCACATCCCAGACATACCTGTGTGCACTGTGTGTCTGTATTACATGTCACATCCCAGACATTCCTGTGTGCACTGTGTGTCTGTATTACATGTCACATCCCAGACATACCTGTGTGCACTGTGTGTCTGTATTACATGTTGAGAAAAAGCACTTTTATTCTGCAGGAAAACAGCTCCCAAGTGCCCAGCTGAATGTGAAACTAAAAAAAAGCTTTCTCTCCTGACTCAATTTCTAACAGCTATATCTTCTGATATACTGGATATAATGCTTTTGGTGTCATTTTAAAGCCTGGAATGTCAGCTTTCAAAGAAGGTCATGTTTCTATCTGCTACCAATCCAAAGATATGAGCAGCTAAAGCAGCCCTCCCCTCTTCAGTTTGGTTTGCTTTGATCACTTGCAGCAGCAGAGCGGGGCACTTGGGGGCTGTTTTCCTGCAGAATAAAAGTGCTTTTTCTGGACATGTAATACAGACACACAGTGCACACAGGTATGTCTGGGATGTGACATGTAATACAGACACACAGTGCACACAGGTATGTCTGGGATGTGTCTGCAATCTTCTGTGGGGCAGTGCTGTTAGTTATATAGGTGAAAATGAGGTGACAGACTCCCTTTAATTAATGTATTTGGTATTTTATAACACTTTTCATACACTTTAAGTAGGGAAAAGTGTAATGAAAATACAAAATACATTAATAAACTATATTACAAAAAGTGTCATTAGGGCATTAGGGACAGGTTAAGAAAAATTTATACAAAAGTTTAGTTACTCTTTAAAGGGATTTCCTCATGAGAACAACTGATGCCTTTATGCCCCAGCTCAGGATCCAACTTTGAGAGCCACAATGGAGAACTTCTCTGCCGATGGTCTTACTTAATTGTCAGCTGCGTGCCTGTAGCAAGTGAGGAAGAGAAGGGAATGTAGTGTACCCTAGATGGCAAGGACCTAAACTGAAGAAACTGCTGAATGGGTTACCTTTAAGTTTCATTCACATTTGTATGTACTGACTTAACTGTCTTTCAAAATGAAATTGGTGTAGAATATGGAAATGTTATTCTGTAGAGAGATTCATACCTCCAACATTTTGCATATTTTTCCTGAGAATGCATTTTTAGAGCCCAGGGTTTGAGAGTTGCCTTTAGGAAATAAATGTGTGACACATCGTACATACAGAGCCAATCCTACAGCAAGGTATTTTAGTGGTTCCTTACTCTTTAATTCCTTGTAATGTAGTTGTTTAGTGGTGCCTGATACCTGGCCACATTCCTGAAGTATAAAGTAACTGTACATGACACTGAACACTCAGAGGCGGACTGGCAACTTAAACTGGCCCTGAAAAAAACTAAGTGGCCCAAATTGACAGAAGGTGGGAGCAGCACACGTAGGCAGACTCAGCGAAACCATATGCAGCGCAGGCTACAGGTCCCTTCCAGCCTGGAGGTTGAGGTGCCTGGGTTCCTGTGCCGTTTGTACAATGCCTCATAGGCTTTAAGTCTAGTGGCGTGTGTCCTATGAGGGTGAACAGCAGGACAGGAAGCCATGGGCTCCTATGCCACCACAGAATTCAACTGTATCACCATCCGGTTAATGGTGATACAGTTGAATTAATGAGGGCAACTGTGTAACCCGGCTAGGTACATAAGTACCTTAGGCGCCAATCATTAATTAACATTAAAGGGAACCTGTCATCATCTTCACAATGACCTCACTGAGGGCAGCACAAATTAGTAACAGAAATGCTGATTTCAGCAGTGTGTCACTCATGAGTTTAAAGTAAGTGGTTGCCAAGAACCATAATCATTGCAGCACAGGCCTTAAAAAGAGTCAAATCTACCTGAGAAGAGTCATGGTTATTTATAAGCTCCCGCTCTCCCCACCCATCTGCTGATTATTTGCAGTTCTCTTCTAGAGATAAAGGGATGAAACTAGGAAGAAGACTGTCATCATCAGCAGGTGGGCAGGGAGAGCAGGAATTCATGAATAACCAGGACTCTTTTCAGGTGGCCTTGACTCTTTTTCAGGCCTAGTCTGCAATGATTGTGATGTTGCTTCTCGGCAAACACTTACTTTGAACTTATCTAACTAACTTACTTTTAACTTATTTAACTAATCAACTCACCTGTCTCTACTTTATTCTGCCGTTAGTATGGGCAGCATAAAGGTGATGACAGGTTCCCTTTAAGAACGTCAGATTGTTACATACCCGGCGGCCTGAGGAAGGCTTGAGTGGCCTCCTGAGCATTGGCCCAGTTTTCCCCAGTGCACATTGAAGGCATTTAGGTGGATATAGGGGGGCCAGAAGACTAAAAAACATCTAGCTATATCACAAAGCGCTTAGTTCCATTGAAGGCATTGTTAGAGTAAGATGTGTCTTGCTATCATCATCTGTATCAGCTGGGCATCGTATGGGTGCCATGTGGTGCACTGGTTGATCGAGACCTCGCTCATTTGTTTACAGCTTTGGTGACTGTTACTTACTTTACTCTTTATGTTATCTTTATCATATATATCTTTTATAGTCCAGTAAACTTTAAAGTACCTAATCTACTATCTCTTAGAAAACCTTCAAACAGTTTACCCATGGCAGATGTTACACTTACCGGCCTATAGTTTCCGGGATCTGTTTTTGGACTCTTTTTGAATATTGGCACCACATTTGCTATGCGCCAATCCTGTGGAACACTCCCTGTCAGTATAAAGTCCTATCAGAAATAAGGTTCTGGCTATGACATTACTTAATTCTCTTAGGATACGGGGTGTATGTCATCTGGTCCTGGCGATTTGTCTATTTTAACCTTTTTAAGACGCCGCTGTACTTCTTCCTGGGTCAGACAGGGCACTTTTAATGGGAAATTTACTTTTACATTCTGCATTTTATCTTCAACTGTTTATTTTCCTCAGTGAATATAGTGGAGAAAAAAATATTTAATAGCTTTGCATTCTCCTCATCACTCTCTGCAAATCCCCCCTCTTTACTCTGTATAGGGGCGACACCTTCAGATTTATACTTTTTACCATTTATATAATTGAAGAACATTTTAGGGTTAGTTTTACTCTCTTTGGCAATTAATCTCTTGGTCTCTAGTTTGGCTGCTTTTATTTGTCTTTTACATATTCTATTTTTTTCCTTATAGTTTTTCAATGCTTCCTTGCTCCCCTCCTGTTTTAGTGTTTTAAATGATTTCTTTTTTGTCATTTATTGCTTTCTTTACATTTCTATTTATCCACATAGTTTTTTTGCTATTCCTTAACCTTTTATTTCCATAAGGTATATACCTCTCACAATTAGATATTAGGATGCTTTTAAAAATATCCCATTTTGTGGCTGTATTTTTATTTTTGAGGACTTTCTCCCAGTTAGTTTGAACTTCAAGATAAGACAGTGTCAACCATGAGCTGTGTTCATAGCTACGTTGGTAGTCATGCTGGGGTCTACACTGGATGCCACTGTACTACAGTGTGGTGGTAGTGTATTGATGGTTTCTTTCCTTCGAAGGACGGCATCTTATCAACAGCAAAATGGCAGTGCCAGCTTCCTCGGCATGAGTACTACTGAACTGTAATAAAATAAATATGTAAAACTGAACACTTTAATATTCATCTTTCCTTTATGTGAAGTTCTCCCGGTCCTTCTTGTGCTTTCTATGGAGACATTATGTTCTACAGTACGTTTGTTGAAAGAACAGGAAGGCAATGGGGATTGATCAATACGCGTATACATTAGGCTGCATTATGAGGGGAATGCTGTGCTTGTGCTATTAATGGACGGCCAACCTCAAAAATAGATATTTGGTTGTGGGAAAGAACAAAAATACTTTTTGATTTATGAACACATTACTGACATTCAATTTGTCCGTTATTAATCTGTGTACTCATTGCTGTCTTTATCTCCACCCCACCATCCTCATAGAATGTCTACAAAGCAAAGAAGATGTAGATGGAGACGGCTACTGCTGTCCTTTTTTTTACTTTTTGGTAATTTTTGTAATTACTGAAGCACAACAAAAACCTTAAGGGGTATTCCCATCTTAAACAATCAGAACATATTCACAGTTTATGCCCTAATGGCCAGGTCCCTCAGCTAGTCTTATAACTCCCATGGACTTCAGTGGAAAAGGCTGAGCACAAGTTCTCCACCCTTCTGTTTATGTCTATTGGAAATGAGCCAGCGCGAATCAGCAAACGGAGCCACGAGAGTGGGCCCCACACCTTACAGTCATTTATTGCACATCCTGTGGATATTTCCTGACCATTGATCTGGTCGAGAAGCCAAAGACTTGTAGTTGAGGGCAGCATAAATCATGCTGGGCATGCACACCCAGGAATTCAGTACTAGGTCATAGACATTGGCGGTGCCTAATAAGCATCGCAGTTCCTAACATTGCAGTCAGAAGGTTTTGCTAACAAATGCAATTTTTATGACATAGTTGTAAATTGTTGGTGTGCTCCTGCACATTGTTCATGCATAGAAACATAGAAGATTGACGGCAGAAAAAGACCACCTGGTCCATCTAGTCTGCCCTTTTATTATTCCTTTATTGTTATCGTAGGATAGATACATGTTTATCCCAGGCATGTTTAAATTCAGTTACTGTGGATTTATCAACCACCTCTGCTGGAAGATTGTTCCAAGCTTCTACTACTCTTTCAGTGAAATAATATTTTCTAATTGCTGTGCCTGTCATACCCCTTTGTCTAGCCCAGTTCTATAGGGTTCTTCAGGATTTAACAGTTCCCCAAAGGTCCCTTTACACGGGACAACAGAGCAGCAGGTTGTAGGGAAAGAAGCGTTCCTTCCCGACAATCTACTGCTCGCTGGCGGAGGGCCCCACTGCATTTGCATGCAGTGATCTCATCCACAGTATGGGGAGGAATGATCGCTAATACCATCGTTTCTGCCCATACTGACGTGTTTGCTGGCTGCAGATTTTGATACAAATATAAAACCTTGATCCAGGGAAACTCCTTCCATCCTACCCATAGTTCTTATCCCCCATCTGCTTTCGGTAAATTATAATTTTTGTGTGTGCACAAACAATTCAATTACCCGATGAACTAACAAATTGTAATGTGGGGCACATTTACACCGCCGGATAATTGCAAACGAGCGTTCCCATGAAGTTAGCGATTAGCTTTTTGATTCTTGGCTTGTGTAAAGGGCCCTAGGTCATCATTATCAGATTGGTGCATATACCCTTGCTGCTCATCTGTTCAGGAATAGCTCCAATGCAGTTTTTAGGCACCAGTAATACTCAGCAACATCCATTATGTTCCTGCACCCCCTGATCCTATTGAAGTGAATGGGAGCAGCGCCGCAGTAACCAGCTCCATCCACTACACGGTTGTTGGAGCTGTGTAGTTCTGGCGCCTGTTTCCGGTGTCGGTGCTACTCTTGTACAGCTGATTAACAAGAGAGTGGGCTGCCGCATCCATGCCGATCATATATTGATGCTCTGTCCTGGAGACTGCTTTAAGGTTTGTTTAGCCTTCAGTTAGGCAGTCTGAAATAATTAAATGTATTTAATGACTCCTAACAAATTCAGGACATGGTTTCCAAACCGATCACTTCTCCTTCCCCATCCCTCTCCATAGACTTCTATGGGCAGAATATCTGTGTGTATCCCTTTGCACTCCCTCCCCTCTCTATAGGCTTATATCATCAGCATGATGGTGTATGTCTTTCTGAACTTCCTCCCTCCTCCTCGCTTCTCCATATACTCAGGCAGCATATCTGTGTGTATCTCTCTGCACTTCGTCGATCCTCCTCTCTCCATAGACTTCTATGGGCAGCATGTCTGTGTGTATCCCTCTGGTTCCTCACTCTTCCTCCCCTATCTATAGACTTTGATGGGCAGTATGTAATATGATCCTAAAGTGAACTGGCAGTCTGTCTCGTATCTCAAGATGGATTCAGCAGAGAATGTTGGTTTAAGAAGGGGGTAGAAATAGACATTTTTCTCTAAGATACAGTATAAAGTTTCTTATATTCACCTGTACTATTGATTTATGGAAAGTTTGTTCAGGTGTTAGTGGCCATATTAAATGTCCATACTCCATAGTGAGCCAGAATAAAGAGCCTAATACTAAGTATTTTTTCTGTGTGCTTTGCTTTCAGGGTTTATTATGTGATGAATTACAATCTGGATTAATGCTTCTGGAGAGAGATCCTGTTTGGTATACTGCATGATCTACATAAAAAGGATTGATATGGTTTTGCTGCCTCCTTAGTACTACTGGGATCTACCTTTGAAGATGAGTTCAGAAGAGAAAGGCATATCGCCAGCTCACAAAATATCAACGCCAACGCACAAAAGTGCCTCCTCTTCTTCCTCCTCCCAGAGGGATAGCAGACAGGTAAGAATCATTTATTCTAATAGCCTCTGCAGTCAAGCCCTAGTTTGTCATCTCTGCGCTTCTCTTTACACAGTGAATTTTCTGTATCAGATCCTCTCAGGATTTTTAAAGGAATAGGATGCAAAATTGTAGCAGCAATTATATGAGCAACTGTGCATTATGCTTTAACCCATAAGAATGAAAGGGGTTCTTCGAACTCCTTTTCATGGCCGCTTGTCACCAGTGCTCCCGTTTCAGTACCAAGCTGCCTTCACTTGTGCTTCCGGTTCCCACTGGACTGGGAGTGTGACCAGCCAGCCAATCAGTGGCCTCTGCGGTGGCTGCAGTCACGTGCGGTGCCTTCACACGTCACCGTTGAGGCCATTGATTAGCCGGCAGCAGTGACATACGTGTAGACTGCATGTCACACTTCTGGTCCAGTGGGGATCAGCAGTGGAGGAGAAAGGAGTGCCGATAAGTCTTTTTTTTTAAACCCCTGCACCCTGCCTGGCCGTATGAAAAATGGGTTCCCTGTCTTGGAGAACCCCGTTAATGCAGACATCCATTTGCCCAAATATTTGTGCAGTTTACTGTGAACTCCAGAAAGGCATATTTTTATGCTGTATGCTCCATTATTACATTTTATGGGTTACTCCTTTCAGAATAGATTATATAAGGTGCTGTAGTATTTTAGCATTTCTGTTTTCAAATGCATTTGTACAAAATATGACACCCAGACATTAAGAAACCTATTAAAGTTCCTTCCTCAGAGCAATACAGTGGGTACTGTCAACCTGGTGAAGTAGGGGGCCAGTGTACCAGTTCATCCTTGGAAGAATTAGACAATAGCCAGTGATATAAAAAAAGAAGTCTTGGGTGTCGGTAAAAACCACCAGGGGGAGCTCCACGCATAAGAATCTATACAGCTCCCATTAACTTCAGAAGAGCAGTATAAATCCATATGCAGTGGGCTCCCTCTAGTGGTGACTTCAGGCAACCAGAATTTTATAATTATAGTCAGATTTACAGCTTTGTAAAGATGTATATAAAATTAAACTGTACATCAAGCCAGCCCCTGGAAAAGGGTTGGGATAATATGACTAAAAGTACAGGTAGAAAAGCCAACAGCAGTCTGAGGTGCACATTGGTCAGTCAAGACTTACCTCAGGTCAGGAAACTTCTCATGGTGGCTCTCAGTATACTCGCTGATCATTCATCATTGTGATCACAAAGGCAGTCATAGTCTGGATTGATAATATTCTGCTGCACCAAACATATGATGATGATTAAAGATAATGTGACATAATTCACACTTAGGAGAAAATTAGACTGTACCATTTAATTTATGATCTGTGATTCTTACAGCAATACGTCCAAATAGGCCCCCTGTTAGGTGTTTTTATTTTTTTTTTCAGAAGTGCATTTCAGAGTAATCCTCATGGAAATTCAGCAGCGAAGTCGCCCCATGTGGATGTACCCTAAGTGTGTTCAGATTAGGGGAAGGTTCAGATTATGTTGGCCTGTTCTTGTGATTGTGATTTCCTTAGTCTACCAGAGATCTGCATTCATTTTCTCATAAGTTCTCTGCTTGTTGTGCAGGCTCCATCATCATTAGCTGCACCTAAAACCTTGTAAAATAAGCAGCATGATCTGTTTTCATTTCATCTGCTGGTTACAACATGTAAAATATACCTTAAGTAAAGTGACTCTGTAACCTAATGCACCTTTGGCGTCTCCTGTACATGGTAGGTATCACTGCTTGCAGTGGCAATATATAACTGAACTGCAGAGCGCTCCTCTGTAGTAATGCTTACATCATCTTAGGTTACAGATCATTGGAATTGCTGAGATCATGTAGTTCACGCTACAAATCTGTTGAATCATATCGAGCTGTTTCCTCAGCAATAATTCAGGAGTTTCAAGCAGCTCAGTGCCTTTAGTGCCAATTTATCCTTTTTACAGAGCCTTCTGCTTCCAACTCCTTCCACTGTTATGTGGTCCACAAGCAGTTGACTGGTGGGGCTGCCGGGTGTTGGACCCCTACCAGTTTGATATCGATGCCCTATCCTGAGATCCTATCCAGAACGATTTGGTTCTGGTGTTCTTGTTTCACAGTTTCAAAAACTTAAATGTGAATGATTCTCTTCCATAGAAGGAGTAGCCAATTGTAACCAAAATGGCGGCCCCTACTATTAATGTGAGTAGACCTGAGGTTGGAGCTGAATAGGATGGTTTGGGCCCCATGAATAGATCAAAAACGGGATACCCTCCATTGCTGTTTTGTAACTTCTCCTAAAGCCTAATTCATACTTCTGATACATGATTTCTATCAGTGACTGTGGGTGGAGGCTACTCAGAGACATGTTATGATGGAAAGATTTGCTCCTGTTCTGTGTTTTTGACCTGTATCTGGTTTTTGCTCACTATCATTGCCCAAATCAGTGCAAACTAGGCCTAAGCCCTATAGGGCTTTCTGTGAAGGATGCGCATCTATCATGTTTATTTTATTATAGATTTCTTCATTATAAATGGAGATTAAAATGGAGCCTATTAAGGTATATTCAACTGGAGACAAAAAGGGCACACGGTTCTGCAAATTGCTAGAAAAAATGGAGCTCATTAAAACCACCAATTAAACCACGACACAGCAGTCTAAACCAGGCATAGAAAATGGTAAATGAGATGGGCCTGCCAGCCCGTCCCCTTCCCCTCCCATGCCACTTGCACTTTTTTAGACCTGGTGGGAGAAGTCGCAAATTGCGGTGCAAAGGACCTTTGCCTAATATAGCTGTATTTCTGGTGTATAAATGACCCCCTAAATGTGCTTCAATATTTAACGGCTATGTGCACCTTCGGAGGCAATTTTTTTATGATTGCATGTTAATCATTTTTGGCTAAAAATCATGTTTTCAATTGGCCTTTACTAAAAATATTGAGCCATTCTGTCACAAAGGGTTAACTGTTTTTCTAGCTGTGTGACTGATACTTTCACTTTCTGCCGGTCATCTAATAACCTTTATCTCTAAACAACTGAGAGGTCAGAAACACTTATTTAAGCCACATTCTTATCAGTATAATAAGAAATGAGTGATTATAAGGTCAGAGGGCAGACATAAAGAGTCTGTCTGCTCCTGGTATGACAGAAAATCCAAAGGGTGCTACTAGAGCATGTCAACTCTGTACAGAAAAAAGGATTCCATATTTTTAATAAAGACCAATTGAAAAAATTATTTTAGCTCAAAATTAATTCAATGCAATAATAAAAAAAAAATTGCCCCAAAGGTGTACGTAGACTTTAAGGTGCTAAATAGGAGAAGAGGTAGGATACATTTGGACTTATTTGTTAATAGGGCATCTATAAGGTGGTCTCATAGTCCTTAATGGTTGGATTTGGACAACCCTTGTCCTTATGTCCTGTTAGAAATGTATTTATGTAATGGGGCTGAGTGTCCCCTGCCTTTGGTGTAATGAGGGCATCATCTTTGCTCTTGTTGCACCCTGGCTCTGCTCCTTTCTGTAGCCAGCCCTTCCCTCACTGCTTTGATTGACAGGGACAGGCAGTGGCTGGCAAGTGAGGGAGAGGATGGCCGGCCACAGAAAGGAGTGGAGCTTGGTTGCAACAAGAGCAACAATGATGCCGTCATTGCACCAAAGACCTAATTTTCATATTGAGAAAAAGTACTTTGGAACGAAGCCTCGGATCTACAAACGAAAAACAGCGTTTTAATCGGGTGAACCATGGCTATGTGTCTATGCAGACAGTTAGATACGGAGGTCACTGGCGACAGATTCCCTTTAATTCTCTGCCTCTGTCATCTAAATGCTGGCAGACGGCCTCTTCGATTATGACATGTGCCTAATGACAGCAGAATGCAGGAACGCTTCTCAATGCAGATTTCCAATTACTGTGATAATTTGCCGATGATGGAATTTTATATCAAGAGCGATTGGCATGCCTTTGTTTGGCACTAGACACTGGCAGCAGTCGAATGCTTTCCGTAGCTCAGCTTTTTATTGTTTGCTGAGGCTGCGCCGCGGTAATGCTATAGCTGACTTCGGCGCAGACTGCACTTTCTCATATGTGCGGCTATTAATCTAAACGCTTCAATTATCAGTTTCTTAGCACCAGGTCTAGTGCTGTGTGTGGAAATCCATCTGCTCACCTTATTTGTAACTTATAACTTTTATCGCTTTTATAGTGACGGGGTCACCAAGGCAGAGCCCAAACCGGTGCCCTGAACTACTCTGTACACTTGCGTCTTATATGCTAATGTCATTACATGTTTAGTTGCTGCATTAATCCATATCTACTATCGGGGCGAATTGGACATAGACCTTACAGGGAAATTTCCCGGTGGGCCGATGCCCAGGGGGCCGCCTGGGCCCTCCTCACGTCCAGCCAGTGGAAGATTTTGGGGATGTATTTTGTGCTGGACTGTGGTATTTGGCTCTGTTGGGGTGGAATAATGTTACACAATATGGTATTGCCGGCCCTGCCTTCTATCAATTTGGACCAGACTACAAAACGGGGCCACTTTTAGTATTTTTTCCAGGGCCACTTTAAGTTCATAGTTCACGGTGTCTACTATCCAGTTTCCTAAGCCAAACATTTTATACCAGTTTGCAGTCCACATAATTGCGTTACAGCTCTGTGTGAGAGTAATACATGGCACTGGATCCAGTTATAGATCCAAACCTGTTTTAGATATACAACATCCAGGCGATTAAGACTCTGCCGGATCTGCCCGCTGCATGCAGCGTATTTATATGATAAAGGGGGGCACAGTGTCAAAATGGTTACCCCCCTGTTTCTTTGCTTCAGTCATGCCTCTGGTTTATTCAGACTTACAGATGCTGTTGTATTGTATTTGTATGTTCCATGTTGTTTTAGTTGATGCCGTTCCTAAAAATATATAAATAAAATATTATTTAAAGGGGTTAGCCCATAAATTAAAGGGATTTTCCAAGATTTTGATATGGATGGCCTATTCTAGGGATAGGTCACCAGAATCTAATCGGCGGGGATCCGACTCCCACCACCCCTGCCGATCAGCTGTTTGAAGAGGACGCAGTGCTTCAGTGAGCGCTGCAGCCTCTTCCTGGGTCAGGGACGTCACATTCATCAGTCACGTGGCCTACGTGCAGCTCAGTCCCATTCAAATGAGGTGGGCTGGGCTGTGTTACCAAGCACAGCTGCTATCCAAGGGGTGGCGCCTCTTTAAACAGCCGATCGGCAGTCGCAGAAAAACACTTCCATCAGATGTTAAACATGTCAGGTTGTCTAGATACGACAGCCGGGACTTTCACTGCTGCTAAGATTGTGCTGGCTCAGGTGTCAGAAATCAGTGAATTGTGTTACACTGATGCTCCGTACCTGCCACCATCTTCCTCTGCAACTAGAAGGCTCACCTGTGCCGCTGCTCCAGTTCCCTGGCAGTCTGCTGTCCCTCTGCTTCTTCCTGGCAGGCACAGCTAACACATACCACTGCTTCATCCATGTCACACAACCTGAGGCCTGCTTCTTTCCTTCCACTGTCTCTCTGCTCGTAGGGTATGAACAAGTGTATAGGAACGAGCCTTCCCATTGAAATGAATGGAGCAGTTAGGTGTAATTACACCTACTCACCGCTACCCATGTTACGGCTAGCGTGTAAACAATGAAGAGGAGGTAGCGCTGGTACGGCGCACGCCTCCTCTTCAAATAGCTGATCGGCGGGGGTGCTGGGTCTCGGACCCCTGCCGATCTGATATTGATGACCTATCCTAAGGATAGGTCATTAATAAATATGACTCGGAGAACCCCTTTGTTTTTCTAGCTGTGTGAATTGTACTTTTTACTTTCGCTTTGTGCCCTAATAAACTTTAGCACTCAATTACTAAAAGGTCATAAACACTTTTTTAAGATCAGAGATAAGGAGCTATCAGCTGAGCTGCCTGATGAAACAGATTGAAAATTCAGAGCCTGCTGCTAGAGAAACTCAAGGCTGCACAAAGACAGTGTAAAATGAGTACATAGTAGTAACTAAAAAAAATATAGCTTTTAAGGGTGAAGACTGAAGGCGGGAGAAGGGGGTGTGTGGTTGTTATGGGATAAAGCAGTTAGGAGTAGCACCAACACAAATTTGTTCAGTAGACATAACGGACCGACATCTGTTTTGTAGCAAATTGAAGACGAAAGTATGAGAGTGAGAGTGCTTTTCAGATTTCGAAACTCCCATTGATTTTAATTGGGATCAATAAACTGAATACACAAATAGGTAAACTTTAACCTGCCAAAAATGCCAAATTTAATGGTTCTAAGTAAGATATTGATGCCATGTCTACCTGACTTCAGGCAATGTTATGGATATGAGTTGTATGGATTCATAATGAGGCCATACTGTACATGTGCACGGTTCCGATTTCATACAAAGGTATGTGGAGGTTTTCTCCCATGTGGTATGTTCCATTGCATTCTGTATTCTGAAAGTTTCATACTGCAGAATACCTATTGAAAAGCACAGTGTAAAACAGAACTGTGGAAACTCCAGGTGCCATTGTACCGGCTCGGTGCTACAGCTTTGCCATGGATATGATGCCTTATAGAGAAAACTGTCATGTTATTGTCAGGATGGATGGAGCCCTAGACATCAGAATCCCCCCACCCCCATTATAATGTTATATACTAGTGCAGGGGTCAGCTACTTTTGGCACTCCAGCTGCTGTGAAACTACAACTCCCAGCATGCAAACATGTTCAGCTGTTCTTCTGAGTCCCACAGAAGTGAAGGAAGGTAGTTTCTGAACAGCTCGAGTGCCGGAGGTTGCTAATCCCTGTCCTAATGATATGCCAGAATATTACAAGATGGGAATACTCCGTTAATCATATATGCGTGCAGCAGTGCATGCTGGGATTTGTTAATTGATGTAGAATGAAATGAGAATCAAGAAAATCTAACCAAATAAAGCAACACATCTAAAGTTTCTTGTTCAATAGTTTTTATTGAATTTTCGAAACGGTTATTTTTCAAATACAATAAAAGGGAGTAGAGTACACAGTACGTTATTATCACATATCATTTATACATTATGTAAGTATTAATTGTATGATAAAGCATTGATCTTTGCAAATGTATACGGAGTACAAATTGTCGAATAGAAGTAGTCTGGTGATCGGTGGTAGCCAACTCAGCTTATGTCCGATCCCCGACTTCCCCTTACAATTAACATGTAGGTATACTCTTTTTGTACAGTGGGAAAGAGGGTAAAGAAAAGAAAGAAGTAAATAACGAACATAACAGGACGTTTCAGATTAGATAGGTGACATATTCTATATAATTCACCGGTTTAGTAGCAAATAATAGGTCCTCTGTGGAAAAGGATCAGAATATGGTAATTAAGTGCTCATGAATATAGAAGTTTGCCATGTTTTCCAATTACAATGGAATTTATCTAATTTCCCATTACTTTTCGCACTCATTTCCTCAAATTTATAGTTTGTGTTTACTTTTTTAATTATTGCAATTGTTTCTGGAATTTCATTTGATTTCCATTTACTCGCAATGGATTGAATTGAAGCGGTTAGTATATGATGTAATATGGTTCTATGTTCAGTAGTGGTATCACTAATACCTATTCGTAAAAGGCAGAATTCCGGTGAGCAGGGGGGGGTTTATTCCCAATGGTAGCAGAACATTCTTGTATACGTTTTCCCAGAATTGGACAATTAGGGGGCATTCCCAAAAGATATGTAATAAATTACCTATTCTCCCACATTTTCTCCAACATAAGTCTGATGAGTCGTTATAAATCTTGGCTAGTCTATAGGGTGTAAAGTACCAGCGGAAAGCAAGTTTACAGTAAGCTTCATGATGGTCCGCGCAAGAGGAGCTTTTATATATAGACAATAAAGTTTTCTGCCATTTGATTAAGGGGATTACTATATTTAGGTCTCTTTCCCATTTACGAATGTGGGAAGAGTGTATCATTGTATAAGAATCCGTTAGATGTGGCTAGAACATTTTTAGACCTTTTGTGGAAGTGTTGAATTTTTTATTTTTTTTTTTTAAAGTAGAATAAATGTAATGGGGTGTATCACAGGAAATGTTATATTTAGTTTATTCAGGAATGTTCTAATCTGAAGGTAGATCCATAAATCTGTTTTAGGGAGATTATATAATTGGCTCAATTTTAGAAAATTGATTAATACCTCTCCTTGATACAGATTCTGTATATATGTTGTACCTTTTTGTAGCCAGGAGGTCAGAGGTAGAGAGGGTAACATTATTTGTAGGATTTGCAGAGGAATGTTAATGGGTTTGTTACTTTAAATAAACATCTAAAGTTTCTACTGTAATATCAAACGAGGCATTGTTTCCTTTAAGCTTGGGAAATGTAATGATTATACTCCAAGAAATAGCATTAATACATAACACGGATTCTCCATGGTAGAGCACCACCATACCGATGTCTGAAAATATTGTCATATCACATCATGCTACCCTAGGTACAGAAGTGCCCCAGGAGTGGTGACCCTGGGGTGCCTGAATTCACTGGGGGTGAGAGCCCACTGAGTAATGGCACATTTGCACGCACTTTATTTTCTCACATTTTTAGCGCACACACCTCTCTTTGCTTGGCTTCGGCCCTGAAAAGACGAGGAATTTTTATAATTCTGGTCCAATGTCCGGGCCGTAACTGGCACACATTCACTTTATTTTTTATGTTCACTGTGTGTTCACTTTCCAAGTTTTTTTGTCACAGGATTTCTTGGGTTGCGGTGCCCTTATGGGTACCCCCCTTGAGGTCTGGGGGGAGGGGGTGGTGGCCATTCCGGTTCCGCACCCTCCTGCAAAACCCCTTGGTCTCTCCATTCGGGGAGAGACCAGCCTAGTAGTTGAGCTCCGTGCCGACACCTTGGGTGGAAGCCGGAGCACAGACGTGGCGTACCCTTGGCTTCGGCTGAGGGTTGCCTGGGCGTACTCCCGCCTTCGACTGGGAGTTGCATATCATGTCTCGGTCCCTTACAGGAGCCTTCTGGCCCGGAGAGACTGGGAAAGGTTTATGGGGGCCCGTCTCCTTTGGGAGAGGGCCTGTGATGGACCGTAACCCTGTGCACGTTTTTTGTGTGGCACGCTGCACGATTTTGTTGGGCTTTTAAAGAAAAAGATTATTTTCTTTATAGTAGCTCATATAACATGCATGCGATCTTTTCTTAATTCATTTAGTTATTACAAATGTTCCATGTATTTCCACCATGGACAGCCATAAAGTATGTAGAGATGTCTTCATTGTAATCAGCACTGTTGGGGAGTTTTATCAAAACTGACGTAAAGGAAAACTGACTTAGTTACCCATAGCAACCAATCAGATTGATCCGATCATTTTTTTCAGAGGGGCTTTGAAAATAAAAAGTGGAATCTGATTGGTTGCGAAGGGTAACCAAGCCAGTTTTCCTTTACACCAGTTTTCTTAAATCTCCCCCACTGTCATGACTAGTCTAGATTTTCTATAAACTTGGTGTGGTAGCCTTGTGTTTATACTCAAATACAATATAATGAAAAGAATAAGCTCTGACGTAAACCTCTTTGACCACGGTATGATTCACCGAACTGTAACTACAGCAGCCGTATTCCTGTTTCATAGACCACAAGCCCTTTAATGCTTTGCAAGTGGATTGTGGTTGTTGAGAAATATTCTCCATGTTGTCTCTTCAATGGATCTATCACTGTGTTGCAGTTGTGGTCAGCTGCTAGATCCATCTTCAGAAATTACATATATATATATATATATATATATATATATATATATATATATATATTCAAAAAAGGAACAGCACCTCCTATAGGTGAGAGTCAGGTGCAAGCTACCACGGCTGTTTTAATACAATGCAAAAACAGTAGCAGCACTCTGTATGCACTAAGATAGATATGGTGAATGTGCGAAAAAGTAAAAAGCATTATTGCTATGCTTACTAAAGATAAGGTGGAAGCTCTTAGCGCATATAAATGATCATGAATATGTCGAGCCCATCTACCGACCAACCTTCCAATCAGATGGGTCCTACTCTAAAACCCTCAAGCTTGAAAAAAACTCCAGCATAGAGCCAAAGCGTTGCGTTCCAACTATGGGTAAATTAAAGGATCTTTTCATATTTTTTAAGGAGATAGTGGTGGCATACTTATTCAACTGCTGTCATACTTATTCAACATACGGCTTTGATTCAGTGACGTTTCGGCACGCAGGCCTTTTTCAAACACTATCCGTATAAGAAAATAGAAAAAACAAAAATAGCAATAACCATGTTGCACTCACAGATGTACTGAAAATCAATGCATGAAATTAATACATATTGCATTAATACAAACTGAAAGTAAATAAAACATAATAAAGGATGTGAATCCAACCAATATCGAATTACATGACGTGTTGCCATTAGGTAATCACAGGTGTGGTATCTATGGAGGACTGTAACCACGAATTTGTGGTACCCAATCAGGGGAAAGGATGATGACTATTTGTAATACTAGATGACTATGTAAGGAAAGGAACCAGTCAACAGAAAACAATGTTCAACATAATAGTACACGCCACAAGACTAGGACCAAGATTAGGACCAAGATTAGGACCATAGTACTTACCTATGCCGCAGGTATGGGAAGAAGCAAGAAGGAGTAGTAGACGCTTCTTTGAGGTAAATGTGTGACTACACGTGTCAGAAATGGCGTCTGGTACAGGTATGGACTTCCTGGTTGATATAGGGGCGTTTTATTGAATGCCCATGCATTCCACGCCACCCAGAAGTAGGTAGCATGGGGAACGCAAGTGGAAAAGGCAAAAAATGTAAAAGTAAAATAAATTTGCAGGCCCCTCAGAGTGTCCCCCACTGATAAGGGGAGCGTTGGATTCTCCAGTAGTGTCCTGTAGGTGAGCGCTGGCTGAAGCTTATGTGTGCTGTTGCATTCGGTCCTGTGGAACGCATCGGAAGTCTCGTGCGTGCCACAGGCCGGCGCAGTGGAACACATCGGAAGAGACATGCGTTCCACCGGATATGTAAGGCTGCTATTGATCTAAATGGTACTAGGAGGAATCTAAAGACATGATAGGAAAAAGGATAAAGGGAGAAAAGAAAGGAGCCAAAAGATAAAGGGCCAGAAAAAGAGAGAGAAAAAGGAGAAAAAAGAAAAAAAAATATAAAAAATTATATAAAATAAAATGGAAAATAGAGACAAATAGCCTATCGTGGCTTCTACAAATTCCATTGTTTCACAAGGAAAATTGACAAAGGTGAACTTTGTCAATTTTCCTTGAAATGATTCGAACACCTCACATTAAAAACACGAAATCCTTTTTGCTTGATACTTCTGCCTTTCTAGCAGTAATCAGTAGTTTACAGCCATTACCACCAGATGCCATTCTTGTAACATAGGATGTCTCAAGTCTGTACACTTCCATACAACACCAAAAAGGCATTGAAGCAGTGAGAAAATTTACATCCAACTAATATGCACTTAGAAGTCATCAATTTATGCCTAGACCTGCTAGAGTTAGTCCTCGGTAATATTTTTTTTTCTTTTTCAAGATGACTTTTATATTCAAAAACAAGGTACCGCAATGGGGTCCAATGTGGCCCCTCCATACGCAAACTGCTATATGGATCATTGTGAAAACACTTACTGTATCTTTACAGTAACCTAGTCTTTTGCACGCATGTCATCACCTGGAAAAGGTATATAGATGATATTTTTTGCATTTGGCAAGGCACACTTGAGTCACTCATGTAGTTCCAGAATTTCCTTAACTCTGTTTAGCCAGAACTACAATTCACTATTCAATATGACCAGGCATCAATTAACTGTCTTGATACGGTTGTTATGCGAGACTAGGGTGGCATATTGAGCACAGATCTGTACAGAAAACCAACGGATTGAAATAATCTACTTCATGATTTTGTATTAATGTAATATGTATTGATGACATTTTCAGTATACCTGTGAGTGCAACATGGTCATTGTTATTTTTGTTTTTTCTATTTTCTTATACGGATAGTGTTTAAAAAAGGCCTGCATGCCAAAACGTCACTAAATCAAAGCCGTATGTTGAATAAACATTATTCCTTTTGAAATTTAATCCTACAAGCTGTGGTTGTATTCATTACTGAAGATGGGGTTGGAACTCTACCTACAGCATCTTCATAGTGTGCGACAAAGATTTACTGCACCCTTCCTTTTGATATATATATATATATATATATATATATATATATATATATATAAAGCTGAGTGTATGTGTGTGTGTGTGTGTATGTCCGCTAAAGGAATCCGCACTGCTGCAGCTACAATCACAAAATTTGGCACACATGTACATCAGGTGTCCGGGAAGGTTTTAGAACAGTTTTCAACTCTCCAGGACGTACCGTTCCTGACATATTCCCAAAAAATGCATTAGCCCATAGTAGCCTGGTCACATGACCCTTATCAGCCAATAGAAGCTCACAGGCACACATCAGGTTTCTATGACAACCTAGCCAGTTCACTGCTTTAGGTCTGCATGAAAGAGGCAGAGCACTGTGGATGACAATGGTAAATGGGTATTCCCGGTTACCATAACTATAACTTATGTTTTAGACTAACTCATCATCAATCATTACCTCATATAATGTAAATTTTACATATTTACTGTTCAGTAGTAATAAAAGATGTTTTCTTCCACTGCTACCCACCTTCCTCCTAAATTACTATGGCATCGACCTGTAGTTCCGGCCACCGTCAAAAGAAGGACTTAAAAGCACCACCCCCAGATCCCACTAAGTCATGCCCCTGACTCAGTCAGGCCACGCCCCTTCCATGCTGCATTTGACCGGGATTAAAAATATTGGTAAAAATCACCTGTCAGCTGCAGGGGTTGGGGGAGGGTGACTTTCTCCCTGCAGCTCATTGCTCAGACTGCACCGTGCTGCTGCTGAGAGTGCTGCTGCTGTGTCCATCCAGGCCCTGCGCATGACAGAGGACAGGGAGTCTGAAAGCCAGACCTTCCAGCCTAAAACAAGACCTCTGGCCACCCTAGGGGCAGGCTGATGCTAGGGTGGCCAGATGTCCGGCTTTAGGCTGGACAGTCCAGTTTTCTGGCTACCTGTTCTCTGTCCAACGCAGTGCCTGGACAGACACAGGGATGTCCACCCTTTCAGTAGCTCACACTCAGACAGCTTCTCCTCCATGTCTTCACGGAGCCAGGGGGGGCGTGGCCTCATGTTTAGTGATGTGTCTTCATGGGAACTGGGGGCGCTGTTTCACGTTTGGGTGAATGGCCGGTGAGGTCTGGCTTTCTGGGGTGAAGACAGTGGCCACTCTAGCTGCTGTGGAGGTCACTGTTAAAGGGGCGGGCAGCTGTAGAGGTCACTGTTAAAGGGGCAGGCTGCTGTAGAGATCACTGTTAAAGGGGCAGGCTGCTGTAGAGGTCACTGTTAAAGGGGCGGGCTGCTGTAGAGGTCACTGTTAAAGGGGCGGGCCGCTGTAGAGGTCACTGTTAAAGGGGCTGGCCGCTGTAGAGGTCACTGTTAAATGGGCAGGCATTGTAGAGGGCACTCTCGATATCTTTTAACGACACACACACACACAAACCGTAAAAGAAATAAATTAAATATACCCGGGCGAAGCCAGGTTCTTCAGCTAGTGTATATGTATATGTATGTGTATATATATATATATATATATATATATATATATATTAATATAATTTACTAATGATCATTTTCATGTAATGCCCCTTTGGTTCCGGCACAAGTAGTCCCTAGCATGTTGGAAGACCATGTTGGAAGTGGAGTCCATTAGTGACCATTTGAAAGTTTTAGAAAATTGATTTGTCATAGTGCCATGACTTCTGCTGTAGACACCATGGAGTCTAATAAAATGCAAATAACTATAGTTATCCTGGAAGTATTGAAATGGTAAATTTTTGTGAAGATTTCAATTTCCTTTGCAGTTTTTAGTTCTACACAGCAAAAAAATTATAGAATCACTGCACAATGTTTAAGGGTGCAAGATAGATCAAATAATGTCATGAATGGCATCCCTTGAAAGATATCTTTGCAGTAAGGGTTCATTCAGACAGCCGTATGCTGTCCGCAAAAATACGGATCCGTTTTTTTGCGGACAGTTTAGCATGTCCGCAAAAAAACGGATTGCTTTCCCGTATTTTTGCGGACCCATAGACTTCAATGGGGGCACGTCCTGATTTTCACTGACAAGTATAGGACATGTTTCAGTGTTTTTGCAGAGCTGTGGAAGGGAAAAAAGGGCCCCATAGAAGTGAATGTGGCAGCATCTAATCCGCAAAAAAACGGATCCGTATTTTTGCGGATAGCATACGGCCGTCTGAATGAGCCCTTAGAGTTGTAAATCTTTGGAATGCCCTAATAATAAAAAAAGCATGGTATTGACAATTTCATTACAACATGAACCCAATAAATAAATACTAACGTGATGAAAAAAAAATAATATAATAATAGAATAAGATGAATAAAACATGCCTATTAAGCTAGTGTGTGCAGTGCTTGTTTTATAGAGAGATGAAAGGCAGGGTCCATTCCTGGAGGTCTCAGGTGATCCCATCCCCTGATGAGTTAGCACAGTAAAAGGCTTTACGGGCTGCTAAGGGCTGTGATGACCGCTTCGTGACAAATTACTTCTCATTTCTTTGTAAGTATTGGGTGCAATGACAGGGAGCGGCAATTGCGCCGCCTCCGTCATTGTACCCCTCAGATGCCGCGTTCATACATGATCGCGGCATCTGATAGCAATTATCCAGTGTTAAATTAAAAAAAAAAATAATACTTACCTGATCCATTTGCTCGCTATGGGCTGGGCACCGCCATCTTGATTGAAGCTCTGGCGCAAAACCTCGTCGCAGCCTGAAATGCCGGCTGGGATTTCGCATGGCATTTCTGCCAAGATCTTCTATCAAGATGACGGCGCCCGCCGTAGTGAGCAAATGGGTCAGGCAAGTATTTATTTATTTTTTTTATACCATTTCAGTTTAAATCTATTTACTACCATGAAGCAAGGGGAAATTTGGCTTCGCTGTGAATAGAATTTATCCTGAAATTCGCTCATCACTAGTTATGACCACCCTGGAATCCAGCAGCGGTGGCCGTGCTTGAACACTATGATAAAAAGAGCTGGCCTATGCACCCTTGTGCTTTCCTGGCCACCAGAGTTTCCAGCGCTTTTTCCTATAGTTTGCAAGCACGACCACTGCTGCTGGATTGCAGGGTGGCTGTAACCCCTGGATACAGGCAGTGTATAATGTGATGGAAAAATGAATCCACCCAGCAAAGTAGGCAATATGGACAATCACTATACATTAGTAAGTGCCGTGTATTAACTGAATCTCCATGATAAATGCCATTTGCTGAAGTAAGACAACCCCTTTAATACCCTTAGGCTACTTTCACATTCTCCGGCAAGCTGTTCCAGCGGGTGCTGCCGCTAGTGCACGCGTGCCGCCGGAAGTCTGTAGTTTTATTCCGGCCACCTCTCGGCATGTGAACTCAGGCCCGCCTCTATTATAGTGAATGGGGCCGGAGCGGACTTCCGGCGGCATGCGTGCACTAGCGGCAGCAGGGATCCAGCAGACTGTTCACCCGCCGGAACAGCCTGCCAGAGAGGGCTGCCACTAATGTGAAAATAGCCTTAATCGTTATGGTAAAAGCTGATTGTAACAATAAAAATGTATTAAGTGTATCAGTTCTACGTTTGATTGATTTACTTCTCTTTATTGGCAAGCTATGCACTAACTAGATGATGCAGGCTCTTCTACTAAATGTACATGCACAAACAGCTGACAGTACAGCACGTTAACACAACAGTAACACTTCCAGGAGATCTCCATTAGATATGTTCCCGTGCATTTATAAAGCGATAGAAGCCGACAGCTGATGTTGCATAATCCTGCATAATGAGTTTCTTTATTTCCCAACAGGCCGTCTTCCTGGTGGCGCTGATTTCTATCACAAAGCCAGTAATTCATGCTTTAACCTGAACTCGTTTGACAGTTCCTGTTTCAAGCACTTGTACCATTGCATCTTCACCACATGTTGTGTACACCAGTGACATATGTCTTTGGCTGTGACAGGGCACTGCACAAGTATTTAGTCAGTGACATTTCGTACTTTCAGAATTGACACCCTAGAATGTAGGTTATGTGCACTTAAGATGGTCACTGATGACTATTCCTGATATGTCATGCCATAGGTATTCTGGAGAATATTAATAAAGGTAGACAGATAAAAGTGATATGTCATGTGTGGCTATGTTACAATGGTGGTTTATGGCCTGCCAGGTCCCCTGGTCTGCTTGACCCTGTAAAAGAGCTATAATACATTTGTCTGCCTATATACCGACATCTACCTGTCTGCTGGACTTATTTGCCGCCTGACCTGACTTATGCCTGTTCATCGTGCTGACCCTGACCTGCCTGCCCTGCCATCTGGCCTGTATTCGGATTTGCACATACTCTGCCTGCCCTTACCTCGGTTTGTTTTCTGACTATGGATACAGCCTGATCCCTTGGTGTTCTGTCTCTGACTCACATGGGTTGGCTGCCAAAAACACTGGGATTATTCCTAGAGGTAGCAGCCTGGTGTCTACCATGCAGCAAAGACCACATTGTATAAGAGTAAAAACCAGGGGACCACCAGGACAACGGCCTCAGGAGTAGCCTAAAGTCAAACCAGTTAGTTGTCATAGTGGGTCAACACCGATTATCTGTTATAGTCAGCAGTGGCTGCTGCCAGTAGTAGAGTTAGTGCCATAAATGTGTATACCAAATGACTGCTCAGACTCCATATAATACATTACTCCATATAATACATAATACATATAATACATTTTCTTGCAAAAATTAGAGACAAATGATTTTACAAAATTAGTTTTGGGTCTGGTTTGATAGAATCAGCCGTGAGATTCGATCTAAGCTCAAAGTGCCCTGATTGCCCTGAGAAGCCATGTATGACACTCTGAGGTCTCCCAGGACTGCATACAACCCCTTTTCAAGCTCTTTAAAGCCAAAACAGCATTAGCAGTGTCAAAGTGACAGTGTGTGACTTTGGACTGAAAGTTAGTTTCCCGAGCATCTCCTACAAATGGTCCGTGAAAACTACGACCTATAGACTATAATGTGTGTGAGGGACATGTAGAAGAAGCCTATAAGGCTGAGGTATACATGAGAGTAATGGTAGTAACATAATGTGTATAAAGCCTTACTTCCTGTTATCATAGTACAGGAATTCCCATATTCACTAGGCTGTGGCTTGACTGCCAATACAAATCAGTACTGAAGTTACCGTCAGTACTTATCAAGTCTAATAGATATGTCCTATGGATTTGCAGACTCAAAGTAATACAGGTATGGAAACATTGAGTCATCTAGCCCACTAAGACTCTTAAAGAAGTGTTACTGCATACCCATACTACACAGTGTTGCCACCGATGCTGCCAGCCCCCAACATGCCGCCATCCACTGTATGGTTTCCAGTACTGGTGGCTTCCTGAAACAGTGAGCGGGGGTACCAGTTGCCAGACCCCCACCAATCAGATTTTGATTATCTAGCCTGAGGCTAGGTCGTCAGGCTCGAAGTCCAGTAAAACTACTTGTAGGCCCATGGTTTTGAATGCCAGTAGGGTGTCCAACAAGTTCCATTAGTCATGATAGGCGTTCACAGAATTTTAGCTTTAGGACGTATATGAGGAGGCACGAATAAAGCACACTGTACAGCAGTTTATAAAGCATCCGGTTGTTTAAGTGTTTTCCTTATGTCTTACTGTTCTTAAAGGAACCCTCTAGGCAAAGCTATTAAAGTACACTGTGTTAGGTCAGGTGCATGATCTGAGGGAGGAGGAGATGTATGAGAGAATACTAAAGAGACGACCAGTGTGTCATGCACCCACCTTCATCTACTGGTACTAGGCATAACAGAGTGTATTAATGCTGCCCAGAATGTTCCTCTAGCTGTATCCAGGGGCGTAGCTATAGGGGGTGCAGAGGTAGCAGTCGCTACCGGGCCCAGGAGCCTGAGGGGGCCCAAAGACCCTTGTGCCACATAAGAAGATACACAGAGCACTAAGGGAAAGGGGGCCCAAGCTGAATTCTTGCACCAGGGCCCATGAGCCTTTAGCTACGCCCCTGGCTGTATCATTATGTGTATGGCACCTCACATGCGGCGTAGTTGATGTATACTGTGGAGTTAGCTTTGTTCCTTGCATAAATGCATTTTATCAGAATCTATTAAAGCATTCATCGTTTTTATATTAACAGGAAGGAGACAGCTGGGAAATCATAGAGGGACTGAAGATAGGACAGACAAGTGTCCAGAAACCGGAAAAACATGAAGGATTCATGCTGAAGAAAAGAAAATGGCCACTAAAAGGCTGGCATAAAGTAAGTTTCAATACTTATTGTATCACTCATAGCAGAATTCATGGTGTTAAAATCTACATTCAAACCAGGGGGCAAGAAACGATATAAAGTAACAAAAAAGTATTATTTGGCCGCTGAATCCCTCACTGATCTAGTGCTCCTCGTCACAATTTGTTTACTGGGCTGCAGTAATGACTTTGATCATGTGACCACTGCAGCCAGTAACTGAACCACTGCAGCCAATCCTTGGCTTGAATGATGTACCACTCGCTGCGGCCCAGTAGACAAAGACTGGTGGGGAGAACAGGCACACCAGTGCTGAAGTACAGGGGGTGGATTCATCAGGTAAGTAATGCTTCATTCATTCATTCATTCATTCATTCATTCATTCATTCACTTTCTTTTCATAATTAAAAGGGTTTTCCTCTGGATAGGTCATTAGTATGTGATCAGTGGGGAACCCCCACCAATCAGCTGTTTGTGAAGGCATCTGCGATCACAGTATTGTCACGGACTTCTCTCAGCTCATCAAGCACAGGGCCGTCCATTTGATAGCGGCTGTGCTTAATATCGCACCGCAGTCCCATTCACTTCAATGGGGCTGAGTTGCGCCTAGGCCATGTGACTGATGAACGTGATGTCACATGGTCTAGGGTAAGCTGCAAGAAGGTCATGGCGCTACTGTGAGCGCTGGTGCTTCTCAAACAGCTGATCGTCGGGAGTCCCAGGTGGCAGACCCCCACTGATCAGATACTGATGGCCTATACAGAGGATAGTTCATCAGTAGAATTGTCTTGAAAAACCCCTTTAAAGGGAATGACTCATCAGAAAATGAACTATTGTTTAAATCAATTAATTCCTTACTTGATCCAATTATTTTTTTTTAAGTTTCAGGCTGCAGACTGCATTGTCCATGTGGCTATTGTAAAGTAGCTCTCTGAAAGCTCTGGCAAGATGGCCACCAGCTTAATCAAATACAAAAAGAATCAAAACAGGCTAAAAAAAGAATGTGTCAGTATCTGGTTTTAATTAGTAAAAATTATAGCTGATAGTGTTTCCTTTCATAAAACCACACTGTGGCCATTAAAAGAGTGATGAGAGTAAAGGCCCTTTTAGACGGGCCGATGTGTCTCCCTGCCCGAGCGCCGATCAGCGATATCGGCGCTCGGGCAGGGAGCCTTTACACGGCCCGATGAATCGAGCGCCGGGCCACACGAGTGATCGCTGTATCACTCGTGCGGCCGGGAAGCTCCATACTGTCAGGCGCACATCGCCTGTTTACACAGGCCGATGTGTGCCCGACAGATTGGATCTTTTGTAGAAACCAAAAGATCCAATCAGCCGACGAACGAGCGTTTTGCTCGTTCGTCGGCTGATTAGGGCCACTTTTACACGGGCCGATTATCGGCACTAGCGTTCCTAGGAACGATTTTTCGGCCGATAATCGGCCCGTGTAAAAGGACCTTAAGACGGAGATAATCTTGCAGACATTGTTTGGCTGTCTACACAATCTTTGCATGTTCCTGATACAGTCTTAGAAAACCTGCAGAGAACGTGGGTTAATTTTCTGCTGATCTGTACCATGCTCCTGATGAACAGCAAAGGGACACAACCTAGTAAGGTGGTTGGTTTCCCTATCTTTGTGGCCTATGCAGTCAAGCGACAGCAGCAGGCATGGCTCCTGCTACATCGGGTTGATACAGCAACCAGATGTAGGTCAAGCAATACCTCCTTGCTGCCTTATCCTGGCAGTTCCCTGGTTTTCACCCTTTAACCGCTATACAGGGACCTGGACTTCACCCCAGGGGAACCACCAGGCCCCAGCCTCCTAGTATAGTCTTTGTGTGATTGACAGCTGATTAATGGGGGTCAAAGGACACCAGTGCAGGGCACTAAGGGGATAGGCAAAATCATAGTCGTGGACAAGTTGAGATCAGGACAGGCAGAGTACTCTGGCACAAGTCAGGTCAGGGAGCGGAGGGTCACAATCCAGGAAACAGGCAGAAAGTCAGTACATGGGCACACCTTTACATGATACTAGCAAGCTAAGAGCCTATTGCTCAGGCACCTCCCACAGAGGAATGTGTCTAAAGTACCCCATGGTAGACAGCCATATGCTAAAGCAGATAAGGGAGTGCGCGCACTGGCCCTAAAGATCTGGAGGGAGTACGTACACCCTTTGGGCAGAGGAATAGAGGCCTTGCTTGGCAAGCAGGCTGCAGCCTATTTGGAGGGTCTGAGCAACCCCGGTGGCCTGGCATGCCAGGAAGAGGAGAGCAGGAGATGGGTCCACGCCACTGGGATACAGTGGCCTTGACCCACCTCTGTAACAACAGTTGTCTTAAAGCCAGACACAGGATAATGAGGAGGAGGGGAACCGAACATTCCTAATAATCGCTCAGCTGAAGTGATGGCTGCATTTACATGCTGCGGTCATCTCCTCTGTATGGGGAGGAACAATTACCACTGTGGTCATTCATCCCATACAGATTCATTGTTGAGCAATGTGCTGCCGGCAAACAATGATTTTATGTGCCGCATAACAAATGTGATTACCTGATGAATCAGCAAATGCCGGCGGCACCTTTATCCCTGATCCTTGGTCCATGTAAATGGGCTTTTAGTTTTAAACAAAAGTAATTGGGATATTTAATATGATTAGAAATCTGAGTTGTTATGCCAAGCTTCAATTGGAAACTACAGGGAACATAAAGTAACGCATAACCAAGTAGATATAAGCTGGTAGCAGAGATGGGGGATGAGCTTAACACCAGGTCAAGGGCTTACATCATGTCTGTATAGGAGGATCTGAAATAAAAAGCAAGAAATAAAGTGACTTCTATAAAAAGCAATTAGTCATTGGTTGCCGTGACCTTACTTTTGAGTAATGCTGGTGTTTAAAATGTATTGTCACCCAATACAATTTATGCAAAATTGCTAAAAAAATAAAAACATTATAGACAGTTTAACTCTTAATTCAAAGGGATTTTGTGCACACAATGTGTCATACTGAATTGTGGGACCCTCAGATTGGTACAGTTTCTAATCTGCAATGTTTTTCATATTCACAGTCCCCCACAATAATAGTGTGCGACAGATTTTAATATGATAGCTTATTATGTGTCATTATAGCCAATTGCTCAGCAATCCCCAGAAGCTATAAAGATCAATGACTGTAAAATTGATATATCCGTAATGTAAGCCAATGCAGTAAGAGGTAAAATAGAGAAAATAAAAAAATTTTATTTTTCAGGTTTAGCAAGGAAAATATTTTGTTTAGTCTAATAGATGTGTTCCTGATGAACAATATATTCATTAAAGGGCATTCTGAGACTTTAGAAGAGAAGGGCTGTCCTCAGGATAGGCCATCAATATCTGATCGGTGGGGGTACAACATCCCATGCCCCTGACGACAAGCTGTTCTGCAGTAGCTGCAGCACCAGAAGTCTGTGCCGGAACTACACGGCTCCATCCATTGTGTAGGGGACAGTGCTGCAACTGCACTTGAGTGGGAACAGAGCTGCAGTTACTAGTTCTATCCTCTACAGGATGGAGCCTGTGTAGTTCCAACCTCTGACTTCCAGCATCGCAGCTACTGTGGGACAGCTCATCAGCGGGGATGGGAGGTGTCAGACCCCCATCAATCAGATACTGATGACATATCCTAAAGAAAGACCATCACTATAAAATCCTGAAAAACCTAAAAGTGTTTAAATATACACAGTATCGTAGTGTGGAACTATGTCTTAAAGCATGGGTGCACAACCTGAGGCCCTGGGGCCACATGCAGCCCTCAATACCATTCTGTGCAGCCCCCCACCCATCTCGTAGCAGACATGTATGCCTATGTCTTGGGGCTGCTCACATGTATTTTTCATGTATTCTCCCTTTAGATGGGAGTTCTAGAAATGTAACCAGACATTTATGGTACATACTGTACGTGCAGTATGCCATTACTGCAGTTTTTCAGTTCGTAATGCCACTTTAAGTTTTATTTTCAGTCCTTGGGATTGGTTCAGTCTGACAATGTGGCCCCCAACCAGAAAAGGTTGTGCAATCCTGTCTTAAAATCTACTTTGACTATAAACATAATTTAATTTTTAGGGTCCAAGCTCTGTAATTTCATAATTTGTTTTCCATTATTTAATGCAGAGGTTCAAATCATTTTCTACAGAGCTACTATAAATCATACAATTGTGATCAACTGCACCTGTCACTAGGGGGAGCTAAAAGTTTACTGAAAACTGATTTTACTGGTCCAAATATACAAACATGGCCAGTATTCACCAATATTATGTTTATGGTTTTAAATGGAGTTTTCAATGCTACTTTCACACTTGCGTTTACAGGATCCGTTTGTGAGATCCGTCACAGGCTTTCACAAATGGTCCTGAACTAAGCAGTTTTTCCCTAATGCATTCTGAATGGAAAAGGATCCGTGCAGAATGCATCAGTTTGCTTCAGTTCAGTTCATTCCGTTTTGGAGGCGGACAGTAAAACGCTGCTTGCTGCGTTTTGGTGTCCGCATGAAGAAACTGATGCAAACGTCTGACACAATAGAAAACGGATCCGTCCTCCATTGACTTTCAATGGAGTTCAAGACGGATCCGTCTTTTCTATGTAAAAGATAATACAAACGGAGCCGTTCAGAACGGATGCAGACGGTTGTATTATCATGACGGATCCGTTTGTGAGAGCCTGGACGGATATCGCAAACGGATCCTGCAAACGCAAGTGTGCAAGTAGCCTTAGTGTGCAGCTAGACAAAAACCTCTGTCCATCTAACTCTAGGAACTGTCTGTGATGGATTTGTTATACAAAATGTAAACTGCCTAAAGCATTTTTGCATCTGAAATGTTCACAACTATCCCTTTTTGTTAAAAAGCTGATCCCAGATTGTTCTGTCCCCGAGAACACCAGCACAGGCGAATTGAAGCATTACCCTGTTTTTCACAACGCATACGGTGTATGGTAATATGCTATTGTACAGTGAAACTGATATATTCTAGAATATGGTCCTTTTGGCTTATGTGGTATATGTGTTATGTGTGGCAGGTGTGTTCTGTTGTTATACCTTTTTTTTCACTATACTGAAAGTGTAGTCAATTATGCTTTCCAATAAGAGGTCTCCCTTCAAAAAATGGAAAAAAAATGTACTGTATAAATTATTAGGTGTCAAGGGGTCTCATATGCATTAGTATGGTATACCACTGTATACGTCCGGGCTAAATTTCGGAAAACAAACGGTCCAATTGTCAGTAAAGGTAAATCTCTGTTTACTGCGGAAGACTTTTCTGCCTTGCAGTCTAGAAGTCATCTTTTAGAAGATCAGAAAATCCTTCCATGGTCTTTACATAATTTACTTTGCTTCTCTGCCCCACTTCAAAGACATTAATTGATTTTCACCCTTTGGACAGCGATCAATGGGACTGAATTCTCTGTACAGTGCAGAACAGGTGAATGTATTTTCCTGCTGGTAGTTGCGGTATATATACCAGGACGAGACTGAATGGTATAGCACATGCACTAATGCTAGATTGTTTTATAGTCTGCTGAATTTATATCCCAGGCATATGCATCTGCCTCACATGTAGTGGATGTCCAGCTCCCAAGAGAATCGCTTGTAGACTCAAAGCTCGGATCCTAAGGTGTCTCCACACCCTGGAGAAACTTGGAAGAAAAGGAGGTGAATCCAGCGAGTAAAAACATATACTTCTTTATTAACAACTGTTCACATTAAAGGTGCACATAATGATCTGGTCCAGGGGCATAGCTAAAGGCTCATGGGCCCTGGTGCAAGAGTTCAGCTTGGGCCCCCCCCCAGCGCTGGTGCACCTAGCTTTTCTGCCGGCCAAGTCAAAAATTGACACCCCCCCCCCCCATGCCAAATTCTCACCCTAACCTTCTCCCTCCTAACGTTACGTATATCACTACAGAACATACAGGGTAAGGCTACATTCACACAACAGTTGTTTTTGCAGCCTCCGATCTGCATATTTTGCGGCTCAGATGCAGACCCATTCACTTAAATGAACACTGTGTGCTGTCCGCATCTGTATGTCCATTCCTATTTTTGTCCGTTTTCGGACAAGGATACGCATTGTTACAGTGGATCTGCAAAAAAAACAGATGCCATACGGAACATGGAACATCATCCTTTTTTTGCGGATCCGCAATTTGCAGACTGCAAAACACAATGTTCGTGTAGCCTAATACAGCGCCTCATACCTCTTACATCCAGTATAATACAGCGCCCCATACCTCTTACATCCAGTATAATACAGCGCCTCATACCTCTTACATCCAGTGTAATACAGCCCCCCATACCTCTTACATCCAGTATAATACAGCCCTCATACCTCTTACATCCAGTATAATACAGCGCCTCATACCTCTTACATCCAGTATAATACAGCGCCTCATACCTCTTACATCCAGTACAATACAGCGCCTCATACCTCTTACATCCAGTATAATACAGCGCCCCATACCTCTTACATCCAGTATAATACAGCGCCCCATACCTCTTACATCCAGTATAATACAGCGCCCCATACCTCTTACATCCAGTATAATACAGCGCCCCCATACCTCTTAGCATCCAGTATAATACAGCGCCCCATACTCTACATCCAGTATAATACAGCGCCCCATACCTCTTACATCCAGTATAATACAGCGCCCCATACCTCTTACATCCAGTATAAATACAGCCCCCATACCTCTTACATCCAGTATAATACAGCGCCCCATACCTCTTACATCCAGTATAATACAGCGCCCAATACCTCTTTACATCCAGTAAATACAGCGCCCATACCTCTTACATCCAGTATAATACAGCGCCCCATACCCTTAATCCAGTATAATACAGCGCCCCATACTCTTAACATCCCAGTTATACAGCGCCCCATACCTCTTACATCCAGTATAATACAGCGCCCATACCTCTTACATCCAGTATAATACAGCGCCCCATACTCTTACATCCAGTATAATACAGCGCCCCATACCCTTACATCCAGTATAATACAGCGCCCATACCTCTTACATCCAGTATAATACAGCGCCCCATACCTCTTACATCCAGTATAATACAGCGCCCCATACCTCTTACATCCAGTATAATACAGCGCCCCATACCTCTTACATCCAGTATAATACAGCGCCCCATACCTCTTACATCCAGTACAATACAGCACCCCATACCTCTTACATCCAGTACAATACAGCGCCCCATACCTCTTACATCCAGTATAATACAGCGCCCCATACCTCTTACATCCAGTATAATACAGCGCCCCATACCTCTTACATCCAGTATAATACAGTGCCCCATACCTCTTACATCCAGTATAATACAGCGCCCCCATACCTCTTACATCCAGTATAATACAGCGCCCCATACCTCTTACATCCAGTATAATACAGCGCCCCATACCTCGTACATCCAGTACAATACAGCGCCCCATACCTCTTACATCCAGTATAATACAGCGCCCCATACCTCTTACATCCAGTATAATACAGCGCCCCATACCTCGTACATCCAGTACAATACAGCGCCCCATACCTCTTACATCCAGTATAATACAGCGCCCCATACCTCTTACATCCAGTATAATACAGCGCCCCATACCTCTTACATCCAGTATAATACAGCGCCCCATACCTCTTACATCCAGTATAATACAGCGCCCCATACCTCTTTACATCCAGTATAATACAGCGCCCCATAGCTCTTACATCCAGTATAATACAGCGCCCCATACCTCTTACATCCAGTACAATACAGCGCCTCATACCTCTTACATCCAGTATAATACAGCGCCCCATAGCTCTTACATCCAGTATAATACAGCGCCCCATATCTCTTACATCCAGTATAATACAGCGCCCCATACCTCTTACATCCAGTACAATACAGCGCCCCATACCTCGTACATCCAGTATCATACAGCGCCCCATACCTCGTACATCCAGTATAATACAGCGCCCCATACCTCTTACATCCAGTACAATACAGCGCCTCATACCTCTTACATCCAGTATAATACAGCGCCCCATACCTCTTACATCCAGTATAATACAGCGCCCCATACCTCTTACATCCAGTATAATACAGCGCCCCATACCTCTTACATCCAGTATAATTACAGCGCCCCATAGCTCTTACATCCAGTATAATACCGCGCCCCATACCTCTTACATCCAGTATAATACAGCGCCCCATACCTCTTACATCCTGTATAATACAGCGCCCCATACCTCTTACATCCTGTATAATACAGCGCCCCATACCTCTTACATCCAGTATAATACAGTGCCCCATACCTCTTACATCCAGTATAATACAGCGCCCCATACCTCTTACATCCAGTATAATACAGCGCCCCATACCTCTTACATCCAGTATAATACAGCGCCCCATACTTCTTACATCCAGTATAATACAGCGCCCCATACCTCTTACATCCAGTATAATACAGCGCCCCATACCTCTTACATCCAGTATAATACAGCGCCCCATACCTCGTACATCCAGTGACTTCTCCTCTGATGTAGATGTTCTTTCCTCATCTTCTCCTTTCAGACCAGACGCCATTTTTCAGCCATTTCTCATCTCTGCAGTTTGACAGAAAAAAATCTTAGTTTACCACTTTTCCATCATCCTCCCATCTTCTGGACAAATCATCCTACCACCCCCAGTACTGTGCCACTAGTACCACACAGATAGTGCCCTTAATAATTATTGGCACACAGTGTCCTAAAATAACTGCGCCCAGCAAATAGTGTCCCGTAATAGTGTGAACATAACGTCCCCCAGAAATAACTGCGCTGATATTGTGCCAGGGTGCCCCCACAGTAATAGTGCCCCCACAGTAATAGTGCCCCCCAAAGTCCCAACTAATAATTCCCTGCCAGAGTGCACTTGTTAGTAATAGTGCCCCCAACAGTACTAATGTCCCCACTGTGCCCCAGAAGTAATAATGCTTCCAATGTGCCAGTAAGAAGTGCCCCCAAAATTTCACCCTAATAATGTGCCAGCAAGAAGTGCTCCCCACCCATAGATGCCCCCAAATTATGTGCCAGTAAGAAACCCCCCAATAATGCGCCAGAAGTTTCTCCCATTGATTTCCCCCCAAAATCATGTGCCAGTAAGAAGTGCCCCCATGTGCCAGTAAGAAATGCCCCAGTGCCCCCATGTGCCAGAAAAATGCCCCGTGCCAGTAAAATGCCCCCAGTGCTCCCATGCCATAAAGAAATGCCCCATGTGCCAGTAAGAAATGCCCCCAGTGCCCCCATGTGCCAGTAAGAAATGCCCCCAGTGCCCCCATGTGCCAGTAAGAAATGCCCCCAGTGCCAGTAAAAATGCCCCCAGTGTCCCATTGTGCCAGTAAAAATGCCCCCATGTGCTGGTAAAAATGCCCCCAGTGCCAGTAAAAATGCCCCCATGTGCCAGTAAAAATGCCCCCAGTGCCCCCATGTGCCAGTAAAAATGCCCCAGTGCCATTAAACATGCACCCAGTGCCCCCATGTGCCAGTAAAAAATGCCCCCATGTGCCCCTAAAATGCCCCCAGTGCCCCCAATTGAGCTCCGGTCGGTGACTGCTACAATAAAAAAAATAAACACTTATACTTACCTCCATCAGGCTGGCAGCGATGCGATGCAGGCCTCTTCCGGCCTGTGTCCCACGCTGTACGGCCTGAGCCGGCCTAGTGCCTGCAGCCTATCAGAGGAACGGGCAGGGGAGACGCCTCTTCCTCCCCTGCCCCGCAGTACAATACAGGCATCTGTATCGCCGTCCTGAGGACGGCGATACAGATGACTATGGAGATGAGCGCTTCCACAATGGAAGCGCTCATCTCCCGCCGCTGCCCCCATCTGTGCGCAGGGCCGCGCCGCACCTGGCTAATTGGCGGTGCGGCCCTGCAAGTGGCAAGGGGGCCCTCGGGGCCCCCCTGGCTTAGGGGCCCGATCGCAACTGCGACTGCTGCGACCCCTATAGCTACGCCACTGATCTGGTCTGACGCGTTTCAGCTGTAACAGTGCTCTAAGGGCTCATTCAGACAGCCATATGTTGCTTTCCGTATCTGATCTGCATTTTTGCGTATTAGTTGCAGACCCATTCACTTCTATGGGGCCCTTTTCTTCCTTTCCATGGCTCCGCAAAACAAATAAAACATGTCCTATACTTGTCAGTGAAAATCAGGACGTGGCCCTATTGAAGTCTATGGGTCTGCAAAAATGCGGAATGCAGTCCGTTTTTTGCGTACATGCTGAACCGTCTGCAAAAAAATAGATCCGCATTTTCGGACAGCATACGGCCGTCTGAATGAACCCTTACTCATAGACCTGATGGTAAGACTGTTGTTACGGTTGAAACGTGTCAGACCAGATCATAGATGTATTTTTAATGTGAACAGTTGTCAATACAGAAGATATAATTTTACTCGCTGGATCCACCTTCTTTTCTTCCATATGCATCTGTGTGCCTATACTGCTGTATTTATCATTAAAGGAGACATGTCACCTTTATTTTGTTTTTTTTTTTTTTAAATAATTTAAACCAGATAATGAAACATTAGAATTTTCATTGGGCCATAGACACAATAGGATATGCTTATCATTCTCTCATTGTGCAGGGAGTGGGGGTAAGATAAACTATGACAATCACCTATCGTGAATTGTGAATGCTGTGTTACCTACTGTGTATAGAGAGTATACCTTTTCTTGTAATCCTGCTGTGAAGATAATGAGATGGCTGCTGAAAAATGATTGTAAAAAAGTGGACAGTGTGAAAACTGCAGGTTTTTAGGATTTTTTAAAGAAAAATATAGTTACACGAAAAATGTAAAAAATTTTTAACAATCATGCTTTAAATATGTTTAATATAAAAATGTAATTTAAGGAACAGGTCATTTTCTGATGAGACATTTCCTTTAACTTTCAAAGCTGTAGTAGACGATGCTTTTTATTACAGTTAAGATAATGATATATGCAAGAGTACATTCTTTTTTACTTATATTTACTTACAATGATAGTCTGTGATCAAAATATATATACGGTATATTAGTACATACGTCTCCAAGTGTCACTTCTTTTTATATATTTTTTGCAGAGATTTTTCGTCTTAGAAAATGGTATATTGAAATATTCCAAATCACCCATTGATGTAAGTACTTTAGATGATGTTTGGTGCTGAATTCTTAATATTTTATGACCATTAGTCAAACTCTTTGGTGTCATTAATGAATCCATGAGATGCAGATGGATTAATAACAGGAAGAAAGCTTACTTTACTAAAACTTAAAAAAAGCTTTGAAGGTGAAGATCTGTGGATGGAAACGCTGCAAACTGTTCTCTGCGCTGATGGGAAAGTCTGGTTATCCCTCCATAGCTCTGGGAATTGTGAAAAGTCCCTGACTTATCTCATAACATGTAACGTTCCAGCCGGCAGATAGCAGGGTGGAGTAATATAGTTACTTGTACAGGGAAATGCGCTTATAGCAGATATGATAAAAGGACAGGTGTAAATGTGCAATACTGAGAAGCAGAAATATATAGCAGCGCCCTGTTGGTGTTAAATATGTGCGACTAGTGTATATTTGAATGGATCTTTTAGCTGTTCTGACACATCTGAATACTTCCATTCCTTGGGAAATAGGCATCCTAGAGCTTCTGTTCTTAAACGCTATGATGCGCCTTTCCTCTGTTATTCCTCCTTGAAATGCATGAATAAATAGACAACTGGCCATTATCATACCCCTTTTCAATATTGCATGCCCCGTCACGCGATGTAGGAGCATGGCCCATGAACAAGAAGAATGGTGACACATGGTTGTTCAAAAGGGGTTTTCTGGTAAAAATATATATATTTTTTTACCAGTTTCTGCAGCATGGCCTCTGAAACAGAAGATTCCTACTTACTTGCTCCGGTTCTCCACGCTGCCTTCGCTATCTCCATCTTCTGGTTCCGCACTGTTACATCTGGTTGGCTATGGACATGGTCACATGCACCGCTCCAGCCAATGACTGTCTTTACAGGTGTTGTGGCCACAAGCAGCACATCATTGCTTAAAGGGAACCTGTCATCTCCGAAACACCCCCTGAACTAGAGTAAGCGTTGTATAGTGTAAGTGATGCTGAATCCAAATATGTAAGTTTTATCTTCATACTCACTTCCATTCCGACGCTGTGCTCCCACAAACCTGCAGTAAAATGCACTCACTGGACTCTTCTTTGAGTCCTCTCCATTATGTTAGTGAGCACTGGAGTCCAGTGAGTACATTTTACTGCAGGTTTGAGGGAGCACAGCGTCGGAATGGAAGTGAGTATGAAGATAAAAATTACATATTCGGATTCAGCATCACTTACACTATACAACTTACTCTAGTTCAGGGGGTGTTTCGGAGATGACAGGTTCCCTTTAAGTCTTTGGTTGGAGCGGTACATGTGACCGTGACCATCGCCAGTCAGATGCCGGGACTGTAAGATGAAGAGAGCGGAGGCAGCATGGATGACTGGGGCAGTGTGGAGCAGATAAGTATAAATCTTCTGTTTCAGGGGCCATGCTGGGGGAAGTTGTAAAAAAATAATTTATAAAGGAAAACCTCTTTAAATATTGATGACTGATTGTTAGGATAAGGTCATCAGTAGAGAGGAATGAATTCTTTTCAGGTCCGGTTCTGGCAAATTTTGTGTAATAAATTCAACCTGAATCAAAAGTGCTCAGATTGCCTCAAAAGTTGTGTATGAATCTGAAGTTTTGGGAGTTTTGAGACACATTTGATTCTTTCTAATCTAGTTTTTCACCTCTAGTCATCAATAGCCTTAAAGAGTTGCAGTCTCAAATGAGAACAGTAGCCTCAGTAGTTCGTTGTGTACCAAGCACGGCACCGTACAATGTGGACAAATGGGGTCATTTATCAAACTGGTGTAAAGTAGTACTGGCTTAGTTGCCAATAGCAGCCAATCAGATCCCTTGTTTCATTTTCCAAAGGAGCTGTCAAAAATGCAAGGTGGATCCTGCTTGGTTGCTATGGGCAACTAAGCCAGTTCTACTTTACACCAGTTTGATAAATGAACCCAAACGTATTTTGTGCAGTGTGATATTTTCACTTTTATTACTTGTTTGGTATTCTCTTAATGTCCTGTCATTATTTCTAGACTCAGAAAGGGAAAGTTCATGGGAGCATTGATGTTGGGCTGTCGGTTATGTCTATCAAGAAGAAGGCTCGGAGGATAGATCTGGACACTGAGGAGAACATTTATCATCTTAAGGTTTGTTTTACATTGACTGGTCTCTAATTTAAAGGGGAATATAATAATAAAATAAGCCATCACCAGATATGCTGTAGCCTGCTAATACACAGAGTGTTAAAACGAATGCAGGTGCTGATTAAGTGCCATCTGTCAGCAGATTTGTACCTATGACACTGGCTGACCTGTTACATGTGCGCTTGGCAGCTGAAGACATCTGTATTGGCCCCATGTTCATATGTGCCCGCATTGCTGAGAAAAATTATGTTTAAATATATATGACTCTAAGAGCAATGGGGGCGTTCCCGTTACACCTGGAGGCTCTGTTCCTTTTGCACTTTGATTGACAGGTGTGATGGTGCTTCCACTGCCTGGCTCTGTCAATCAGAGTGCAGAGGGCACAGCAGTTGCAGATAGAGAAGAGCCTCTAGGTGTAATGACAACACTCCCATTGCTCCTAGAGGATCATTTGAATCTATTAAAAAAATCATTTTTTCAGCAATGCCGGGACACAGGAACATGGGACCAACACAGATGCCTTCAGCTGGCAAGTGCACATGTAACAGGTCAGCCAGTTTCATAGGTAAAAATCTGCTGACAGATGCCCTTTAATGGGACAGTCAGGGATTTATAGAGAAATAATAGGGCCAAATTGTAAAGCTACTGTATATCTGTATAGCATATCTACCAACTTTGTGGTTGGTAAATTTGGGTATGTTCCCAGCCCTGCCCCTGGGGACACACCCAAACATACTAAGACTGCACACTTATGGGTGGGCCCCCTCTAACTTTGGTCCAGGATGGCCAACATTGACAGAATGGCCTCTGAAAATTAGGGATAGTCCCTGCAAATTCGGGACTGTTGGCAACTATAGCATAGAAAAGATCAGTTTTTCCAACTTGATCAATAATACAATTCTGGCTGTATGCAGTCACCACTAGGGGGGCTAATGGCAAATAGTTTTATACAGCTAGTATTGAACACATCGGGAGCTGAAGAGATCTGTGTTCAGACTCCATTTTCCAGTACAAAGGGCCACAGCAAAAAACATGGTGGTGAACATTATTTTATGGGTAATGTGTGCAACTGCTATTATATGTCTGTTGCATTGGAGCCTTTCATCAGAGGTAATGGGAAATCTATCCCTCAGATGCCGCGTTCATAGCTGATTGCGGCATCTGACATTAATTTTACAGTCAAAAATTTAAAAAGAAAATTTATAAAATCATACTTGCCTCATCCATTATGATCACGAAGAGCCGGCTGCCACCATCTTAATTGAAGATCTAGCGCAAAATCTTGCGTGGCCCATCACCGCACACGGGATTTTGCATAGGATCTTCAATCAAGATGTTGGTGTCCGGCCTTGCGTTCAAACAGATGAGGTAAGTATGATTTTTTTTTTTGTTTTTTTATCCCCGTTCAGGAAAAAATCAATTAGTTACCTTGAAGCACAAGGAAATTCGGCTTCGCGGCAAATCGAATTTTCTCTGAAATTCGGATCGATTCCATTTGCTCAGCACTAATGATGTTATACAATATGCCAATATATACAGTATCAACAGAACACTTTCCACCCTTCCACCATAACAGCATATTTTCTCTATAGGTGAAATCTCAGGATACTTTTGATGCTTGGGTCTCAAAGTTACGCCACCATAGACTTTACCGGCAGAATGAAATAGTGCGGTCACCAAGAGATGCCAGCTTCCATATGTTTCCATCAACGTCAACAACGGAGTCCTCACCAGCAGCTAATATAACAGTGCCAGAAGGAAAGGTACTCAAATCTAATATTTTTTTAAAGGCATTGCCCAACTTCACATCATTTTTTATTTATGCCACTGAACATGCTCCACCTAAAATAATAGGCTGGAGACTGGAAGCATTACTAAACCGAGCCTTGGTGCTGCAGCCAAGTGGCAGGGAGCAGGTGAGTGGATTTGTTACTATAGGTGGAGCATAGGGGCATAATTAAAAAATGATGTAAAGCTGGGCAAACCTTCAAAGGGAACCTGTCACCATTAAAATGCAATGTAATCTGCAGGCAGCATGTTATAGAGCAAGAGGAGCTGAGCAGACTGATGTATAGTTTTATAGAAAAAGATTCAGTAAAACTTGTATTACATTCATTTAAATTCCTGCTCATTCTGGGCCTTGAAGTCCAGGAGGAGGTCCTATCAGTGATTGACAGATATCTCTGTATACAGAGTCATAGCGGGCAGGCTGTCAGTCACTGATAGGACCGCCTCCTGGACTTCAAAGCCCAGAATAAGCAGGAATTTTATTAATGAAATACAAGTTTTCCAATAAAACATTATATTAATCTGCTCAGCTCCTCCTGCTCTATAACCTGTTGCCTTCAGCTCAAACATCATGTTCAATGAGACAGTTTCCCCATAAAGCAGAGGTCCCAAACCTTTGGTACATTGTGAGCCACATTCAACTTTCAGTGATGGCCCGGGAGAACAGCCAAATCAAAAACAGAAGAGAGAAGTTTTGAAAGTGGAGAAACAAAAAAAACATGAAATTGCAAATATTTGCTGATAAATATTTCAGTGTGAAATTTAACACTAGTATTATACCATCCAGATTGGCACTGTTTGGTGGTAAATCTAGGATAGGTCTGCAACAATATCAATTTCCAGAACATATGGCCATAACTCAGGATATGTGTAGCTCCTGAGCTACTGGTAAGGGACCACTGCTTTAAAGCATCACTATTATATGGATAAATTATTAAATTCAAATATCAAATTATTTTAAAGGTCAAAACAATTCAGGTTAGTAAAGAGATTGTACACGTCCAGAAAAATGTTGCATTTTTTGTCCCAGAACAGCAGTATTCTTGTCTGGAGGTTTTATTTGAATGTTGTTGAGGTGTAGTACTAGACAAGGTTTATGGGTGATGTTTCTAGAAAAATGATGCCCTTCTTGAGCCTCTTATAAGTCCTTTAAAGGAGTTATCCAGTGGATAAAACATTTTAGAAAAGGGGCAAAATGGGTAAAAAAAAAAAAATCAATACTCACTTCACTTATCTCCCAACACTGCTGTTCTGATGCTTACTGGATCCCCACTGGTCTGTTCTTCCTGGTCCCGTCTTGACCCACAGGAAATGGCAGGAGATGCCAGCTCAGTCAGTCCCAGTATGCGTTGGAACAGATCAGTGAAGTGAGTATTCTTTTTCCAAAAAGTTTTATCCCACCCTCCAGTAACTTATTTTGCAAAAAAAGATGTAACTTATCGTTTTTATGCTAAAAAGGTTTTCCCACAATGTCACTTCTATCTGATTGCTGAGTTCCCACCGCTAGGACCCCCACCAATAATCAGAACAGTTTTGAGTACCCTGTTCCTGCTCTTTGCACAACTACAGTGAGGAAGAATTAGAACAGAGTGGTGGTTGAGCAGTCGCTGTACTGTATTGTTTCCATCATTCCAGTAGACTTTGAGTGGCACTCATGATCGACCACTTCTCTATTCTGACTCTTCCACACTGTGATTGTGTGGTGAGGAAGGGCTTGAGACCCCGGTTCTAGTGATTGTTTCATTATTGATTTAGCTGTGAGGTTGATGCAATGTGCACTCTCCAATCTTGCAGTCACCTTAAAGGGATTCTCCGGGGATTAGGACTTTTTCTAGTGCCCGCAGCCTCCCTCTGTAAATGGAAGATTCATACCCATCTGCTCTCCACCATTCTTGTTGGCACCTTTATGTTCATGTTCCAGTCCCCGGGCTGTTTACATCTGGCTGTGCATTTTATTATTTATTAATATTTATTATTAAAGCGCCATTCATTTCATGGCGCTGTACATATGATAGGGGGTGCACATACATAATACCGACATTTGCACTAAGGCTACTTTCACACTATCAGCAGGGATGTCCAGCAGGCTGTTCCGATGGGTGAACAGCCTGCCAGAACCGTGCTGCTGCTAGTGCACCATGCCGCCGGAACTCTGCTCCGGCCATATTCAATATAATTGGGGCGGGCCGGAGTACCGGCCGCAGCACGGCAAACATGCCGAGAGACGGCCGGAATAAAACTACTATGTTGTGTTTGCTGTTCACGAAGCATGAACAAGACGAGTTACAAACTGGTACCGAAAGAGTGAGAGCCCTGCCCTTGAGGGCTTACAATCTACAAGCATGGGCATAGTCACATGCCCTGCTGCTGACGCCAATAACTGTCTTCAGCTGTGAAATGGCCACTAGCGGTACATCACTGCTAAAGCCAGTGTAAATCTTCTATTTACGGAGGCAGGCTGCGAACATTAAAGAAAAAGTTTTTATTCCCAGAAAGAAAACCCCTTTGTACAGCATTCCCAATCCTATAAGAGATGATCTAATAAGCATTCATATTAGTTACTGTTAGTGTTACCAAAAGTAACTAGTTACTATTATTATTTTATAGTTAGTATTTCTTTAAGAAAGAAATTGTATAGTTCTTGTCCAGAGTTTTATATCTCTTTGGATAATAATAATTTAGTTTTTTTTCTTGTTTTTGCTGTTGTTTGTTGTATTGCTGTCCCTCAGATTTGCTTTTATGTTTTCTATTTCGTTTGTTGCTTTTTTATTTGTATTTTTTGCATGGTTATTTTATTTTCACAGGGAACATATGGCAGAAGGTTACTTAGAAATGTCAGCATGATGTTGACAGATCACTGACTTCTTTGTGAAGGATAGAGCTTTGCGTGTTGGTGAATGCACTGACCCAGGATGGATTTTTTTAAAAGAAGCATTGATGTGTGCACTGATTGTATGTGAGGTGTGTGTGTTTTGGACTTTCTGAGAAGAATATGGGTTTACAGTCGAATGACTGGTTTTTATTTTGTTCTCATGATATGGAGACTGGAAACTCTTTGTAGTTTCGTTTGTGAATTTTCAGATTTCTAATAAGTGTCCCAAAATAAATGAATGCCACTTTTGTCTATTTAATGGTCATTGTAATTTGACCTGTATTTGATAAAGCACATACTTGGATTGTCAGCTCTGCACCGCTCGACACCAGCGTATCAGCTCTCCTCATAAAAAGTTAGATTTGTTTCTGAAATCACTCATTATAAATATTTTTATTTGGATAGATCCTTGTCAAATACCTGATGCTGCTAGCACTGATTGGACAATGTCAACGTGTAGCCCCCCCCTTCCCAAACTGGTTAGGAGGAATAATAGGAGAAACACCTCAACACATCAAGTGTAAGAAAAGAATTGTTATTTGCATAGGATTCAACTATTTACTAAAGGGGCTGGGCCATCTAATTCATAGGATATGCCACCAGTGTCAGATACAAGTAGGTGCGGATCACAGAGGTGGGACCCGCACCTATCTGTAGATTGGGGCCCCAAAGCATGCACAACGTGCTCTCTATTCACTTCTATGGGAGTTCCGAAAATAGCCGAGTCAGCTGTTTACGTAACTCCTATAGAAGTAAAGGGAGAGCGCTCCCCTGGGCTTGTGCAGTGTGCCCTTGTTCACTTTGGGAGACACGTTCTTCAGGTAGACGTTCTAGATCCCACCTCTGGGACCCGCAACTATATGCCATTGGTGGCATCTCCTCGTGATATGCCACCATTGTGTGACATGGGCCAAGCCCTTTAAGGCCACTTTCACAAAGTCAGTATTTGGTCTGTAATCAGCGTCAGTATTGGTAAAACAAAGCCAGTTGTGGATTCTACAGAGAAAAAGTATAATGGAAAGATTTGTGCCTATTCTATGTTTTTTATACCTACTTCTGGTTTTGGCTTACAAATGCTAATGCAAAATACTGACTATGTGAAAGGGGTCACAATATGAGATTTTGTTCCTTCTGCATTAATAGTAATTTTTCATCAAATATCATGTGCTCAGGTTGACTTTCCTCCTTGGGAGTTACAGTATTGACTAGTAAACGGTATAATAAAAAATCAATCCTAAAAGCAGCATCAACATCTTCTAAGAAGATGATCAAAACGTTGTACTGCTTTCCAGCAATGTTAAACGCGGCTGCAAAAAAATGAGCTTTAGAAAAAGTATTTCCATATTAAGCAACACTCGATATAAATAAGAAATCTAGAATAAATCCACCAGGCTGGAAGGCATGAGGCAGCGGCTGGAGATGATTATTAGGCCACTCTGTTCCCATAATCTGTCAGTCTTGCATTTGATTTTTTTGTAAGTGTTTGAATTGTGTTTTCCATGATTAATTCTATATATGGAACGAGCTTTAGACTTTTTATAGCGGCTGTCTCGCTGGAGATCGTGACTCAAGATGGAAATGAGTTTATGAAGTATTGAGGTCATTTTGGAGAACTTTTAAATGTCAGGTCAACGTACAGAACTTTGTGGCACCAAGGTAGAGTCATTTTAGCAATGTGGTCACATTTTAAAGGTCCGGTCACTTATAAAATGCTCTACAGGGGCAAAAATATCATAAATTACTAAAAAACAAACAGTAGGGTGCATAATTTGCATTTTTGGGGCCATTTTGAAGAATAGATTGAGGGATTACATAAATATCTTTTCCAGTATATCAATGGTATTAAAATCCTCTTATTGATGACTACCGGGACCCCTTCCGATCAGCTGTTCAAAGGGACCACAGGTCTCCAGAAGCACTTAGGCCTCTTCCTAGGCCAGTGACGTCACTGTACTGGGTCAAATGGTGTAGGAGCAGCTCAGCCCCATTCAAGTGAATAGGGCAGAGGCTGTAATACCAAGTACAGCCACTATACAATGTACAGGTGCTTTGTAAGGCGTGAAGAGACAGCAGCGCTCATCGAAGCTCCGGTGAGCACAGCAGTCTCTTTAAAAAGGTGATTACAATACACGTGTCACACTCACCACCCGTGAGCTTCACATCAGCCAGCCACACCTGTGAATGACGCCAAGAACTCCCCTAGTGGTGAGAATGGTGGGGTGAGAAAGGGATCACTACTTTTTTGCAACATTCTAATCAGTTTTAAAAAATAAACGTGGCTGGACAATCCCTTCTTAATGCAGACCCTAGATAAGACCCCAGAATTAATACAGACTCCCAGACTAGACCGACGATTAATACAGACCCGCAGACAAGACTTTAAAATGAATACTGACCCTCAAATTCATACAGACCCCAGATCAGCCCTCAAGTTAATACAGACTCCAGATTAAACCCTAAATTAGCCTCTAAATTCATACAGACCCCAAAGGTATACAGACCTCAGCTTACACCTCAAATCAAATTCAATTCACCTCAAATTCAATCAGAGCCCAGATCAGACCCCAAGTTTATACAGAACCTAAATTCATACAGACCCCAGATTTAAGCTCATAGACATCCTATATTAGCCCACACATTTACACAGACTATAGATTACACCCCAAGTTACACATCAAATCAGCCCTCAAATTCCTCAGTTCAGACCCTAAATTTATACAGTCCCCAAATCAGACCACTGCTGCCCCTATAACCCCCACATAACCCCTCCATCCCCTAGATACAGACCTCAGAGCAGACAAAAAAATATACTCACCTCTCCTTACCTCCTCCGGGGGCTGCCACCACTCTGGTGCAGCACTGTGTCCTGACGTCAGCACTACACTGCGTCCTGACATTGTGTGACGTCAGGTCATAGTGTGTGCCTATGTGCACTACTGAAGCTCTACACTTTCAGAATATAGGTCAGCACCGGCACCTGGCGAGGAGGAGAATGTAGTGGTGAGTAATGCAATAGAAGCATTCATTAGTTGATGGCTAGCTCCTCACTTGAGGTGTTGTGGGCTGCAGAAAACTCCTTCAAGGGCCGCATGGAGACTGCGTGTTTGAAAGTCCTGTACTATATGATGCCAGATACAGATATAGACTATGTAATGCGTAGTGCAGGGATTAATGTGGTAGTGCATGGCACAAGCATTCTTCATTTCAAAACACATTCAAAAGGATCACAAAGGCCTCATGGGAGGAAGCGGCATCATTTTATTTAAATCTCTCTACACCTGTCTGTATCCACAGGTGATGCAATGCCCAATTAACATTAATAAATAAGAATACAACTTAGTGATAAATATATATATATTCCATAAAAAGGGATTTTGTTTTCATTTAAACCAAGAGGACCAATATCACCACAATGCCTTCTGTTTCAACAATCTTGTATGACAATCACAACCATTTTTTGGTGCAAAGACCCTTTCTTGGTTGCGTCACCCCCATGCGCCTCACTTACATCCTAGACCAGTTTGGGAGCTCCTATTCTAGTTTGCACTGAGTGTAAATGCTCAGATAAAGGTATAATAGTTTTTCCGATATATATAAAAAAAACTTACAGAAAATGGTATACACGACTAAGTTAGAGCAGCAGGTTATAAACTGTCTCACTCTGTGCTGTGATTTACCTAATCTCAGTATGCTGTCAGTGCACATATAGTTATAATATAGGCAGTATCCACATTTATAATTACCCTGTGGAACCATATTTTTTAACCAGTTGGATTGATACTCACAAAAGTTACCTCTCAACAATTCATCTCGTATGTTCTTACATCTCCTGAAAGTAATTATGGGTGGCTCCCCCATGGCACAGGGATTCTTCCTTTGATTTCCTTTAAACCCTTGTGCCATGTACGGCCCCATTAAACCTCCAGTAGGCTTAGCACATTATACGTGTTGCCTGGAGTTGGCCCCCAAACAAAAACAACATTTATCCCCTAACCACAAGACTGGTGATAAATGTTTGATGGCAGGAAGTCTTCTTGACCACTGACATCTCCACGATCACGAATCCCCTGTGTAAACGAAACAGTAATATGCATGCATGACCACCATTCGGATCACTTCTGTGGGACTGCCTATGAGAGTGTCTTTGAGAGCGCTTTTCATGGGTCAACCCTCTTCGTTTCCAGAGAATTCAAAATCTTCTTTTTGAGTTGGCATAGAGGAAACCTTTCTGAACTTATTACATTTTATATACTGTGTAGCTCACAGGTGGTTAGAAATAAAAAAAAAAAAAACATCAGGGATTCGCTAAGTAGATCTTTCCTGGCAGTTTCATCATGATGATCCAGGTTCAGGAGGGGGAGAACATCAGGGGCTGTAGCAGCATCGGAACTGCAGCGGCAAGGGATCGTGAGGGTGAATAAGGTTTCTTTTGTTACATGTCTTTACCCCTGTGAGCAATATTTAAAAAATATACCACTGGATAATCCCATTAAATGTTCCATTCTCCATTGATTTTCCAAATGGTAGAACATTCTCTTTTCTAGTGACTCTAAAACCTGGCAAATATGGTGTAAAATGTCTAATCTTCTAATATCTACTGACAAATCCGTTCTACCATTGCGAGTAAACCGCACTAATGCACTGTTTTGTAATGTTTTACTGGACATGACCTTGAGTGTAATATAGCAATTAAGATTTAGCCAACACGAGGCGTTATTTCACGGCTCCCAGTGTTGAATCATCAGCCTTGTTAATAGGTAGATTATTATTCATGTTCTAGTTTTTGTAGTTTTGTTAATTTAAAAGCTTATGCCACTGCAAAACCCATCAGAATGAGTCAGTGGTAAACAGAAATGAGATGTGAAGTGACAGATGATGTGTAAAATATTAATGTGCTGCTATATTGTGTGAGTGGGTGGTCAGTAGCTGCTCTGCTACCGAAGTGAACTTGAAAGTTTTAAACCTCGTTATAGCACACATGGTTCAGTGGATAGCACTGGTGCCTTGCAGCGTTGGGGTCCTAGGCTCGAAACCAACCAAGGACTTCTTCTGCATGGAGTTTGCATGTTCTCCCTGTGTTTGCTTGGGTTTTGTCTGCGTACTCTGGTTTCTGTCACTGTGGACACTAGTGAGATTCTGAGCTACCCCAGCCACGGTCCCTACCTACTTCAATGATCTGTTCTAAATGATGGCCAACAACTGGTTGTCAGTCCCTCCTTGACTATGTTGGGGCACATGGGTGGACTGAGAACTTAAAGTGGCCCTGGAAAAAAAATCTAAAAACTGCCCCATGTTGTACGCAGGTCCAAATTGACAGGCTAGGCAGGGCAACACAAGTAGTCAGGGCCAAAACAATTAGGCAGGGACAAAAAAAAAGTAGGCGGTATATAATACCACCCCAGAGGTACCAGATACCACAGTGTAGCATCCGCGAAGAGGGCTCGGGTATCCCCTGGGCATCGTCCCACTAGGAGATTTCCCTGTATGCTCTATGACCGGTCCACCTCTGCTGGGGCCTATATGGGAAGGGTACAATGGAAACAAAATAATAAACTAGTGAGAAATTGGCCTAAACCGAATAGTACCAAAGCTTAACAGACACGCCGGGTCAAATCAGGAGAGACAAAAAAAAGCACTGAATCAGGAGACACAAATCAGTAACCAAATCACACCAAAGTCAATACCAGGAGAAACAGACAGGACAAAATCAGAAAGCAGGGGTCGAAGCCAGGATTTCATGTCAGGGTCCAAATCATCAGCTAAGGCCCCTTTCACACGAGCGAGATTTCTGCGCGGGTGCAATGCGTGATGCAAACTCATTGCACCCACACTGAATCCTGACCCATTCATTTCAATGGGGCTTTTCACATGAGCGATGTTTTTCACGCATCAGTTCGCTGTTGCGTGAAAATCGCAGCATGTTCTATATTCTGCGTTTTTCACGCAGCCCTGGCATCATTGAAGTGAATGGGTCTGCGTGAATCCCGCATTGCATCCGCACAGAAGTGCGGATGCAATGCGTGATTCACTGATGGTTGCTAAGAGATGTTGTTTGTAAACATTCAGTTTTTTATCACGCGCGTGAAAAACCCATCAAAACACTTCGCATCCACGAGGAAAAAACTGAACGAACATACGCAATCGCACTCAAAACTGACTGCGATTGCGTGCGGATTGGTGCGGATGCGTGCAGATTTTCTGGAACGCATCCGGACTGAATTTGTGACCCTCGTGTGAAAGGGGCCTAAAGGGTCAGCGTCAGAATCCAAAGCAGAGGTCCAAAATCCAATAATCTATAGCAGATTAGTAAAGCTAGTGTGGCGTTCCTAACCCAGACTAATCACAGGCAACAGTGGCCAGCAGTTGCCTGCCTTAAATAGAACGCACTACCAAGCTCCATTAGAGACAGAAAACAATATAAGAGTAAAATATATATAGAGATGGACTCTATATATATATATATATATATATATATATATATATATATATATATATATAGAGTCCATCTCTTTTTCTTTACTAGTTCGTAATGATAGACCCGTAGATGGCTAATAAAGCTAAACATGAGTATACTGTATTTACTGTAGAATGCACTTGTAAAAAAAAACTAGTAAAAAAGTATATTATACTTTTGTTACACAAAAAAATAAGCACCTTCACTACAGCTCTCCCATCACTTACACTAACCGACCTTCTTAATTCCACAGGGTCTTAACTTTTTATCCTATTTTTCCTTAATTCAGTGTCTACAAAGTTATCATTTCAAAATGGCAAATCGTTTCATATTATGGCATGTCTCTGAATGACCAGTGTTATATGCAGTAGTTTTATTGGCGGCATGTATTGTGTTTAGTCCAGTTCATTATATTAATACCTATTTGCATTCGTTTATAATGTATGATTTCTGTTCTCCAATAGGTTCCACAGAATAACTTCTTGTGGCAGTCTCCTATCCCATGCAGTAGCAGCCTCCCAGCCACATGTACCACTGGTCAGAGTAAAGTTGTAGCCTGGTTACAGGACTCCGAGGAAATGGACAAGTGTGCAGAAGGTATGGTGTGCAGTTATGGTTGAAATGAAACTTTTTGTGGTTGAAATCTATAATCCTGGAACTGGAAATAATTATATTACAGTTCTTCTACCATACTTGTTTAAAGCAACTTTCCCATTTTAAGCATTTGTGGCATATTCACCAATTTTTGGGACCACATTTTATTGAAGTGTATGGAGAATGGCTAAAGGGGTTCGCACCACCTCTGTTCTCCAAATAGGAAGTCCTAGAGTTGGGATGCACACCTGTCTGGTATTTGACTTGTTTCCTGTGAATATATCATAAATGGGTAAAATGGGAAGAGCCCTTTGTGAGTGACATACCTTCCATAGAGGCAGACCACACCATTGCTATGGAGCCCATGGGGGCTTAGCTCTGGCTCATGCTTTCTGACGCAGTCTTAAGGTCCTTATGCAACTGCCATTAGGGCAGAGCTCACTGCATAGAGATTTGCAGCTGCTATAGAGTTCTGTAGTTGCTGTATAAATTCATATGCACTGAGCTCCCCCTAGTGGTGGCTTCGGACAGCCATTTATCATTTGCTATGTGCAGAGAATTGGGGCATTTGGAGCTTCATTGAGGCAATTTATATGTATTTATGCCAGTTTTGTAGCATAAGTGTATTTAATGGTATACCATTTGGACTTCGCTCCATATTCAAGAAGCCCCTATGGCGCTTTTTCTGACATATGTAACTGTGTGTTAACCATCTTTACCACTATACCAGGCCAAAACACTTATCAAACCATAACTGTGAGGTGGGTTCATTCTTAATTTTGCTACGGGGCCCTATGATCTCTGTGATCTCTTGTTATACAGAAGATAATGGTTTTCTACCAATTTCCTCTAAGTAGTCGCTGACCAGTAATTTTCTTCTATGGTAAATACGGGCCTGAGGTGAACTGTGCCATCAAATAAACAACATTATTATTTCTTCTGAGAATTTCTGTTTCATTTTTCTTCAGACAGCCTTTCCTATTCTTAGTCTTCCATCATAACAATTTAATTTGTACCAAATCAGAATTCAGATTTAATATGCCAGACAATAATTAAATTACCTTTTTTCTGTTTCGCGTTATCTTCGTAGCGCTAAACATAGAGGAATGTTAATGGAAGACTTGGCAGTAGCCATCGAATAATCATAGAGAGGGAACGCTGTGTGGAATTCTAATTATATTGATTCTTCTGCGATACAATATGGAGATAATTTACTAGACAGACGCAATATGTGCTGTTTTCTTCTCTATGTTATGTGTATGCAGGGGGTGTGCTTCTTCTGATTCCTACATTTTGCATTTTGTAGATCTGTCCCATTGCCAGTCCAACCTGATTGAACTTAGCAAGCTGCTTCATAACCTCGAAATGCTGCAAAGGACTCAGTCTGCACCCAATTTCATTGACATGCAGGTACAGTCAATGCTACTCTTAGAGAATGTCTAAGCATAATGGAGTCTATTCAGCTGGAAAAGGTTAGAAAATCCCCTAATGAACGGCTATTAGAGCTGTATATTAATAAAGTCAAGTGCTGGAGAGAATGAGATGTATACTGATGGTACAGAGATGATGGCATAAACAAGTGTGAGCTTGGAAGGTCGAATTTAGTCTTGACACCATGATTCTGAGGAAAAGACTGTGTAGAAGAGCTTGGATACATAATTTTTCATACAATCATTCCTTCTAGTTACCGTAATTCAAAGGTGCCTGACCTTCTGGTCTGAAAGTCACAACATCATAGGATACCATTCCCACGGGGCACAAAAAACATTTATGGTATATCAAAATAATATGCCACTAAATGTCTGGTAGGTGCCGGTTCCACATGAAAATTTCAGGAAAATGCGTGGTCCTCTTCTTTACCATTTGTATTCCAAAAGAAGGAAATTATGCATGCATGGCCACCTTTCCACCTCAGTTGCAAAGAATTCTGTATTGCCAGTTGCCACACAGGGGTCAGGAGAGCCCCGTTCCATCAGTATATGAGGGTTCCAGAGATGGACACATAGGGGGAGATTTATAAAAACTGATGGACAGGAAAACTGGGTTAGTTGCCCATAGCAACCAATCAGATTCTATCTTTCATTTTGCAAAGCAGCTCTGAAAAATGAAAGGCAGAATCTGATTGGTTGCCATGGGCAACTAACCCAGTTTTCCTGTATACCAGTTTTGATAAATCTTCCCCATAGTGTACAATTAGTACTTGCCTGTCCCTGCTCCTTCACTGCGCATCACTCCTCTTTCTCTGATAGGGAAAATACATGAGAGCAGCCACCAGGCAAGGACAGGAATGTCTGTGAGAAGATAGGGGCCACACAGATTGACATTGCAGCCTGCATGTGGCCCCCTGGGTCTCAAGTTGTGCACTCATGCCCTAACTGCTTCACATCATGACAGAATATGATGATTATGCAGAGCAGCTCTATACAAGGTGCTTCTCATCTTTTCTATTCCCATATTTACACTTAGGGGAATATACACAGTTGAGTCACATTATTATGACCACCAGCTAATATTCAGAGTAACTGCCATTTGCAGCACAGACAGCAGGTAGGTTCTCCCAGATGTCTGAAGTCATGCTGACTGCAATGCATCCCACAACTGCTGGAGGGTGCATGGTGGAGGATCCATAGAGCGAACACGACGATCAAGTTGGGTTCAAGTCTGAGGAATTAGGGGGCTAGGTTAGTACTTGGAAGTCTTGGTCATGATCTTCCAACCAGTGTTGGAAATTTCTAGCCATGTGACATGTCACATTGTCTTGCTAGAAAATCCCATTTGTCCCAGAGAAGATAATCAGCATGTAAAGGTGTATGTGATCTGCAAGGATAGATTTATACCCAAATCAGTTGAGATTGCCTTACACATGGATAAATGTGGCCAGAGAATGCCACAAAAACATTCTCCAGACGCTGCCAGCACCAGCTTGTGTTCTCCCAAAGGTTGCAGGGTGTTTGTTCTCTGATGTTTTTTGCCTGACGCACCAAAATCCATCTGTTTGATGAAGCAGAAAACAGGATCCAACGAAAAAGGCAACCCTCTGCCAATCAGCAGAGGTCCAATTCTGATACTGAAATGAAAATTGCTGCCCACCTGTCTGCTTCAGAGCCCAACACACAGTAGGATCCACTGAACTCTTGTTTTAAACACACGTCTGTTGTCCCCTGGTTCATTTTGGCGGTTAGCTGCTCCACTGTAGTGTGTCATCTGCCCTTGCACACCTTCGTAAGTAGACATTTGTTTCTCACATCAATGGCACCAAGTGCTTGCCAGTTTCCACATCACTTTTTCACAGTGGTGCCATTTGTCCTCTTGAAATACACTTGAATAGTTCACAAACTGCGCAGTTTTAGAAATACCACCATCCTTGGCCTGAAAGCCAGTAATCATCCCTTTTTACAACTCTGATAAATCGACCCTTTTACCCATGAAAACAACAAGGTATATGTGTGCAGACAGCCTATCACACACCTTATATACCCACCAAGCCCGTTTACAACATGTGACTTCCTCCATGAGCTTTACGCTACCATAAAAAGTACGAAGTGTTCATAATACTGTGAATTTACCTATGTCAGTATAAAATATAGTCTACATTTTTCAAAGGAGCACTTTGAAAAATACTTTTGTAATTAGATGTAATCAAAAATTAAGTCACTGAGTTATTCAATAAAATGTATCTGTAAAGTGCCACTTGCTGTTTTCTTATTTTTCTGTCCACCTCAGTAACATCTCATAGGTGGTCACACATGCTCAGTTCAACTGTCACCAGCTATATCAGCTGTGACAGTTACAGGGTGAGAACTACAGCAGAATGGGCACACCCCCTGAGAAAGGACACACCCCGACCTGCCTGCTTCAAATAAATCTATCAGAGCAGTTGGAGCAATGAAAAGGAGAAGTTTTGGATCCATCTGAGATACAGGGCTGGTCCTATCTTTGTTAGAAAGGGATTCTCATGTGATTGAGATATATATATATATATATATATATATATATATATATATATATACACAGCATATGCATATAAGCCAGAAACTGGACTAAATATACTTCACTTCTCAGCATTATCATACAGTAATTCAGTATTTTAACAGTTTTTGTGATTGCTTTCTCAACCCCTAAGCCATTTTTCGAAAGCCTACTACCAGGCTACAGGACTGAAATTCACTGAAGAGAGCTCTCATGGAGACAGTTCTCATTCAAGAGCTGAGTATACAGTACCTGTAGACATAAATTATGGTACAGTTTAAATAGCAATACTAAGTAAGACATTTCTGCTGAAGAACCAATTACAGACATAAATCAGAGGAGACAGGCCCTCATTAACTGTGCCACGTTTATAAAAAGATATTCTGAAATAGCTGGTGTTCATGCAGTGCAGTTGGGCACTTACTGTACCTTTTAGAAAACAAAATTATTAATTGATCAAACAGTCTGTATACTTCATTAGATATATTAAATGGGTAGTAAACCATGACATCTACGTTCTTGTAATAACTCGTTGTTTTACTTCTATCTAGTATACTTGTATGGGTATATAGGTGGCTATACACCTTCAGTAGTTCTGGTGGCACCCCATCTTATATCCCTTGATAATAAAAGCAGGGGCAGATTGGCCTTAATCTCTACAGGGAAATTTCCTGGTGGACCGATGACCAGGGGGCATCCCAAGCCCTCCTGATGGTTGCAGGTCAGGTACATAATCTGATGTTCAATGGCCGCAGGTGCCCTCCTGAACTCAACTGTATCATCATCCTCATCCTCAATGATACAGTTGAATACAGCTGCGGCAAGGGTGGCAGTATTTTATGCTGCGCTATGGTATTGCTGGCTCTGCCTACTTCTGTTGTCCCTGCCTACATTAGTTGGCACGTCTTCTGTCAATTTGGACCTGCCTACAACAGCCACAACCCACTTTTTAGGTTTTCTCCAGGGCCACTTTAAGTTCCCAATCTGCCCCTGAACAAAAGCATCAGGCACTTTTGAATCAATCATGCCTGACACTTCTTTCCACTGCCATTAGGGGTCAGATGGTTGACTGACTGATCCTGCCAAAATCAAAATGAGAAGAACCATGCCTACCCACTGAAGCAACACTTTATATCCCATATACCTCAGAGAATTCATGAGGGCATGTCACTTTGTCGTGTCCTAACACAAAGTTCCAGTTAAACCCCCAGACCCTAGACACCCAGGGATGATTACATTGACCCCATCCCTTCCTTGGACCACAACAGATGATTACTATAACCTTTTACTGCTGTACACCAAAATTAACAATTTTTACTACCCTAAACCTGCAGGGATGCTTACAATAACCCTGTAACCAGGAATTTTGGCATTGACCTCTTCAATACTTTAGACCAGTGGTTGTCTACCTGTGTATGTGCAGTAGGGTGAGTGGTTACGCCAGACTGCCCTAGCAACTAGCAGTGTTTTATTGCTGATTGCTAGGTCCTTTCGATATTCAACTTTATTGCGGTCCTTAAGACAGTGATACAGTTGAATGCTGAGGTGGGGCACGGGAACTTATGTTTCCCTGCCCCGGTGTTCACTTTCATAAGCTACAGGCCACTAGGAATGAAGCCTGAGGGTGGTGCAATTACATCATCCTCATCACCGCAACTGCCTGAGCCTGGGTGCAAGCAGCTCAGGACACAGGCTGGAAGAGGTCTGTGTCCTGTGCTGCCTCACAGACAGCCGTATTTGCATATGTTATTTTACTTTTGCACCTTGAGGCAGCACTATTGGGGAGGGGGGGTCGTTATTATGACTGGAAGGGCCATTACTACTACAGACGGCACTATAAGGGGACTTTTTTCTGCTGAGACAAATTATGGGGGCTTTATTATTACTGGGGGCACTATAGGCAGGGATTATTACTTCAGGGGCATACTATGGCTTTGTTGCTACTGGGGAGCACTATGGTGGTTATTACTACTGGGGGGCACTTTAGGTGGCATTAGTACTACTTGAGGCCATATTTACTATTGAGGCAACCTGTGGGGGCCTTAAAACTACTGGGGGAAGTATGGTGGGCTTTATAACTACTGAAAGGCACTGTGATGGGCTTTATTACTACCATGGCACTATGGTGGGCTTTATTACTGCTGGAGAACTATAGAGGGGACTTAGTAGTACTGGGGCACTAAAGGTGGGCATTATTACTTATGAGGGCATTATTACTACTGGGGATATAATGGTGGGCTCTACTACTACTGGGGCACTATAGGGGCAATTATTACTGCTGGGAACATTATGGTGGGCTGTATTATTGCTGGGGCACAATGAAGGACATTATTACTATTGGAGGCACTGTACAGGCATTATTACTACTAACAGCATTTTGGGAGATAATTACTGTTGGTGGGACATTTGGGAGTACTATTATTGTGGGGGTACTCTCGCACAGTATCATCTTAGCACAGTTATTTTTTGGAGACACTATATTTATGGCACTTACTGTTAGTGGCAGTATTTGCTGGGTGCAATTATTTTTTTAGGGTACTGTGTGACATTAATTATTGAAGGGGCACTATCCGTGTGGTACTAGCATTAGTATTTTCAGGAGGACTATTTGTTTCTGGAGTACAGTATTGGGGAGCACAGTGGGCACAGTATTGGGGTGGCAGGATGGGGTGTTGAGAAGGTGGGGGATGATGGAAAAGTAGAATTCTAATATGTATGTATAACAGAGATAAGACATGGCTGAAAGAAGTCATCATGGCAGTCTGGTCCAAATGGAGGAAAGAGAGCATGTATATCAATGGTATTGATTAATACTCATCCATCATGGGTCCTAATGTGGTGTCTGTTATTTTGAAAGGGAGATTAGTGCTGCATGCTGCACCTTTTCTGTCAAATCTGCAGAAACTGCTGACAGAAGCTTAGAACAGAGCCTATGACAGTGGCTTGAGAATAGCCTTTTTTTGTTTTTATCACTGTCCGCTTCCTTGTGGTTCCAGATTCTTGTCACTATGGGGCACTTGGCATTAAAAGCTTGTAAACCACCAAATTAGATTATCAAGGATATTGGCATTGAACACCAGAGCACTTAGACCACCTGGCTTTAACCCCTGATTTGATCATTGGGGGTCCTACTGCTGGGACCCACAACAATCATGGGAACAGGGGTGCTGAAACCAATAAATGAATGGAGTGGCGGTAAAGCATGATCATGCTTATCCTCTATGTTGGTATTAAAGGGGTATTCCCATCTCACAAATGTAGTTTGTATAGTTAGATATAGCCATACCAATATTATTACTAATAGAATGTATTTATATAAAATGTACCGTTTAGAAGATTTGCCTATTTGTATATCCATTGTCCCACACACATCAGTCAGGCCGTTGCCCCTAGTTACGGCCACCGCGGCCATGTAGTAGTGGTGGCCGGCTTGCTCTTGTTCAGACCTGCTCTGAGGTAACTGCTGTATTGTGAACGCACATTACATGAGCATGAGGAGACACATCTTAGGGTTGTAGCATTTTTGTCTACACTTCCAAAACGCAGAGAAACGGATCCTGTTCCAAGATCAATTCATCTCTATGGAGCAGGATCCGTTTATAAAGTCTGCGTTTTGGACGGATCCTGACCATTGTGTTTTGGACTGGTAGGGTCCAAAACGCAGATGTGAAAGTGCCCTAAGATGTGTCTGCGCATGCTCATGTAATGTGTGTTCACAATACAGCAGTTACCTCAGAGTGGGTTTGAAAAGGATCAAGCCGACCACCACTACTACATGGCCACGGTGGTCGTAACTAGGGGCAACGGCCTGACTGATGTGTGTGGGACAATGGATATACAAATAGGAAAATCTTCTAAACGGTACATTTTATATAAATACATTCTATTAGTAATAATACTGGTATGGCTATATCTAACTATACAGACTACATGTGTGAGATGGGTATACCCATTTAACTCTTTCACAGTTGTAGACTCTAGAGATATTAGATAATACAGGATCTTTGCATGAAATCCGCCCAATTACACCACCTTTTCATCAGGTCAGCATTTTTTAAATAGATTCAGTTAAATAGCGGCTTCCTATGTGAGAGTTCAGTAGTAGATATTGGCATTATGCAAAGCAACATAACATAATGAATGAAGCGTATGCAGTCATGACAAGTCAACAACGGGTTTATTATTGACTTTTGGCTCGATCTTTGTCATGCTGACTACACAGCTGAAGACATCATTACAGAAGGTTGCTAAGAAGACTCATGTCTGCCAAGTATAATAGTGCATGTACCTTTTATGGTGGATAACAGAAATGCTGACTCTGAGTCTGAACTGCTGCATAATATAGACACGTTGTAGAGGTGCCGGTTACATCCATCTGACAATAATATATGACCAATAATCTGTGTGCAAGATTTCCAATTTCAAGGATATTGAGACCAAAGGTTAGCAGTCCAAAGGCCCCCCATATACATCAGCAGTAGCATGACTAGAACTGACTGGGCACATTTCTGAACGCAGTGCCCTCTTCCCGCAACCTCTTCTCTAGAAGCTCGTCAAGGTCGCTCTTTTAGACCAGGCCCGGCAGCCGCTCCATCCGTTTACTACACATATATACTGTATAATGTAATTGTATAATACTGTTGAGGGGGACCTGACAATAAAATCTTTTAGTCCTCCTCCTGGGTGGGCCCCTTCTGAGTTCAGGCCCCATAGCAGCTGCTTCCCCGGCTTCTATTGCACATCAGGTTTAGGCGACCATCTAATGTGTATGGGGAGCTCCAGACGCTCTCCTGACAGATGATGCCAGGGCAGAGAAGGATCAGGTAATTGAATTTTTTCATCCAATCCTTTTGTTCTCCCATGAGATAATCTGCCACCAGAAGTATCTGGCAGTAGCTCTCTCCTTTTTGACAACACATAAACACTGAGCTTAACAGAATGTGTATATGTATAAGGGCATCGGGAAGGAGATGGAAGAGAGAGCCATTGTGCCAATGATCGTTCGGACGACAGCTGTTGACTGTGTATGGCCACCTTTAGACTATTATCCTCTTCAAATGAACTCATTGAGTGGTACATTTAAGTTGTGTTTACTTTATATTTTAACTGTTTTTTCTAACACTTTTATACTAATGATCTGGATAGGTCATCAGTATCTGATCGATAGGAGTCAGATACCTGGGACTCTGACAATCAACAGTTTGAGACGGCACCAGGGCTTGCAGTAGTGCCGTGGCCTTCTCTCAGCTCGCCAAGCACAGCATCATACATTATGTAGGACCCCCACCAAACCAGATAGTGATGGCCTATCCTGAGGATAGGTTATCAGTATATAAGTCTTAGAAAACCCCTTCAAAATTTCTTGAAATTTGGTAAATGTTTTAATTTACAGTGAAAAAAACAACACCTGCTCATTGTACAGTTAAAGGAATAGTAAGCGCAGAATCACAAAATGGGGAACTGTTTTGTACTCTAAGCTATGGAGCTCTTTCTTACGGTTCCTCTATGAAGGAACAGAAAGGCAACCTGGCATAGAGCCCCTCATCCTCTTGACCATCTTTTTGGTCTTGTCCAACATATTAGGTTGGGCCTCATTTATCAAAGTTGTCTAAAAAAAAAAAGTTTAGAGACGCCACATACTTGGTTGCTACAGGCAATCACAACTAGGTTTTCTGTTGGACAGTTTTGATAAATGTGGCCAAATATTTGGTACCACAGTGCTATATGTTGAAACCTCACAGCTCGCCTCCTTTTTTCAGTCTGCCAGTTACGTATTATATATTGTATTGTTTGTTGGTGTCCTTACAATCGGTTCCTGTGTCTTAATATATCAGCAAAAGGCTGAACTGCTTATATGTTTTATGTGGGAAAAGCCCCTCTTAAAGGGAAATACTTTTCTTATAAAACACCCTTTGTAATTAGAACTGAAATGTGATTCTCTAATACAGTTATACCTTGGCCACAATTACGACAACAAACCATCCTCAAAGGGTTGAAAAGAAACCACTTGCTGGTTCTGAAGAGTCACAGACAGCACATAATCCTTTCCAGAGCTACTGAATGGGTAGCTGAGAGAGAGATCACGTGATACACCATGTGACTCCAGTGAACTAGGAAGTGCCTTGTTTTTGTCTTCCTATATGACATTTGAGGGTTGTTTAGTAAGGCTAAATGTACTCACTGTTATAAATCTATTAGGACACCATTCTGAAGTCTTTATTTAAAGTGGTTGTCCAGTAAATATTTATTTTGTAAAGTTAGGTAATGCTGTAAAATAATAAAGTAACCAATACTATGCCTATCTAATCCTCTGTCATTCCAGCGCCACAGCTCTGATTCACTTCCTGATTTGTGGACAGCCAATCACATGCTCGCTAACCATGTGACAACTGTGCTATATGGTCTCAGAGCCTGGGGCCACCAGAGGATCCTCTGTCCAACACTGTAGAGCAGGAGGAGCTGAGCAGATGAATATATAGTTCTATGGAGACAGATTCTGAATAACTTATAATTTATTATTTTCAATTCCCGCTCTTTCTATGCTTAGGAGTCCATTGCGTGGTGGCAGTGATTGAGAGACTTCACTGTATGACTCTACAAACATATGTAGCTGTCAGTCACTAAATAGACAAGTCCACTTAGAGTTATTTACTTGTTTTTTTTTCTTATCTTTATATTTTCATCTTTACATTTTTAGTTGCGAGACTATTTTATGTAACTGCCTTGCTTGGCCGCATATTAATCTATCTATTCAGCTACAATGGGCACAGGCGCGCTTCTCTCGTGCCCTGGCTCCAGGGATACACTAGGCAACAGATGTCTGGCGTTTCTATGTGGCGCAGAGCCGTCGTTGGGTTACGTTCCTGAGATGGAGAGATGTATCAGAGTTTGGGTGCTGATTTTTCCACCTCAGTTGACTTGAGTTACTTTATTATCATGTAGCTCTTATTCCTCTATATATACCCTTCAATATTAATGGGTAGTCACCTACTGACGAAGCTAGAGGGTGAAACATGCGTCAAGGTGTTTTTTCCTGACCATACAGCAATACAGCATGTCTAGGGGTATGTTTTTGTCTACGTAACATAGGTCTTTGTTCTTTTAATCTGTGACTGTATGTCTAGACCCTTTTAGGGTAGTGGGTTTTCTTATTTAATATGGTACTATTGTAGATAGCTTTTTACTATTGTATTAGCTGCCAGTAGCTTTACTATTATGACTCATTATTAACACTTATATCTATGATGTGGCTATAGGCAGGCTATATAGTTCTACCAGCGTGTTCTCTGTATAGCATATGTCCTACATGATGTATTTATTGATTCAATATGTTATAACTGGTATTATTTTGTCAATCAGGATATTTTATGCTATTATTACTTTTATATATAACTAGCAGAAAGACCCGGCTTCGCCTGGGTATATTTCATCTATTTCATTTAATGTTTCTATGTGTCGTTGCAGAGAGAAAGTCAATGCAACTGACAGAAGTTGATTTTTACCTTTATTTTTTCAATTCCCATTGGCTGGGGAGTGGGAGGGGGCATGACCTGACTGGGACGGGGGCGTGGTTTACCGGGACCTTGGGGGGGAGTCCTTCTTTTCAGGGTGGCCTGAATTATAGTTCAATGCCATGGTAATTTGAGGAAACACAGTGGGTAGCAGTGGAAGAAAACATTGCTTCGCACGGGTATATTTAATCTATTTCATTTAATGTTTGTGTGTGTGTCATTGCAGAGAGAAAGTCTCCTTCCCACCCATTCCTGTAGCTGACAGAAGTTGATTTTTACCTTCATTTTTTCAATCCCCATTGGCTGCGGAGTGGGAGAGGGCGTGGCCTGACCGGGGGCGTGGTTTAGCGGGACCTTGGGGGGGGGGTTGCTTTTAAGTCCTTTTAGTGGAAGAAAACATCTTTTATTACTACTGAACGGTAGTAGTCTAATATTAGTCTATTTCATCTAATGTTTCTGTGTGTTGTTGCAGAGAGAAACTCACCCTCCCACCCCTGCAGCTGACAGAAGTTTATTTTTACCTTCATTTTTTTCAATCCCAATTGGCTGCGGAGGGGGAAGGGGGCGTGGCCTGACAGAGTCGTGGTGTGGCTTAGTGAAACCTGGAGCAGGTGTTGTAAGTCCTTCTTTTGAGAGTGGTGTGAATCACAGGTCGGTGTCATGGTAATTTATGAGGACACGCAATGGGTAGCAGTGGAAGATTTACTACTGAACGGTTATAGTCTAAAATTAGTCTAAAACATATATATGTTATATTTATGGTAACCGGAATACCCCTTTAACAGTATCATCCACAGCGCTCTGCCCCTTTGAAGCATTAAATAGAAATGACTGGATTGTTACCTGAGATTCTCAGCTGGCTGCTAATTACCTGGCTGTGTTGTTATGGAAACCTGCCCTCCCTGTGTGTGTCTGTGCAGAGAATGGCAGTTGGGGTTTAACCCCTTCAACCGACAGCCAGTTTGGACCAAATGCCGGAGCCCCATTTTTCAAATCTGACATGTCTCACTTTATGTGGTGATAACTTTAGAACGCTTTTACTTATCCGGGCCATTCTGAGATTGTTTTCTCGTCACATATTGTACTTCATGACAGTGGTAAATTTGAGTCAAAATATTTCATTCTTATTTATAAAAAAATACCAAATTTACCAAAAATTTAGAAAAATTTCCAAATTTCCAAATGTCAATTTCTCTACTTTTAAAATACATAGTAATACTTCCAAAAATAGTTATTACTTTACATTCCCTATGTGTCTTCTTCAGGTTTGGATCATTTTGAAAATTACATTTTATTTTTTTGGGACGTTAGAAGGCTTAGAAATTTAGAAGCAAATCTTGACATTTTTCACAAAATTTCCAAAACCCACTTTTTAAGGACCAGTTCAGGTCTGAAGTCACTTTGTGAGACTTTCATCATAGAAACCACCCAAAAATGACCCCATTTTAGAAACTACACCCCTCAAGGTATTCAAAACTGATTTTACAAACGTTATTAACCCTTTAGGTGTTCCACAAGAATTAAAGAAAAATGTAGCCAAAATTTCCAAATTTCACTTTTTTGGCAGATTTTCCATTTAAATCATTTTAGTCCGAGAATAAAGCAAGGGTTAACTGCCAAACAAAACTCAATAATTATTACCCTGATTCTGTAGTTTACAGAAATGCCCCATTTGTCATCGTAAACTGCTGTACAGGCACACGGCACGGCGCAGAAGGAAAGGAACGCCAGGGCAGATTTCACTGGAAAAAGTTTGTTTCCATGTCAGATTTGATGCACCCCTAGAGTAGGAAACTCCAAAAAACTGACCCCATTTTGGAAACTACGGGATAAGTTGGCAGTTTTGTTAGTACTATTCTAGGGTACATGCGATTTTTGGTACCTTTATATTACACTTTTTGTGAGGCAAGGTAACAAAAACTAGCAGTTTTGGCATAGTTTTTATTTTTTGTTATTTACAACATTCATCTGACAGGTTATATCGTGTGATATTTTTATAGAGCAGGTCGTTACGGACGCGGCAATATCAATTATGTATACTTTTTTTTATTTATTTAAGTTTTACACAATATTTTTGAAGCACAAAAAAAAATCATGTTTTAATGTCTCCATAGTCAGAGAGCTGTAGTTTTTTTATTTTTTGGACGATTGTCTCAGGTAGGGGCTCATTTTTTGCAGGACGAGATGACGGTTAGATTAGTACTATTTTTTGGGGCATATGCTTTTTTGATCGCTTGGTATTACATTTTTTGTGAAGAAATGTGACAAAAAATGGCTTTTTTTAGACAGTTTTTATTTTTTATTTTTTACGGTGTTCACCTAAGGGGAGAGATCATGTGATATTTTTGTAGAGCAGGTTGTTACGGACGTGTCGATACCTAACATGTATACTTATTTTTATTTATTTAAGTTTTACACAATAATATCATTTTTGAAACAAAAAAATCATGTTTTAGTATCTCCATAGTCAGAGAGCTGTAGTTTTTTTATTTTTTGGGCGATTGTCTCAGGTAGGGGCTCATTTTTTGCGGGACGAGATGACGGTTAGATTGGTACTATTTTTGGGGGCATACGCTTTTTTGATCGCTTGGTATTAAATTTTTTGTGATGAAATGTGATAAAAAATGGCTTTTTTTAGACAGTTTTTATTTTTTACGGTGTTCACCTGAGGGGAGAGATCATGTGATATTTTTGTAGAGCAGGTTGTTACGGACGTGTCGATACCTAACATGTATACTTATTTTTATTTATTTAAGTTTTACACAATAATATCATTTTTGAAACAAAAAAAATCATGTTTTAGTATCTCCATAGTCGGAGAGCTGTAGTTTTTTTTATTTTTTGGGCGATTGTCTCAGGTAGGGGCTCATTTTTTGCGGGACGAGATGACGGTTTGATTGGTACCATTTTGGGGTAAATACGCCTTTTTGATCGCCTGCTAATACACTTTTTGTGTGGCAAGGTGACAGAAAATGGCTGTTTTGGTATAGTTTTTTTTTTTAAAAAATTTTTGCGTACAGCTGGCGGGGTGGACCATGTGACGCTTTTATAGAGCCCGTCGATACGGACGCGGCGATACCTAATATGTGTACTTTTTCTTTTTTTTTACTTTATTTGGGGAAAAAGGGCGCTTTTTTAACTTTTTTTAAACTTTATTTTTTTTACTTTTTTACACTTTTTTTTACTTTCTTTTCACACTTTTCTTTTTTACTTTTACATTTTTTTTAAACTTTATCAAGACCCATTTGGATCTTGAAGATCCAGTGGGCTTGATGGCTATACAGTGCATTGCAATAGCCATCTATTGCAATGCACTGTGTCAGTGCTACACTAAGGCTGATCAGACCCTGAGGGTCTAATCAGCCTTAGCTACATGGCAACCAGGACGCTTTTTGTAAAGCGTCTGGTTGCCATGGTAACCATCGGGCCGTTGCCATTGCAGCAGCGGCCGCCCGATGGTATAGAGAGGGAGCTCCCTCCCTCTTAACCCCATGGATGCTGCGGGCGGCTACTGACCGCAGCATCTATGGGGTTAAACAGCTGAAATCGGTGCCAGCACCGATTTCAGCTGTTAGCAGCAGAGTGTGAGCTGTAATTACAGCTCACACTCTCTGCTGATGGCAGCGGCTCCGATCCTGAGCCGCTGCCATCATACAATACAAAGCAGGAGGGGGGGCAACGGAGGCACCAGGGGGCACTACAAGGGGGGCACTACAAGAAGGGGGCTATGTGGGGGCACAGAGGACTTACCTGGTTTCAGGCTGCGATCTCTCTCCAGAGTGGAGATCGCAGCCTGAAACCGGCATTTTAATACTGAAGCGCTCCGATTGGTTAGTCTGCAGAGACTAACCAATCGGAGCGCTTGCTGGCAAGGGACCACTCTGATTGGTCCCTTGCCGGCTTCCCCGACGTCTCTGCTCTCCGGGAGAGCGGAGACTCCGGGGCTGTGACACTTTATAGTGTCACAGTCCTGGTAAGCAGTTTGGACGTAACTGCGCGTCCAAATGCAGCAACTTACTTGCACTTTGGACGTACAGTTACGTCCAAATGCGCCAAAGGGTTAAAACCAATGCTGTCAGGCTAATATTGGCTAATGCAGGTCATATTTTGGGAATATCTTGGGAACGTTATGTCCTAGAGAGATGAGACCTGGTCTAAAACCTTCCCGGGCACCTGATGTACCTGTGTGCCGAATTTGGTGAAAATCGGTCCAGTAGTTTGGTCGCGCATAGAGGACAGACAGACACTCATTTTTATAATATTAAGAGATTATTGTGTATGGCCAGGTGTGTTTTATGTATACTGTATGTGGGGCTTTATGCCTCGTGCTACTCTTCTTATAATTTTATCTGATCTTGGGATTTGTCTTATGTCAGTTTAATAAAGTGAGACTTTGTATTTTTGACCAAGCTTTCCTTTCTTCTGTCAAATCATCCACTGATATGAAGGGAACCTTTCATCAGTCGGCGTCTGACTGATGTTTCTTGGGCCCACCACCAATGAAAAAGATTCATTGGGGCTCATCCTTTGTTTATATAGGACTTTAAGGGCCCTGTTTTATTAAGGGCTCATTATTGTCCTCTGGTACTCTGGTGGGCCAGTCCGACCCTGATCACAGTTTGCCGTCAGCAACTAATTATATGGCACTGTAGACCACTTCACTGCAAAATCGTTGCCATGTCTTTCAAAACTCTCACCCTCCAGTTGGATGGAATTATACTTTACTGTACCTTGCTATATGTAAGTTCAGGTCATGGAGTCATTGGAAGTCTTCTTACACAGCCCAAGTCACAGAGTCACTGCCACAAGCCCACCCATCTCACTGTAATTGACCTCCCCCTGCTTGCTCCACTTCATGCCGGAGCATCGGCAATATCGTGCGTGCATGGTGAATCCTCAACCTCAACTAATTGTGCTGGTCAGGAGAGGAAATGGGAAACAGGATTTAAGGCACTTGCTCAAGGTCTCAGATGAGCAGGCAGGGAGCTGTCAACTACATTGTGATGCCCCTAGGATCCCAAGACTCACAGACTATGTCCCTATAACTCCATGACTCACATTTACATATAGAAAGGTTCCCTTCAAATGAATAAATTACATGTTATACTGAATCCCTTACCCACAAAACTATCTGCTCAGCTCCTCCTGCACATCAGACACCATGCTTGTGCCCTTTAAAATAACAGTTAACCTAAAATTTGTCATGTGCATTTCCTTTGCTTTTCTAACATACTCTATTGTTGTATGTAAGTAGCCATTTCTTTGGACTGTAGTGATTAATGGCGGAAAGTCAAAAAGTTTAACCCCTTTGCTTTATCTCACATTTTGGAAAATCTGAAGAAATGTATACTTGAACTTTGCACCAATGCATTATTTTAGGTGCAGTGGGCCACTAAATCCCAAAGGGGAAATTTCATAATCTTCGTAATTCTAAATTACGCTTTAGTATAATTGATTTCAGAAACATCAGTAAATAAAATGTGAGTGTTGTATTGTTCTTTATTGTTTTTTTTTCTGCGTTGCTTATATTTGTTAACATTTCTTTAGCGCACTGCAGTCTTTGTGTCCATTTACATACAGCACTTGTTTTACTCCTTACTAATATGCCTTTTCAGCATGTGTTGTCCTGCTTGTGTCTCTGACTTTAATAGCTTTCTGTTGCTTTTAATGGTTTGTGCAATTCAGGCTAACTGTGTAGATATGTCAAAGAAAGACAAGCGCACGACGAGGAGGTGGAGGACAAAAAGTGTCAGCAAAGATGCCAAAATACAACTTCAGGTACAACATGCATCCCTGCAATTTCTTACTTGAACTTTTCTGCTCTGTTTTGTTGCTGTGCATGGTGCCCCTGCTTTCCAGAGAAAAACATCTTGCATTGCTGTATATACCGAGTATCTCCAGTGAGGCTGTGACGTTATTGCAAAAGCCCCAAACTCTTAGCATGGAGTGTCTGCCGCCATTTACACATTTATTAAAGTCCCAGAAAACCATTTAAAGCTCTAACTTTCTGTTACCATTGACTGAATGTTGGTTATTGATGAGAAAATCTCAAATCTAGCATCTTTGTAATATTTCTGTTGACGTTTTGACAGCAAGATTTGTGTTGCATGCTGCCCTATTGCTGCAATCTGAAATGATGGACCCACAGACGAAAGCTGAGCTGGAACAGCAAATGCATATTTGAATGTAACCTCGGTGGCTTCTAGGAAGCTAACTGCTGTTGACGGATCTGTTCATTGTAAATATGGCTTGTGTGACTACACAGGATAACTTAGAGGCTCTGTCGACATGATCAACCCTATTATACCAGGCATACTGCCTGGTAGAGCTCATCATGCTGATTAAAATGATACTTTTCTTTTGTTTGCATGCTAAACAGCTGCATAGAAATCAGCATTTTTATTCACATGGAAATGAGCAAGTTGGAGCACTATGGGGGCGGGCTGAATCCTTGGATCCTTGGAGCACTGCTTTTGTAACACCCCCTGTGCTCCACAGGGATTGATTGACAGGGCTAGACATCAGCATGGTGAAAACAGACCTGAGTTCTAGATCTGTGTTCTAGCATGTACATATCATAAACACTACTTAGTATAGGCTTACCACATTCAGAAGAGTGAATTTCTATGCTTAAGAAGCTTATATATATATATATATATATATATATATATATATATATACATACAGTACAGACCAAAAGTTTGGTGGACGCACCTTCTCATTCAAAGAGTTTTCTGTAGATTCACACTGAAGGCATCAAAACTATGAATTAACACATGTGGAATTATATACATAACAAAAAAGTGTGAAACAACTGCAAATATGTCTTATATACTAGGTTCCTCAAAGTAGCCACCTTTTGCTTTGATTACTGCTTTGCACACTCTTGGCATTCTCTTGATGAGCTTCAAGAGGTAGTCACCTGAAATGGTATTCCAACAGTCTTGAAGGAGTTCCCAGAGATGCTTAGCACTTGTTGGCCCTTTTGCCTTCACTCTGCGGTCCAGGTCGCCCCAAACCATCTCGATTGGGTTCAAGTCTGGTGACTGTGGAGGCCAGGTCATCTGGCGTAGCACCCCATCACTCTCCTTCTTGGTCAAATAGCCCTTACACAGCCTGGAGGTGTGTTTGGGGTCATTGTCCTGTTGATAAATAAATGATGGTCCAACTAAACGCAAACCGGATGGAATAGCATGCCGCTGCAAGATGCTGTGGTAGCCATGCTGGTTCAGTATGCCTTCAATTTTGAATAAATCCCCAACAGTGTCACCAGAAAAGCACCCCCACACCATCACACCTCCTCCTCCATGCTTCACGGTGGGAAGCAGGCATGTAGAGTCCATCCGTTCACGTTCTGCGTCGCACAAAGACACGGTGGTTGGAACCAAAGATCTCAAATTTGGACTCATCAGACCAAAGCACAGATTTCCACTGATCTAAAGTCCATTCCTTGTGTTCTTTAGCCCAAACAAGTCTCTTCTGCTTGTTGCCTGTCCTTAGCAGTGGTTTCCTAGCAGCTATTTTACCATGAAGGCCTGCTGCACACAGTCTCCTCTTAACAGTTGTTGTAGAGATGTGTCTGCTGCTAGAACTCTGTGTGGCATTGACCTGGTCTCTAATCTGAGCTGCTGTTAACCTGCGATTTCTGAGGCTGGTGACTCGGATTAACTTATCCTCCGCAGCAGAGGTGACTCTTGGTCTTCCTTTCCTGGGGCGGTCCTCATGTCAGCCAGTTTCTTTGTAGCGCTTGATGGTTTTTGCGACTGCACTTGGGGACACTTTCAAAGTTTTCCCAATTTTTCGGACAGACTGACCTTCATTTGATGGTCACTCGTTTTTCTTTGCTTAGCTGCTTTTTTCTTGCCATAATATAAATTCTAACAGTCTATTCAGTAGGACTATCAGCTGTGTATCCACCTGACATCTGCCCAACACAACTCATTGTCCCAACCCCATTTATAAGGCAAGAAATCCCACTTATTAAACCTGACAGGGCACACCTGTGAAGTGAAAACCATTTCAGGTGACTACCTCTTGAAGCTCATCAAGAGAATGCCAAGAGTGTGCAAAGCAGTAATCAAAGCAAAAGATGGCTACTTTGAAGAACCTAGAATATAAGACATATTTGCAGTTGTTTCACACATTTTTTTGTTAAGTTTATAATTCCACGTGTTCATTTTATAGTTTTGATGCCTTCAGTGTGAATCTACAATTTTCATAGTCATGAAAATACAGAAAACTCTTTGAATGAGAAGGTGTGTCCAAACTTTTGGTCTGTACTGTGTGTGTGTATGTGTATATATATATATATATATATATATATATATATATATATATATATTACACCAGTTTTGAAGTATAGGTGGGAAAGTAGGCATGGATAGCTATGTTAATGAGTTTCATTCCAGATTTATCCCTGAGACTTTTTTTTTAAAAGTCACAATCTCACTCCAGCAGGAGGATGGAGTAGGACAATTAGAGTAGCTTTTCTACACAAAAGTGTTAGGTTTAAGAATAAGACAAATTTATCAAACATCTAACATTTTATAAATGTGGCATAAAGAATGTCAATACAGACTCAAGCGAAACTGACTTAAATACCTCCCTATGTGTCTATGTATGTTAAAACATTGTGCCCTGTCTGTCAAAATAAATCTTAAAAAAAGCACTTGGGCACCAACTCCCCAAAAAATAGTTTCAAAGGTTATATTTGTCATTAAAAGAGTTGTCTGGGTGGGAAGAAATTCTTATAAATGGGGCAGAATTGCTTAAAAACTAATGCTCACCTCACGACTTTCTAATCCCTGCCAATATCTACTTCATTGACCCTCTAGACATGAAAATGTGACCACGCTGTGGCAATTGGTTGGTTCAGGACTCACATTTCTTGTGTCTAGAGGGACCAGGAGGTAAAAACTGGCAGGGAAAGCTGGAAGCATTGGGGCAGGGGAGGTGGGGTATAGTGACGTGAGTGTTACTCTTTTACTTTTTAAGGCCATTCCGCCCTTTTTTCATTTTGTTTTCTCCAGCTGGACCTCTTTTATTCAGGGGTTATGAGTGACCAGCTTTTCCTTCAAATTTAATTTGCTTTTATGTATTCAAAATCTATAAAATTAAGAAAAGAGAATATACACATTAAATCTTTAGAATGTGACTGCAACACATAATAGCTGATTCTTGGCAATGTTTACTCCAGGGTATCTGTGAGGAAATGAACCATAATACCGCTAGCTCTCGATGTCGTATTCCGCTTACACATTGTAGCGTGTCACCTCCTTGTTATCCCGACTATAAATAATATGTCATGTCTCCTTAACTATCACTGGGGCTTGGAGATGAAATACAATTTGACAGTCACTTCTAACGCCTTCCTTAAACTTGTGAAGAAACTTGGGAAGCTGTGATGAGATTCCCTGGAGAGATCCAGGACTTCCCAGCTCAATTGCATTCTGCTCTGCAGTTTTTCTCAAATGGCCTGAAAAAATGTACAATCTGTAGGAGATGGCAAGTCTCACAAGGAGCTTTCAGTTGCTTTATGTATTTCTTACACTACTCAGATGTGTAATAAATCTGCAAAACAAGAGGTTTCTTCTACATTTAGGGATAACAGGTAGAGCCATATGTGATTTCTTGCCCCATGCAGAACCAATGGTGTATACTACAGGTAGACTGTACAAAGCCTACTGGTCCTACTTGCAGAGAGCTATTTCAGACGTGTTGGCTCTAATCAGTGGTTCTGAAAAGCGCATTTGCCTGTTTGATGGGATGTGACACCTCAGCATCTGCGTGGAAGTGTTTTAGTGGTCCTGGGTTTCATATGCAAATAACCTAAGCCAACAAAAAGTACCTAATGTTTGTCTGACCAGATCTTCCCCAATCTGCCCACTGTGAACCAGTCCATAGAAAATTAGAAGACTCAGTTTTGGGAAGACTTGAAGGGGTTGTCAATCTTTTAGATATTGATGACCTATCCTAGATATAGGTCATCAATATCAGATTGGTGGAGGTCTGACACCCAGCTCTTCCGCTGATCAGCTATTTACAGCAACCACCAGAACTGGAAACATCTGTTGGAGATATAACACTCTATGGTATACCTGAGGGTAGATGCACACCTCACACCTCCTATCCTGTCCTAATAGTGAAAAATACCAGAAGCCGAGGTTAAGAGATGAGCTTCCAATGCAGATGTGAACACAGCCTAAACAACACTTGTGTGCTCTGCTGTTCCATGGAACTCTATCAGAGACGTAGAAAGAGCAGAATGAAAAACCTACATTGCTATGTATATGTTTTAGTTAGGAAACAAATCTGCTTACTGCTTACAACACTAATTAGGGGCTGAGAAGAGCTTTACAAACATACCTTTGGTGGAGCTTTTCTCATCAGGAGTAGTAAAAACATGAACTTTTATTCTGCATAGTGGTGCTCTTTAAGTGCACTGGGGACGGAGCTTTATTGGAAAGTGCTCTTTGCATTAAGTTGCTTAACAGCCCCTCCCCTCTGAGTGACAGCTGTACTGGTGACCTAGTTGAATGCTACAGTTGTCACTCAGAGCAAAGGGGAGGGGCTGTAAAGCAGGTCAATGTGGATAGCAGAGAGCACTTCATAGTCAGGTCTACCTTGGGCATTTGAGAGAGCAGGAATTTGCAGAATAAAGCTTAATATTCACAGTATTCCTGATGCACAAAAGGTATATTTGTGATACTATCCCCAGACCCTACCTAGTGCGGTCAGCATTTTACCATGGTCAAAACTGCTGACAGACTCTCTTTACGGATGGCAATGCTTTGCAAAATGATGTAAATAGAAAATATTTGTCATACTTTTTTGTTCATTATTGAATACATCAGTATATGTCCATCTTCCTTTGCACATCCATTAGCAATGCAATTCTTTGTGGCTTAAATTTCCTGATTCCAGAGGAAAAGTGGGTGAAAAGTAGTTGGTAAACGCATGCCATATGAATAGCTAAATATCGGTTTGATCCATTTGCACTGATGATGGTTCCAGTGAAACAGCGCAGGAGCACTGAGCTCAGCTCGAGCACGCTCTTATCCACCAGTAATTGTGAACAATGACATTCCATGCAATTAAATTCCATTGTATGCAACCTAATAGACAGTAGAAAGCTGATTTTAATGTGACAATGTCCCCCTTACCTTCTAGGCCCCTGCAACTCCACGGGTTGCATATTTGGTACGTCTGCTCCTGGAAAATGCATCATTATGACGTATTCATTTTGTGAACAGTCAGAAATGAAAAAAATTAGTTACCATGCATTAAGTCCCCCCCACACACTGATCATCCCAAACAGTGTTTTTACAGGCAGAAAAGGACAATACTGCTTGGAAGGAACACTGTTCGGGGGCTGTGTGGCTGCAGAAGGGGGGTTACTTCTGAGGTCTATACGTTAGGCTGTGATTGGACTATAGACATGATTTTGGGTTTGTTTTAAACTTAAAAACAGGACTAAGATCACAGCACTAGCCGCAATGCATGGCAACTTACAGTCCTTAGAATTGGTCCCAGTGAGAAATGCAGTACATGTAGTTTTCACTCCTGACCTGATTACTAAAGGTTATATCTTTTTCTATGTAGCTCAGCTAACACTGCAATCCTGGTCTTGCTTAAAAGCTTAGATTATCACCTTTCAGACAAGACCAGGATCACATAGCTGTAGCTGATACACAGCCCGATATTAAAGGTTAAGTAGCCGTTCCCCTTTGGCAGTCATCCAGCGTGGAAGAGGAGAGGGTTGTCAGTGGAGGGAGTGTTGACAGGCTGTACACAGGCGACACATAGAACATTTCTCCCTAAGCCTATGTTCACACAGCTAAAATTTGCAACTGATTCAGTAGTGGAAAACACACATTTTCCACTGCTAAATCCACATTCAAAACTCCACCAACAGTTTCCCTATGGGAGGGTAACATGGACTTCTGTGCATGTTATCTATCCTCCTCTTCTCCAACAATCAGACAGCATCTGTGATTAACATAAGTGCCTTTTTTTTTTTTTTACAAGAAAATGAGTGAGAAGATGAGCTCTTGCTCATCTAACCCTTCTGCTGCACCTAATTAGGCTGTTCATCAAAGCCATAACCCAGGCGTTTACCAGCATCGGAATCACGGCATCAAATAAGTCACCCTAAACATTTGTACCTTACACATAAATACAATAAAGTTTCCATTTTACACTGTCCCACCTGTCCATACAGGAGCATTTGTGTAAAACATGTGGTCCGCTTTTTATTATTATTTATTCTCTAGTGATACCCGTTACATACTGCAGGAATGGAGATAACGATTATTGCTAGAGAGGATGTTTAATATATTTTTCACAGATTGAAAAGGTTTTGGTCGGTCAGAAAGGACCCTTGTTCTTTCTTTTACAAAACAAACCAGTATGATAAAACATACAGCTAAACCCTAACCCTTAAAGACACAATAAAAAAAAAAGTTATCACGGATGCAATAAACAAAAAAACAATACAGGTCCTAAAGACTAAAATTAGTTACATCACTAAGGGGTTAAGATGCACTTCAGGTGCCTGAATTGTGCTCAAGCTGTATTTACTTTAGATAGAAATTAAAAATGTACATTAAAAAAAGAAATTTTTTGGAGGGTTTTTTCAAATTTTATGTGACTGTTGGTGATTTAAAGGGATGCTCCACAATTGGTAAAACATAGCTGCTTTCTTTCAGAAACAGCACCACACCGGTTGGGTTGTGTCCAATATGGCATTATTGAAGTGAATGCGGTTAATCTGCATTGCCACGCACAACCTGTGGACGTGTATGGTGCTGTTTTTGCAAGAAAGGAGCTATATATTTTTTTAAAAATCCTGGACAACTCCTCTAAAGGTTTCAGTTTGGTCACAGATTCACTTGTGCATAAGCACATTTGTTGGCTTTTATTTACTTGAATGCGAATAAGTAATTTCATTTTCTAAAACATAGTGGTGGTGGTGGGGGGAGTGATTCATACTGAGAGACCCCCATCTCTGGAGCCTATATATTCTGATGAAATATGAATGGGATTTCTTATATTTTTTTTTTTGCAGTTTAGACGAGAGTAGCCTTAAAATATTTAACAAGGTCGCATGGGGCACTCGTAAGATTGACCTAGTCTTATTGATATTGACCAATGCTTCATAATGCACCGTTTTAATAGCTTCTTTTTCCTAGGTACCTCTCAGTGCTTCAATGTCCCCCGTTCGACTGCACGCCTCCAACCCTAACCTCTATGCAGATGTGGAGTTCCAAACCCCTCCAAGTCATGTAACTGATGCCCTGGAGTTTGCATCTGATTATACCAAGCTGCAGGAAGAATTTTGCTTATTAGCGCAGAAAGGTACATTTGAAGGGAACAGAAGATGATATTTATTTTATGCAGCCAAATGTAATAAAATATTCATAATATGTAATAAAGAGAAGAATTTCTGTGTAAACGAGCAACAAAACACGCATTCATTTCAAATGTTTTATTATATTTTAAATGTTTTAATAATTAAGCGAGCTGTAGCATCTGTCACCAGATGCCCTATTAAAGGGGATGACAACTCCTGGCCGCTCCTTAGCAGACCTGCAAAGGGAAGCATGCATACCTGCTCCTTCGCTCCCTGGCTATGGATACTTTGCTCAGCTCCCTCACAGTAATTATTAGGTTTGATGCCGCTGCAGCCAATCGCTGGTTGCAGCAGTGAACTGCTCCCTTTGCATCACATGACCGTTTGTCATGATGCAAGCGGAGCAAGTCACTGCTGCGTCCAGCAATTGGCTGCAGCAGTGGCAAACCAGATGTTTACAGCGAGGGAGGCGGCCGAAGGAGCCAGCACAGGAAGACAAAAGAATGGATCTGAAAAAAATAACGGATGACCCTGGATACCATACAAACATCCAAACGTCTGTGTTTTACTGATGGAAATCAGAACAGCCATCTGAATCCGGCTAACTCGGCAGCAGAATGGAATAATAATAATGGCTCTGATTGGGCACTAGCCAATTTTTCCAGACAGCAGGACAAGACAACTTGCCTCAGTATGATGGTGAACTATCGCTTGCCCACAGCATTGAATATCAGGCATTGTATCATCTCTATATCCTCTCATCCAGAAGACAACTCATGGCACTGTGTATCTGTAGCTTTGTTGTCAGCACCATGATCTCTGGCAAGTTGCAGGACCACACTAAGTTAGTTTAGCTGAGATTCCTCTAGTCTGCTGACAGTTGCTGATGCTGGTGCATGATCTGTAGTTTTAAAAAATATATTTTTAATATTTTTTTTCCCTAAAGGCTCTTTTTTTTAATGAAACTATAGAGCCTTTGTGAGGCCTGTGCCTGACCCAAGCTTCTTTCTATACTTCTTGGAGCAGACCAGATATGATTGATTGTGAGGCATGCCCCACTATGTTTTCTTAAAGGGATTATCCCATGATTAATGTAAAATCTGTAAGACATCATCTAGTACAGGGGTGCACAACCTGCGGCCCGGGGGCCACATGTGGCCCTCGATACCATTTTGTGCGGCCCCCAATCATCGGGTAACAGACATGTATGTCTAGGTCTTGTGGCTGCTCCCATGTATCTTTCATGTATTCTCCCATTAGATGGGAGTCCTGGAAGTGTAACTAGACATTACTGGTATATACTTTATGTACAATACATGATAAATACAGTATTTCAGTTGGGTAATACCCCTTTAAATTTTATTTTCGGCCCTTGTCATTGGTTCAGTCTGGCAATGTGGCCCCGAACTGGAAAACCCCTGATCTAGTAGATGACAACTTCATTGTAACAAAGCTAGAACCAGGCCAGTATTACACATGGATTTAGATATCTCCCCAGCCACTGCTCCAATTGCTATGCCAGATTGTCCATTCTCAGGGGGAAGTGACCTTTCTACTGCAGCTCAGGTCATGTGTCCTTTGTCAGGAGGGTGTCCTTTCTGCTGCAGCTGTCTCCCTGTAACTCTCACGGCTTCTAACTGTAGATTGGCTGGTGGCAGTTGGAACTAAGCATGTGCGACCACTTCAGCAGAGATAATGAAGTGGACAGAGAAAAAAGGAAAAGAATGAGCAGCTGGTGGGGCTATATATATATACATTTTATTGAATAACTCAGTCACTATACTAAATTGTAATTACATGCAATTACACAATTATTCAGATCCAGGTGCTGATTTGAAAAATTTAGAATATTTTTCATGGGACAACCCTTTTAAGGCAGCCAGCCTGTAGCAGTATGGTGCTACGTATAACTATTTGTTTATATTAGTTATTCTATCGTGTAGTAAATTTTATACCTGTTGTTTCTTGCTGTTTCCAGTTCATTCTCTCCTTAAATCTGCCTATAACACCATTGCTATCGAGAAGGAAAAAATGAAGCAGATGGTTTCCGAACAGGATTACAGCAGTCAGAATACACAGATTGTGCGCCTCAGACATTCACTTTCTCAGGTACGTTTTATCTTGAGTTACAAGACACCTTTCCACATCAGTGCTGTAGAAACTAATTAGTGAGACCCCTTCTGAACACCAGCCATATGCTGAGCGCTAAAGATGTCAGGATCCAGTACTAAATAAATGTTGTGATCCGTGCTGGATGAAAATCTAAGCCCTCTCGTACAATGGGAACACCAATCCTAAAGTCTGCTGTCTCGCCTTTCACTAACGTAATTTATTGTTTGAAAGCCTGAAACGTGTTGCATCCTCCAGGACGTACCTTTGATAATAAGTGTGTCATAATTTTCTGGTGCCTCTAATAGTCTTCAGGGGGGGTATGGGGGGAGCCATACCAACTTGAAACCAGCAAGGATGTGGCTATGATTTAGGTCTTGGATTTGATTCTGTTCGCGAAAACATTCTTTAAGCCCAAAACAGAAGTAGCTAAAGGCAAAATATAAAGTAATTGTTTGTATGTCCCCTCATTTTGGATCCAATTCAGGCTTTGGCTTAACTCTATCTGGACACAGACTATTTTTATTTTCTTTGTGTCTTTTTTTTCCTTCCCGCCTTCCAAGAGCCATAACTTTTTTACTTTTCCATTCACATCACCATATTTACTTTTTTTTTTTTTAGACAAGTTGTATTTTTTAATAGCATCATTTAATTTCCCATATGTTGTATTGGAAACCAGAAATTCTTTGTGGGGTAAAATTGCAAAAAAAAGCATTCCACCTTTGTTTTTGGGTTTTGTTTTTACGGCATTTACTGTTGGCCAAAAAATACATGACAACCTTAGGGCATGTTCACATCTGCATGGAGGCTCCGTTCAGGGTCTCTGTCACAGAGTTTCTCAAAGATAGCAGAGAAAAAAGGGACTTTTTTCAATGCCAAAAAAAGTTCTCCTGAAAGAAAACCTAACAGACCCCATTATAGTCAAGGGGTTCTGTTCTGCTCTGTTCCTGTCAGTTATGTGCCGATTCCGACACTTCAGTTATTTATGGAAATGATAGGGCTGATGTGAACATGCCCTTATTCTGTGGGTTAGTACAATTACAGCAATACCAAATTTATATGGTTTTTATTATCTTTTACTACTTTTAAAAACCTTTGAAAAAAACATTTTTTTCTTTTCATCTACATATACTGACAGCCATAAGTTTTTTTATATTTCCGTCTATGGACCTGTGTGAGGTTTTTATACAGGGCAAACTGTAGTTTTTTTTATTGGTGCCGTTTTGGGGGAGACACAACTTTTTTATCTCTATTTATTCAATTTTTTTGGAGGAGCGAGTTGACAAAAAAAACTGCAAATCTGCCATTTCTATATTTTTTTCTTTGTTATGGTATTCACAGCGCATGATAAATATTTTTATATTTTAATAGTTGGGACATTATTGGTCCTGGAGAAACCAATTATGTTCATTTTTTATTTTTTTATTGTTTATTTTGATAAATTGTCAAAGGATATTGCATTTATCCACATATGGAGAGGGCTCAGCTCCTGAGCCTGCTCCATAAATTTACAGCGAGCACACCAATGAGTACAGTTACGTCATAGTGTATGGAGAGGTAAATTAAACGTATGCTAAAACCACACCAAATGAACAAGACCTTGGTGTGTTCTTTGTATATTTTACTTGCTGTGCTATTTAGTCTGTTCAAATGCCTGATTCCCTGGTGGAGACCCAACAGACATTGACTAAAATGGGGTCTATCAGATGCTGTTCATATCTGTCATAAAACTGATCCAGCACTTCTGTTGTTTTCGTTATTCTGCTCAGTGGAAATAACTGAGATGCAAGAAAACTCCAAGAGAGTTTGACTTAAATAAGTATTGAAAGTCTGGTGAACAGAACCCAGAAGCTTTTCATAATTTTGTTATTTCATCTTGCAGGCACTGAATCACAACTCTGAGCTGAGGAGTCGACTTAACAGGATACATACTGAATCTGTCATCTCCGACCAAGTTGTCAGTGTCAACATTATAGCAAGTCCAGATGAGGTTATTATCACTGCATTCATTTTCTTACTATGTGAAGCATCTTCCAAATGAAATAGCCAAAACAGTCAAGGGTGTTTTATGATAGGGATGACGAGGTATCAGCCTTTTAATCAGAAGTCTTAATTCACTGATGTGTTACTGCCTCATACTCTTCCCCAGTTTTTTGCTCTCAGCTCATGTAATACTAAATTATGTTTATTTGAAATTTTGAGGCCGTTTTAAAGGCTATGGACATCTTTGGGGCAGTTTTTTTTTTTTATTAATGCATTGTACTCATTTTTGGGCTAAAAATCTTTTTGTCAATTGGTCTTCATTAGAGATGAGCGAGCATGCTCGTCCGAGCTTGGTGCTCGTTTGAGTATTATGGTACTCGTAAGTGCTCGCTGCTCGGGACGAGTATCTCGCCATGCTCGAGGAAATGGCAACTTCCGCATTATGCATTTTTGGCGCCTATAAACTCAGCCAATCACAAGCCAGGAGACTCTGTGGTACACCCAGCATCACGTGGGGCCCTTACATGTCAATAGCAGGGGTTGGCTGGCCTGATCAGGTGACCCTGGAATATACTAGTGACTGCCCGCGGTGCTCGGCTCAGATGCCGTCTGGATGTCGTTAGGGATAGAGCTGCTGCGTTTCAGGGAGAGTGTTAGGGCCTGCATTTAGTTCTCTGTTATGCAGGAGTGATTTCAAAAGAACCCAACAGCCCTAAGGGCTACAAGACATTTTTTTTGTCTCCTGGCTTGGCTGGCACTAGTAGTGCAGCTATCGCCATATATAACCCTTTTTTTTTTTTTTATTGTTATATCTCAGTGATACAAATCCATTTCATACAGCAGTGTGGAACCATTCTGTGTGTCACAGTTCAGCTGTCCACTCACTACAATCCGTATTTTCTGTCCAGGTGACACATTCTGTACGTCACTTAATCCAACAAGGTCTTTTGCTCTCACTTATATAGCTTGATCACAAAAATCTCTGTGCGACATTTGTCTGGGTCGCAGTCAAAATAGCCACCGTCAGCAGGGTGTGAGTTAGGTCTACGATAGTTTCTGCACGTCACGTTCCAAAAAAAAACAAAACTATAAAAAAAATATTAAAAAAAATAGTTTTTTTGTTGTTTTATCTCAGTGATCCGAATCCATTTCACACAGCTGCGTGGAACCATTCTATGTGTCACAGTTCAGCTGTCCACTCACTACAATCCGTATTTTCTGTCCAGGTGACACTTTCTGTACGTCACTTAATTAAACCAGACTGAACAAGTTTGTGGGTTTCAGTACAGCAGGCCCATTTATTTTTTGTTTTTTTATATAATACACTTATATACAGAAAATGTTGAACCCCAGGGCTAAGGGTCGAGGGGGCGTGGGCATTCAATTACTGCAGGGGGCAGAGGCCGTGGTCCTGGGCAGGGTGAGACAGTACCTGCTGATAAGGGAGCAGGGGAATGCCGCAGAGCTACACTCCCTAGCTTCATGTCTCAACTTACAGGGACACGTGGTAGAGGACTGTTGAAACCACAACAGTGCGAACAGCTGATGTCGTGGATTGCGGACAATGCTTCAAGTAATTTGTCCACCAGTCAGTCTTCCACGCAGTCCACCCACGTTACTCAAGGGAGCACTCCTCTGGCTCCTCCACCTCAACCTCCTTCCCCCCAGTCTGCCCCCTCCCAGGAAAATTTGGAATGCGATCCGGCATACTCTCAGGAACTGTTTTCTGGACCCTTCCCAGAGTCACAAACCACTTCTCAGGTTGCTGCTGACCTCGTTCCTGATGCCCAAGTTTTCCAACTGTCGCAGTCTGTGGGTGATGATGATGATGATGACAATGTTGACTTAGTGGAAGAAGTTTGTAAAGAGGTGTCGGACGATGAGGAGACACGGTTGTCAGACAGTGGTGAAGTTGTTGTCAGGGCAGGAAGTCCGAGGGGGGAGCAGACTGAGGAATCGGAGGATGACGAGGTGACTGACCCAAGCTGGGTTGATAAGCCGAGTGAAGACAGTGCTTCTGAGGCGGAGGCGAGTGCTGCACCAGAACAGGTTGGAAGAGGCAGTGGTGTGGCCAGAGGGAGAAGCAGGGCCAGAGTCTTTACAACTGTTTCACGTAGTGAAGCTCCCGTGGCGAGGCCTAGATGTTCGCAAGTCTGGAGGTTCTTTAAAGAAAGTGAGGATGACCGACGGACTGTGGTGTGCAACCTGTGCCACACCAGGATCAGCAGGGGTGCCACCACTACTAGCCTAACCACCACCAGCATGCGCAGGCATATGAATGCTAAACACCCCACTCAATGGAACCAAGGCCGTTCACCACCTCCTGCGGGTCACACCACTGCTCATTCCCGTGTCACTCGCTGCCTCTGCTAGTCAACCCCCTGCCCAGGACCCCGGCACAAGCGCCTCCTGCCGGAAAACCACACCTTCGCCTCCACGATCCTCCACAGTGTCCACCAATGTGTCCCAGCGCAGCGTTCAGCTGTCTTTACAGCAGACGCTGGAGCGCAAGAGGAAATACAGTTCCACCCACCCACATGCCCAAGCCCTCAACGTCCACATCTCCAAATTGCTGAGCCTGGAGATGCTGCCCTATAGGCTGGTAGAGACCGAGGCCTTTCGCAATCTCATGGCGGTGGCTGCCCCTCGGTATTCGGTCCCCAGCCGCCACTATTTTTCCCGATGTGCCGTCCCAGCCCTACACCAGCACGTGTCAGAGAACATCATCCGTGCCCTGACCAACGCTGTTTCTGAGAAGGTCCACCTAACCACGGACACGTGGACAAGTGCTGCCGGGCAGGGACACTATATCTCACTGACGGCACATTGGGTTAACTTGGTGGAGGCTGGGACCGAGACTGACCCTGGGGCCGCTCATGTACTGCCCACACCGAGGATTGCAGGGCCTACCTCGGTCACGGTCTCTCAGACGTAATATGCCTCCTCCTCCGACCCCTCCTCCTCCTCCACCTCCTCCTCCGAATTACCATCCGTGGGCACGGCGCCTTCTGTCGGTAGCTCTAGGCGCAGCAGCAGTGCCGTGGGTAAGCGCCAGCAGGCGGTGCTCAAACTGCTGAGCTTAGGTGACAAAAGGCACACCGCCCAAGAGCTGTTACAGGGCATCACGGCGCAGACCGATGTGTGGCTGGCACCGCTGAACCTCAAGCCAGGCTTGGTTGTGTGTGACAACAGGCGTAACCTGGTGGCGGCTCTGCAACTCGGCAGACTGACACATGTGCCATGCCTGGCCCACGTGTTTAGTAGTTCAGCGGTTCCTCAAGACATACCCCAATCTGTCTGATTTGCTCACCAAGGTGTGCCGCATCTGTGCGCATTTCCGCAAGTCGACCACAGATGCTGCCACTCTCAGGGCAGCGCAGCACCGCCTACAACTGCCCGCTCACCGACTGTTGTGCGACGTGCCCACGAGATGGAATTCCACATTAAACATGTTATCCAGAGTTTACCAGCAGCGCAGAGCTATTGTAGACTGCCAGATGTCAACTTCCACCAGAACTGGTAGTCAGGTCAGTCAGATTCCTCAAGTCTACAATGAGGAGTGGACATGGATGTCTGATATCTGCCAGGTGTTGAGCAACTTTGAGGAGTCAACACAGATGGTCAGCGGCGATGCCGCCATTATCAGCCTCACCATCCCGCTGCTTTGCCTGTTGAAAAACTCACTGCTCAGCATGAAGTCTGATGCTTTGCGCTTGTCACAAGAGACGATGGAGGAAGATACATCGCTTGATAGCCAGAGCACCCTCCGGTCTGTTTCTCAGCGCGTATCGGAGGAGGGGGATGAGGATGAGGAGGAAGAGGAGGAGAATGTCTGCGAGACAGAAGAGGGTACCAGTTCTCAGTCCTTCTTAACTCTTGAGCGTGTATGGGCTGAAGAGGAGGACTTGGAGGAGGAGGAGGAAATGGAGAGTCAGGCCAGTGAGGAGAGGGAATTCTTGCGTGTTGGGACTCTGGCGCACATGGCAGACTTCATGTTAGGCTGCTTATCCCGTGACCCTCGTGTTAGAAGCATTTTTTCAAACACCGATTACTGGGTGTTCACTCTCCTGGACCCACGGTAGAAGCAGAACCTTTCCACTCTCATCCCTGCAGAGGAAAGGAGTCTGAGAGTGAATAGATATCAACAGGCCCTGGTGCACAAGCTGAAACAATCATTCCCATCTGACGCCGCTAGCGGCAGAGGGCATGGTTTTGTGGGCCAAGTAGCGGGGGAGAGGAGGCGAGCAGGCAGCTTGTCCAGCACTGGCAGGGGAACGCTCTCCAAGGCCTTTGCCAGCAAGACATTGTCACCTGTCCCCAGTCTAGGCAGAGTAGGGGGGAGCTGTACAGAAAGATGGTGAGGGAGTACCTAGCTGACCATACCAACGTCCGTAGCGATCACTCTGCTCCATACAACTACTGGGTTTCAAAGCTGGACACGTGGCCTGAACTGGCGCTGTACGCCTTGGAGGTGCTGGCCTGCCCTGCCGCTAGCGTGCTGTCAGAGCGGGTATTCAGTGCAGCTGGTGGCGTCATCACCAATAAGCGTACACGCCTGTCAACTGACAGCGCTGACAGGCTGACGCTTATTAAAATGAACAAAGCCTGGATTTAACCGGAATTCAAATCTCCTCCGGGGGAAAGCAGCTAAATATTTAAATAACTTATGTATCCGATTCCTCTTCTCTACTCCTCCTACTCCTCCTCCTTGTCGTCTTTGCCTAACGCTGACCAAAAAACGCCATTTTTTTAGAGGTCCAACTCGCACTCTTTTACCACAGTTTTTCAGGTGGGCCCCCTACAGGCCCTCTCTTCAAACAATTTTTCCAGAGGTCCACCTACAGGCCCTCTCTCCAAACAATTTTTCCAGAGGTCCACCTACAGGCCCTCTCTCCAAACAATTTTTCCAGAGGTCCACCTACAGGCCCTCTCTCCAAACAATTTTTCCAGAGGTCCACCTACAGGCCCTCTCTCTAAATAATTTTTCAGGAGGTACACCTACAGGCCCTCTCTCCAAACAATTTTTCCGGAGGTCCACCTACAGGCCCTCTCTCTAAATAATTTTTCCGGAGGTCCACCTACAGGCCCTCTCTCCAAACAATTTTTCCAGAGGTCCACCTACAGGCCCTCTCTCCAAACAATTTTTCCGGAGGTCCACCTACAGGCCCTCTCTCCAAACAATTTTTCCAGAGGTCCACCTACAGGCCCTCTCTCCAAACAATTTACGTCTTTTTCCTATCTTTCTCTCTCTCCAAACTATTTTTCCGGATAGCTGCCATATACGGTATTAAACTGAGAAGAATACATAGAACACATGCCACACTTGATCGAGCTCATAATTGACAATTGTACCTGTTGATGCTAAATTTTTAAGTTGGGGTCCTGTGTCGTCATTCGAACTCCATCCGGCTGTTGTCACCACCACACACGCGAGCCCAGGGCGCACTCCTCTGGCTCTTCCAGCAAAACCTCCTTCCCCCCAGCCTGCCCCCCACCTACAGGCCCTCTCTCCAAACAATTTACGTCTTTTTCCTATCTTTCTCTCTCTCCAAACTATTTTTCCGGATAGGTGCCATATACGGTATTAAACTGAGTAGTATACATAGAACACATACCACACTTGATCAATCTCATAATTGACAATTGTACCGGTTGATGCTAAATTTTTAAGTTGGGGTCCTGCGTCGTCATTCGAACTCCATCCGGCTGTCGTCACCACCACACATGCTAGCCCAGGGGGCACTCCTCTGGCTCTTCCAGCTCAACCTCCTTCCCCCCAGCCTGCCCCCCACCTACAGGCCCTCTCTCCAAACAGTTTACCCAGGTAGGGGACGTATTAGATATTGTACTGATTTTTATTTGGTTCTTCTTTTAATTGCCTCCTGCGATAGACAGGAATCGAACCCGGGTCAACTGCTTGGGAAGCAGCTATGCTCACCACTTTACCACCAACAGCCACAGCAACTGATAAGAACAGATACTAAACTTGATGTCAGCCAACATTTCGACAATCGATAACCCGAAACGGGTCCGCCGTCGAGCCCGGCGTTCGGCCACCCTGAACATTTCACATACTCTGACCGAGTCTGACCCTGGGGCCGCTCATGTACTGCCCACTTAGAGGATGCTTCACCTCCTGCTACCTCAGTCTAACTCGGTCACTCTGTTGTCACCGCCATGCTGCGTCTGGCTAAATTTTTGGGTGGCTCACCTGCTACCTCATGTAACTTGATCACTTGTTGGTGTCACCGCCATGCTGTGTCAGGCTTATGCCTGCATCGTGTGGCTGGGGATAGGAGAGCAGTGCCAGCATGGGCATGGGTGATGGACCTTCGTTGCACCTAGTTGGGTGCTTCCCTATATATTCCCACCATGCCAGCCATGGGTTGTACATTAACTAATAACAGGGAAAACAAATAAAATATTTTACAGAAGGGTCAACTACAGACACTCCTAAACAATTTTACATGAGGGAGTGTCTCCCCGTCTGCCATCGTGTTCGGTCAGGCTGTCAGTAGGTACACCACCTCTGTTGTCCGCAGAAGCGGCCACTATGAGGAAGGCCACGGCGAGAACATCCCCTTTTCAATTGAGAGCAAGTGTAGAATTGTAGGAGGATGACACTTTTCTTCCGCAGTGGATTCACCTTACCCTTTATCATTGCCAGACAACAGTTAGTGAAACAGTAATTGGCAATGATGAAGAAAATGTAACGGTGCAGTGGACCGTCTGTGACGCAAAACCTATATATTCCCACCATGCCAGCCATGGGTTGTACATAAACTAATAACAGGGAAAACAAATAAAATATTTTACAGAAGGGTCAACTACAGACACTCCTAAACAATTTTTTAGGAGGGTCAACTTCGGACACTCCAAAACAAATTTTTTGGAGGCTCGCCTACAGACATTTGACTGCTACCTCAATCTAACTTGGTCACTTGTTGGTGTCACTACACTGTCACCATGATGTGTCAGGCTTATGCCTGCGTCGTGGGGCGGGGGATAGCACAGCAGTGCCAGCATGAGCAGTGGTGTCACCTGCAGGCGGTGATGGACCTTCGTTGCACCTAGTTGGGTGCTTCCCTAACATGTGATGGGTATTTGCCTCGCCTTTCTTGGTCTGGGTGAGCACAATTGCCATCCACCAGGCTGTTGCCTGAGAATTTGGGGTAATGGTGGGATTAGGCAGCCTCAGAGGCATCCATGCATGCTGCCCCTGCTGTTTCCTGTCCATTTCCGTGGTGTTTCCATCATTATCTGAGGTTTCCAGGTTTTCACCCAGCCTTCCCTAGGCAGAGCCTTGGTCCCCTGCAAAAATGCTCGAGTCTCCCATTGACTTCAATGGGGTTCGTTATTCGAAACGAGCACCCGAGCATCGGGAAAAGTTCGACTCGAATAACGAGCACCCAAGCATTTTAGTGCTCGCTCATCTCTAGTCTTCATTAGAAATGTTGAGCCCTTTTCTCTGTACAGCCCTGAGATTCTCTAGTAGCATGCTCTGTGTTTTTACTGTGTTCTGTCAGGCAGCTCAATTGACGGCTCCTTATCCTTGATTTTATAAACATTATAGCTCAATATAGTTTAGCTAACTAATAAGAATGTGGCTGAAATAAGTGTTTTCAAGCTATTAGTAATTTATAGATAAGGGTCATTATATGACCTCTAAAAGTAACAGTACGACTCTCACAGCTCGACAGGAGTTAACTCTTTATGATAAAGCTGCTGAATATTTTTTTTTAATACAGACCACTTGAAAAAAAGGAATTTAAGCCCAAAACAAGTAAAATGCAGTCATCAAAAAAATTGCCCCTGAAGGTGTACATAACCTTTAACCCTTTCACGACCGGAGGTTTTTTCGGTATTGCGTTTTCGTTTTTTGCTCCTTGCCTTCATACAGCCATAACTTTTTTATTTTTCTGCTCACATAGTTGTATGAGGGCTTGTTTTTTGCGGGACAAGTTGTACTTTCAAATGCCACCATTTATTATTGGATATGGTGTAGTGGGAAGCGGGAAAAAAATTCCAAATCGGGTGAAATTGCAAAAAAAACCACTATTCCGCTACAGTTTTCCGGGTTTTTTATTTACGGCGTTCGCTGTTCATTAAAACTGACCAGTTACTTTCATTCTACAGGTCAGTACGAATCCAGCGGTACCTAACATGTTTAGTTTTTCTTGTGTTTTGATAGTGATAAAAAAATGATAAAGTTGGTTGTTTTGTTTTTTTTTTTTTTTGGTCGTCATATCTTGACCCCGATAATTTTTTGGCATTTATGTGTACGGAGCTGTATGGGAGCTCATTTTTTGCGGGGCGATCTGAAGTTTTCAAATCGCCATTTGGACGCTTTTTTCCGCCACACAATTTGCCGTATTGGAATTTTTTTTTTTTAGTTTAAAAGTACGGGCGTTTTCGGTCACGGTGATACCCATGATGTCTATATTTATTGTTATTTAGGTATTTATTTTTTAATTATACGGAAAGGGGGGTGATTTAAACTTTTATATTTTTTTTATTTTTTATATATTTTTTAACATTTTTTTTATTTTTTTTTTAATTATTTGAAAGCTCAAATATAAGCTAATATATTGTACTTTTAATTTTTTCACTATGAGCAATCTCTGATTTTTATCTTGAATTAAAACTCATGATTGCTCATTTCTTATCCTGGCCTGCCATCTAGTGGCCAGAATAAGAATTGCACTTTGAAAGCTCTAATCCTCACCAGCGAGGATTACAGCTTTCATAACGTGTACAGACGGCCCGATTGGCCAGACGCCACCGGAAGCCATCAGAGGGGCCCAGAAGAAAAGAGAGGCCCATCGGAAGACGCCGCCGATGGCGGTAAGTAGCCGCAAGTCTCTGCTGTTAGAAACAGCAGAGACTTGCCGGCCATGACGCCCGCCGCACCCGCGAGCGGGCGTCATGTCCCCACACCGCCCGCGCGCCGTACATGTACGGCGGCGGTCGGGAAGGGGTTAAAGAGGACCTTTCACCTCTCCTGTCATGCCTGTTTTAATAACTTAATGCATTCCCCATGTAATAACAATTCTGGAACATATATTCTTATGTCTCTATGTTGTGCCATTCCTTTATTATTTCTACTAGAAGTTATGAATGAATTGCTAGCAGTCTGCAGTAAGGGTACAGAGGGGTGGTAACCAGTTGGGGGGGGGGTGCCTGCACAGGCTCACTCTATCCAATCAGTGCTGCCCTTATATATTTTACTGTTGATGGTGATGATATTGAGACTGATTGCAATTAATGTAAACTTTATGGAGGAAGATAATTGTAAAGATTTGGGTAATTTTGTATAGGCAATTCTGTTTTAATAGATGTTTAGGGTACAGCCACATGTTCAGTTTTTTTTTAATGCAGTTTTTGAAGCCATAACCAGGAGTGGATTCAAATAAATAGGTTTGTCAGTAAAAAAAATACTTTCTCTTCTTTTTATGATCCACACCTGATTTTGGCTTTCAAATCTGCATTAAAAAAAACTGAACCTAAGCAACCTAACCAAAGCAATATTGACGCCATAATTACAGTATCACTGTTGCTATGATTTTCTCTGATGCTAATTAGCTTACTAGAAGCAGGCTGCCTGGGAGATACGTTTTCTCTCAAGCTGAGTGAGAAATGCCCTGAAGTAATAAGTCTGCATCATTAGCTCCACAATCAGTAAGATTGCCTTTGAAAAAGTAATGAACTTTAACATTGTAAACTCTGGTCATCAACAGTGAGCGATACAAGCTGCCTGAGCAATGGGAATTTCTCTGACACACATCCATAATTAGCCTATTAACCAGGTACATTTTTGCTGTCATTCCACAGCCAAATATTATATTCCACCGATCATCCAGTTTCCGTTAAAGTGGTATTTCTATCTTATAAAGCTGCATCTATTCGTTTCACCTGCAGCGCTTGCTATAGAGACTTGTTTACATTGCTACTACACCTCAGTTAATCATTTCTGTTGTTCTGTTCCGTCGTAAAAGCAGAATAACAAAAATGAAGGACGTGCTGGCTCTTGAAGATGACAGACAGCAACTGACTATAATGTAAATGGCTAGGATTGTATATTGCTAAGATATGATGTCACCTTATGATCAATGGGGGTTTGACCTTTGGGACTCCCAACCATCCTAAGAACGAAAGGTCTGCAGTGCTGGTTTAAGGCTGCAGGTTTTCCCTTCATCTGTGCAGGAGACTGCAGCCAGCACTATTCACTTGAAGCAGGTGGTCAGGGACGCATTGCTAACCAGAGCTGTGGCCCCTTAGTTTTCAGGATCGTTGGGAGTCCCAATAGTTGAACCCCCACTAATCATAAAATGATGCTGTATCCTAGAAATATGCCTTCACCTTATCAGATGTGAATACCTAGTCAAAGTGAAAATGCTTAACTTGACGTTCTTGGGTCCAGTGTAAAATATGAGACAGGCTCCCCCAGCTATCACACCAGTGTCCTCCTTTAGACGCTAGGACCTCAGGATAGGTCATCAATATTAAAATGGGGGGGGTCCAAACTCCCAGCCCCCCTGCCAATCAGCTGTCTGAGGAAGCCGTAGCGCTGACCGGAGCTCCAGTAAGGTATAGAAAGTGTCATGTCCAACAAAAAGATAACCGCATGGATCACACATCCACATGTTATGCATTCATGTAGTGTTAGTGTTCAGAAGATATATTACCGCATTGAAATGTCCTTAACCCTTCTACGTACATGTACGGTGCTGGGAGGGTCTTTATACATGGCACCCACTTGAGTGTGCAACAGGCGCAATTTCAAACAGAAGGGATCCTCTGCAGCTTATCTGCAATAGTGCCGATCTTTAACCCTTTAGGTCAAGTGCGAACATGGCATCTAAATAGCAAAAAAACCCAAAAGCACACACTTCCAGGTTAAGCCCGACTTCCCTGTGTGGCTATAAGGGAAGCTGTTCCTTTGATGTAATATACTGAGTCTCTCTGAAGAGACCCAGCGTATTACAATGGTATGATAAGAGGGAGCAGCAGAGTAATCACCGGTGGAAGTGATGATGTTTTATGAACGGTTAAAGTGGTTGTCCGGTTTGTATGTTGTCCGGGCAAGGGCTGTTTGTTTTTTTTTACACTGCTAGGTGGAGAATTCCACATACCAGTGTTCACTGGCACTGATGTGTGGGCTTTAGCGCTGCCCTGGCCGTTTTACAAGCTAGGGCACCAATACAGCCCGTCCATTAGTGCCGGTGACGTCACTTGGCTCACTGCTAGGTGGAAGCCTCTGTGTCTCTTTACCCATGAAGAGCCCAGTATGTCAGTAGATCTCCAGAAAAAGCCTATGCCTTGCACGATTCAGAGCAGGGCAAAGGAGAGCATCGGAGCAAGAAATGCTCCAACGCTCATGTCAGTGGAGCTGCCTGGGTGAAAACAGGAATATGTCCGGGTTCAGCTCTGAACCGGGACAACCACTTTAATAGATAATCAGTGTTCAGCAGAAGTATTACTGCATTGAAATGACTGGTTATCTCAATGTATTTAAATAACGTAGCTAAACAATTATATCCAATAACATATTCTATAGAGATTTTTTAATAGGATAAGGCAAGAAAAATCCAAGTTGGGAGATTCGGCAAATTGTTATCAAACAAAGGGGCAGATTTAGACAGTGTAAACTTAAAATTAGACTAAAACTGTGCCAGATTCATCATGATGCTGGATGATAAATTTGGTGCACCTGTAGACTGTCAAGTCTAAGTTTACCCCATCGATTAGTTGGCTTACTTTACACCAAAATTTTGCAACAAAATTTCCTTGTATTTTTGTTGCATTCATGCCCCTTTTCTGTATGCCATTCTCCTTTCCCACTAAACAACACTGCTGGCATAGCTGTCTTGATGTGCCAACCAGCCCTGCTGACAGTGGAGATGGTCGGTCTATCAGGGAGCAAAGACGCCAGGCCAATCAGTCTTGGCACGGCTGTCACGGGCCTCCTATTGACGAGGTATTAAAAGAGGTCTTAGTACCATCGGTACAGGGAGGAAGAGCTATCCTCAATGAGTGTCTCCTTCTCCTTGGCTGTGATGCTGACCAATCGTAGCAGACCGATCCACAACCAGGGAGAAGATGAGCTGGTGCAATGGAGGGGATTATTTTTTTTAAAAAAATAACATCTGCAACAGACTACTTACTAAGGAAGTCGTTTTAAAAAAAATCCCATGAAACGTCCTCTTTAAGCAGACAACTGCTGGCCATAGTTGCTGGTGATATGGTTTTCTTGCCTTGCACGCTTAGTTTGTGTTTCATGTGGATTCCTTACATCTGACCTTCTGCCTGTTAGTGACGTTACCTCCTGGTTTTGACCTTGCTTGGTTTATTACTCTGCGTTTGTTTCTTCCTTGGTTCTGACAGTTTTCTCTGGTTTTGACCCTGCCCGTCTGACTTCACCTTTTGTCTCCCCTAAGTAGGTCCTGCATATTCAGTCAGGTCAATGACCATTGCCCGGTTGGGGGTCACCATTTAGGGTGGATCGTCCAAATGGTTAGGGAGAGTGGTGTGGGTCAAGGTCAGGTCTGCACTGTTCCCTACCTGACATGACAAAATACTTCTTGTTGGACAAGGCTAAGACGCCCATAAATGTGGTCCCAAGCATGTACAACAATTGAATAGCTCAAATTAATGCAGAATTCTGTTACATTTTGAGTAAATATCTCCTACTTTTTGAATAAAACTGCAGTTATTTTATGTAACTGTTTATATATTGTTTAGAATTCTTCATACTCAAAGGATTTGTTTGGTACTTGTAAAGTATTGAAGTTTCCTGGGACATGTAACAATATATTTTGTCATTAGATAAGCAATTAAAGAGTGATGTAGATGTAGTGATACTGAAATTAGAATTGTACAAATTGTTGTAAAAATGACAGGCCTACATATACATCTGCTTCCTCACAATTAGTTACCACACAGACAAGATCCATTTTTTTGCTTATATTTTTGTGTATATTTTTAGATAAAAGTAATGGCTGACATAGTTAAAGTTTTTTTTCTTTTATGTATGCTTTCATAGAAAAGTGCTCCTGGTCCTGACAGCTCATATGTATTTCCATTTCCTCTGCAGAATGGAGAGAAAATCCATGTCACTCTGCCTCTATTCCAACAGGTCTCTAATGAGGGCAGGCTGTCCATGTCGGAATCGGTGTCTGAATTCTTTGATGCTCAGGAGGTTCTTCTCTCTGCCAGCTCTTCAGAGAATGAGGTGCGTAATGTTCCCTGCCAGATGAGTTGATTTTAAGTAAAGAATTCATGCTAATTTAGAATTTTGAATTCCAGGTCAATGGCATTGTTCACTCTTAAAGGCTATGTACACCTTCGGGAGCATTTGGGGCTAAAAAAAAATAATTTTTTTCAGTTGGTCTGCATTAAAAATGTTCAGCCTTTCTGAGATACGGGGGTAAAACTCAGTCTGTTTGCAAGCTGTCACTTTCTGCTTTTTTTAAAAAAAATTTTTTTATCCCATTATCTGATGGTTCATGTTGTGACCTCTTAAACACTTATTTAAAGGGGTTATCCCACGAATAATGCTAAAAATGAAAATCAGACATCATATAGTCCATGACAATACCTTTCTAACAACGCTAGAACCAGCCCTGTACCTCACATGGATCCAGAGATCTCCACATTCATTGCTCTGCTAGATTTATATCAAGCTGACAGCTCAGGGGGTGTGTCTTTTCTGCTGCAGCTCAGAAGGCGTGTCTGAGCTCCTCCTATCACAGCTCAGGAGGCAGTTGAAAGATGAAACGGAGCATGTGCGGCCTCAGTGAGCAGGTCAAAGAAATAAGAAATTAAGTGGCACCATACAGATACATTTTATTGAATAACTCAGTAGCTATACAGAATTTTTAATTACATGAAATTACAAAAGTATTTAGATCCAGGTGCTGGTTTGAAAACTGTAAAAAAAAAATTACATTTGTGGGACAACCCCTTTAAACCACTTCAAGTCTGCCCATTGACTATAAACATCCTTGAGCTTTGCCCACTGTGTGCAGCACCTGTACATAGAAGCTCAATGACTCAGCTGCCTCCTGACAGCCAAGTACATGGAACTTTAACCTGAGACCTTTTTTCCTGGTCTCCAGGCTTTTGATCACTCTGACAAGCTGTCAAACCCATCACAAATGCTTGTACTATCTCACTCTCATTACTGCCGGTCACAGAGCAGTTTACAACTACATATTGGGTGTTTTGGCAAACTTCAGAATCAGGAAAATAAATATTCAGGTTTGATTTGCTGTTTACCCTTGCTATCTTATGGGAAAAATGAATTAAAAATTGAAAATCTGCGAAAAAATATATATATTATAAATGTCACCTTCCTTCTGTTTTAATTCTTGTGGGAAATCTAAAGGGTTAACAAACTTTGTAAAATCAGTTTTGTTTACATTGGGGGATGTAGTTTCTAAAATATGTTCATTTATGGGAGGTTTCTATTATTTAAGCCCCTCAAAGTCACTTTAGAACTGCAAAGGTCCTTTAAAATTAACTATTAGAAATTTTCATGAAAATCTTAAAAATTACATCTAAAATTTGAAGCCTTCTAACGTCCTAAAAAAATAAAATTACATTTCCAAAATTATGCCAACATAAAGTGGACATATGGTGAATGTTCATTAATAACAATTTTATTAGATATCCCTATGCAACTTAAAAGCAGAGAAATTCATATTTGAAAAATTGTGATTTTATTTTTCAGTAAATTTAGATTTTTTATAAATTAAGGTAAAACATATTGACTCAAATTTACCATTAACATAAAGTACAATGTGTCATGAGAAAACAATCTCTGAATGGCTTGGATAAGTAAAAGCGTTCCAAAGTTATTACCACATGAAGTGACACATGTCAGATTTGCAAAATTAGGCCTGGTCTTGAAGTGGTTAAGCCATACTTTTATCTGTTTGATAAGAATTGAGCTATATGATTCCTTATCAAAGAAAACTTTATCAAAGTGACAGCTTGCAAATAGACTGATTCTTAACCCCTGTTTCTCAGAAAAGGCTGAACATTTCCAATAAGGAACAATTAAAAAAATATATTTTAGCCCAAAATGAGTAAAATGTAATCATAAAAAATTGCCCCCAAGTTGTCCATAGCCTTTTTTTTTTATTGCATATTACATATCAGACCAAATGCCTCCCATGCTTTAGACTTTTGGTCGTTCCAGCTATTGATTCCACACAGATTTTTGGTGGAGAGGGTGGCAGTATGAACCACTGAATACATTCTAAAATGTATTGTAATGTGATGTCACACATCTTTTATTTTGCATTTATTGTGCTTGTTCTTTTCCTCCCAGGCATCAGATGATGAATCCTACATCAGTGATGTCAGTGATAACATCTCTGAAGACAACACCAGTGTTGCCGATAATGTGTCCCGACAAAGTAATTTGCACATAAAATTCTGATACAATCTTTCTGTTCTCTCTGTATCTTGTAATCCAGTATATCAGTTGTTGTATATCAGTCGTAACTCATTTCTGCAGCAGAGGCATAATGAAGTCACCTTTGTCTAGCACGGACTAAACCAATATAATGATTTATTCATTTGTGGAGGTCATTGTATAGTCTATTTTTTCATTTTGTTTCATTGATGTTGTACATACATTTCTAGGGTTCTAACCTTTCTGTTTTGTCATCCAGTTCTCAACGGAGAACTTTTAGGTGGTGCATTCCGAACAGGACGAAGAACGAGTCTACCTGCTCCTTCGCCTGACACCAGCAATATCAACCTATGGAATATTCTGCGGAATAACATTGGCAAAGACTTGTCCAAAGTCTCCATGCCTGTAGAATTGAATGAGCCACTTAATACCTTACAGCACCTTTGCGAAGAATTAGAGTATAGTGAACTTTTAGATAAGGCTGCCGAGACAGATGATCCTCATGAACGCATGGTACAGTAGATCTGTAGCTCTGGGATATCTATTATACATATAAAACAGATGTCTATTAGGTCTTAAAGGCAGTCAACACTTGGGTGACCCATGGGATGCATAACTGCACATCCCACGGGATGCATAATTATTATGTCCCCATGTTATAGTAATTATATGGCATGTAATGGCAATTATAGTAATTATGTTATAGCAGTTATATAATTCCTCAAGTCTTTCTATCTTTCTTTGTGCCACTGGTTTGTATATGGATACTCTTAAAATTTAGCCCAGGCTTTATACTGTAGAGGTATTTCTGAAAAATACATAGTCCATTAATAAGGTTCCGGTCACTCTTGCATTTTTTAGTTTTTCCCTCATGGGCTTCTGTATTTTTAATGGCAAGCAATCTGTAGTACTGTGCATGTCTCCAAAAATACTGGTCCTGATCCCAGTGGAAACCAATACAGGGCAGTTGTAAACTGGATGCATGGAAACCATAGTAGCAGTTGAAGGTGCACTGTTCCACTGGTTGTTGCCATTACACTATATAGCAAAGACAAGTAGCACGGAATGAATTTCTCCATGTTGAATAAAATGAATAAGTGAATAAGATACAAGTTATGCTGAATCTTTACACACAAGACTAATGTATGCAGTATATCACTCTGCTCAGCAAATCCTGCTCCATCGCCTGATGCTGGCAGACGGCATGTTCATTGGGTTAAATTCTAGATGTTGAGATGCAGTCATATCTTTGTCGTAATAAATTGACTCCTTACTCTCTCTTTCAGGCCCTTATTGCTGCATTTGCAGTCTCAGGATATGCTGCCACATATTACCGAGCCGGGAGCAAGCCTTTCAACCCTGTGCTCGGTGAGACTTATGAATGTATAAGAGAGGACAAAGGATTTCGATTTTTTTCAGAACAGGTGAAGTGTGACACCAGAATATAACACTTAGCATTTTTAACTTCCTTACAGTGCACGCCATGTTCCGAGCCAAAATAACAGGATTCATTGACAACAAATTTTGTAACATTCATCTAACATTGAGTACAGTACATTCAAGTGTTAAACACTCCATAGACAATCTTTCTGCTTTGAATGTTACTTTTCATACATATGTAGAATTTGTACAGTATACCATCTAGCCAGAAACATGATGGTTCTCAGAGGGGTTGTCCCATAAAAATATTCTACATTTTTCTAACCAGCACCTGAATCTGAATACTTTTGTAATGACATGTAATAAAAAATTTAGCATAGCCACTGAGTTACTCAATATAATGTATTTGTAAAGCCCTACCGCTTTATCTCTCTGTCCACCATCACTGAGGTGGACGCACATGCTCAGTTCCATCCTTTAGCTGTCACCAGCCATATCTTCTACTTGAGGCTTTGACTAGCAGAACAACTGGAGCAATGAATGTGGAGATTTCTGGATCCATGTGAGGTACAGGGCTGGTTCTAGCTTTGTTAGAAAGAGATTGTCATGTACTAGATGATGTCGTATTTTCATTTTTTACATCAATCATGGGAAAACCCCTTTAAGAATCAAGAATTTTAATTTCAGAAGCTAAACTATTCTTATTTCCTCCTTACACTTGTAAGAATTATTTTTCTGATTGCTTGGATGATTGGATATAATGAGTTTACATCTCTTGGTTTTCTTATGAAGAAATTCTAATTATAATTATTCAGTAAATGTCTCTTCCACACTGGTAACATATCATGCTTTAAAGTGACCCTCCAGTCAAAACCTAAAATTTGACTAGTCAACATAACTGGTGTCCTCTGTTCCTTCCATGCCGCCTCCATTCCTCTGTTAAGGTTAAAATAAAGTTAAACTAATTTTCTTCTAGCAATGGAAGGTGACACTGATTTTCGGAAAAATTCCTATACAACACCTTTAAAGGGGAAAAACATGGCTGCTTTATTCCAAAAACAGAACCACACCTGCCCCTGGGTTGTGTTCTTATATTGCAGTTTAGCTCCTTTGAAGTTAATGGGGCCGAGCTGTAATACCACACACAACCTGTGGACAGGAGTGGTGTTGTTTTTGCAACAAAGCAGCCATATTTTTGTAGTCCTGGAGAACCATTTTAAGGCATAGTTCCATTAGAGCAATTTCTTATATACATATATATTCTACTTTAGATACAGAGTTATTTGCATGCACTGATGACTACAGACCTCTGGCACTTAAAGGCGTTTCTGGTAGCGGCTAGTAATGAAAACTATACTGTTAATGGAGCTGGAGGCAGAAGGCTCCACCTATTGTTTAGTGGCTGTGTCGGGGTACTGGAGCTGAGCTGCAGTACGCCAGTGCCGGAAGCTACACTGTGGATGGAACCTTTTGTCCACTGTAAAGTTTCCGGTGCTGGTGGCTGCCTGAAACAGCAGATTGGAGGGGATGTTGGGTGTTGGAGCCCACTGATCTGATATTGATGACCTAACCTGAGAATAGGTCATCAATATCTTAAAGGTGGAAACCCCTTTAATAGGTCTCTTACTCCAGACTACATATGACTATCATCTTCATGTTTGCAATAAAATATACACCTCTCCTCTAGAAATAAGAAAGCTGTTTCACTAGTGCCACCTGAAGGTGGCTGCCCTGTAAGATGACTCTGGTTAGAGACATAGGCCCTGATTTATCATACCATCTTTTGCGACTTTTTTGCACTCCCGTGCGCAAAATTTTGCAACTTTTTGCATGTGTACACCACTCACTCCAGTTTTGTAATATGGGTGGAAAAGTGGGTGTGGATAGCTATGTTAATGAGTTTCACTCCAGATTTATCATTGCGACTTTTTTTTAAAAAGGCGCAAAATAGTCCCAATCTCACTCCAGGAGGAGGGTGGAGTAGGAAAAGTGGAGGAGCTTCTCTAGACAGAAGTGTTAGGTTTACGGACAAGCCACATTTATCAAACAACCTGTGACATTTGATAAATGTGGCACAAAGTACTCCAACATAGACTGAAGCAAAACTGACTTCAAATATTCTCCTAATGATAAATTCCCCCCATAGATCTGTAGACAGCACAGGACAGCCACGTAAGTAGCTCTAGACTAGACATTGTTCCTCCTTCTGAAGATGGGCTTTCCTGCAGATGTTTTCCCATGTAGCATGGCTCTAAAACTCCATACTAGCGGGAAACCTGCAAGGGAAATCAGTACCTTCTGCAAAATAAAATGGAGCTTACTTAGGTTAATACCTTCAAAGCACTGAAGTATTAGCTTCTTGGCTTGGCAAGATGTAAGTGCGGGCCAGCAGCTCATCAGTTTGTAGCTATTCACATAGAGCAGGCCAGTGATATCTACAGACATTTTAGAGCTCAGTACGTACTGTACATTTCCATTTACTAATGCTCTGTATCTAAGGTAAAAACTGAGTAATAAGAACTAATATGCTTGCAAATATAACAAGCTAACTGACCACCATTGTTCTAACATTTTACTTGATTGTTTTGTTGATATACTCTATTAAAGGGACTTTCTGGTCGATTTATATTGGTGGTGTATGAATAGGCCGTCAATATCTGATTGGTGGGGTCCAATACCCCAATCACCCGCCGATCAGTAGCTGGATGAAGTGAATGGATGGATCCCTGACGATCAATTTTTGATGGCTTATCCTGATCATAGATCATCAGTGTAAAAGGACGATAAAACTCCTTTAAATTGGTAAAAGTTTCTTGTCCTTTACCAGCTGGGGTACAATAAAGCCACGTTGGGGAACAACTGATAATGGCAGGTCTGGCCTCTGAAAAGTTGGCTACCATCATTATATTTATGTTGGTCAAACCTGATGATCATCTAATGTGCATGTGGCCACCTTACTCTCTCCTGACAGCAGCTAAAATATATGGCCAGTTAAAGCCTCTGCAATCAGCTGTAATTATGCAGAGACTCTATAATAACCTCTATGTGGTCAATCATGAATATACAACCATGTAATATATGGCTGCTTTGAGTCCACCAGAGCTGGCGTATGGAGCTCCCTACATCCATATACCTAATAGGGCCTAACCCTGCTTTCACAAAACTCTATGGCCCACGTTTACTAATATGAGTGCACATGGATCTTGGCTTAAATTGCTACAAAATGTGGCATCTAGGTATACAGAAATTGTGTGCCTAGCCTTAGAAAGGTGCAGCTTAATGAGAAAGGATTGGGGCCTAAGGCTGAGTTCACATCAGCGTTCAGCCTTTCCGTTCTCCTGCTCCGTTATAGGAGCAGGAGAACAGAAAGGATGGATTTGGCACATAACTGAGCTCAACAGAGCCCACGGACCCCATAGACTATAATGGGGTCCGTTAGGTTTCCGCTGAGAGGAGCAGCGGAGACAAATATTCACTTGAATGGGTCCTCAATCCCGGAGATGTGGAACGGAGGCACGGATCGGAACACCACGGAAGCACTACGGAGTGTTTCTGGCCGTGCCTCCGCACCTGAAAAAAGTAGTGCATGACCGTGGGATGCGGATAGCGGATCCCATTCAAAGGGGGTCCACAAATGCGGTCCACAGCACGGGCACTGACCTCACACATTCGTGTGCATGAGCCCTTAGATGCACTGTTTTGCACCAGAATTGTGCCAAAGTAAGCCAACTAATGGTTGGTATAGAGATGTCCCTGCTCCACATTTACCATCCACCAATGTGATAAATCTGGTGCAGGTCTAGCCAGCCGGTCTAAGTTTTTGCTCAGCCATCCTCTATCTTCTTTTCTTTTTTAGGTTAGCCATCACCCCCCAATTTCTGCCTGTCACTGTGAGTCGAGGAATTTTGTCTTCTGGCAAGGTAATGGTGATGATCACAGTATCTAAGGACAATATTAAGAATTGTTATGGTCTTTATAGGTTGCATACATTTAAAAGTATAAAGTACAGGTGTCAGAACTGGGTTATATTTAGTTCTTTCATCTGATATGTTTGCTGTGACCATCTATTCCCCCGACGCCTGCCAACTCCAAACTGTAGTTCATTAAATTAAAAAATATAAGTACAGACTCTAGATGATGGCCATGTGCCTTTCTGCTGGTAATCAGAATGTGAGCGCAGCTGTCAGCTTATTATGCATGGCAATCCTACAATTGGGTGAATTGGCTGTCACTCACCACTTACCTGGAGAAAACTATTTGAAATGAATTCTGACTAAGAAGGTATCACGACCATTACAGCTGTGATCCAGTACAGAACAGGAGCAACTACCGATTTATTATCATGTCATTTTGATGTCAAAATAAATGACTTCAGTATGTGACAGCCAGAGGCGTACATAAGGCACGGGCCCCATGGCAAAATTTAGTATGGGCCCCTCCTGCCCCACCCAGTTTCCCAGTACGCATGTAACAATCACTCCCAGGCAATGCAAAGTTCAAGCCAACAGATTTATAACGAATTTGTTTTTTTTATAATTTAGCACAAGAAATTGTATTTAAAATATTGCAACAAAAAAGTCACCTCACTCACGTTATCCAATTCTGTGTTGGAAAAAGTGAAATAGGTGCTTCATAAGTGATAAATCTTCTTCCCATCTATTTCAATGCTGGTTGCCTGCAGTGACCACAAGGCGGAGCTCATGGGACAGAAATGTATACAGTTACCATTTACTTGAATGACTGCTGAAATGGTCTCTTTGCCTTGAGCTCCCCCTTGTGGCGGCTACACGAAAATGCAGTGTATTCTTGTCAGGAAAAGAAGTTGTGTTGGCCCCCTTGGTCAGTTGCTTGGTCTGCCTCCATCGAAGGTACTCCACTGGTGACAGCACTTAGTAAGCTGCCACTAGCAACCAGCTTGTAATCTAATATCTACATCTATATGGGTTGTGTTGTAGCTTCCATTCATAGCATAAGCCTCAACGCTGTGCCAGATTCACCATATGGTGAATACCAGTGGAGTTTGTCGGACCCCATTAACCTAAAACAGTGTTAAACCTCATTCATTAAAAAATATAATGGTATATTCCAAATATACAGAGATTAGTATCCATATTATCTCCCATATTGCATATATAAATAAGGAAAATGCAGATGCGTTGTATTTTTTGCTGTCTCGGTTTCACCATTTTTGAGAAAATATGGCCAATAGAGCATAACTACAAGATATAGAAACATGGACATTGGATAACATTACCTTCATATTTGGAACCTTCAGACCTTCAGTAACTTTTATAGCTTATGCACATGGGAGATATGCAGATATGAGTGAGGCCTTAAAGGGTCATTCCCATCTCAGCCATTGGAATACCAAATGTATACAGCGACAAGAGGTTTCCAAAGTTATGGAAACAGCCAGGGGCAGACTGGCCTTAGTTTTTTTCGAGGGCACCTTTAAGTTCCCAGTCGGCCCCTGGAAACAGCTGAGAGTGCTGTGCTATCTTTCTATAACTCCTGTAGAAGTTAATGGGAGCTGCAGAAAGATAGCAGCACAGCACGCAAGGAAATGGCATTGCTCACTGTGTTAGGGCTCATGCACACGGCTGTTCTGTTTTTTTTTTGCGGGGCCATGGAGCTGACTTGCGGATGTGGACAGCACAGAGTGTGCTGTCTGCATCATTTGCGGCCCCATTAAAATGAATAGGTCCACATCCGATCTGCAAAAAATGCAGATCAGATGCTGACAAAAACTATGGCCATGTGGATGAGTCCTTACTGTAGCTCCAATTCACGTATGTGGCACAGCCCTCCCTTGGACAACACATGAATTTAATAATCTTTTTCATGATGAGGACATTTTTTTCTTTACAATGCTGTATTAAAGTGAATTTTGTTTTCAGATGTCAGATGGAAAAATAAATTTTGGGGAAAATCCATGGAAATACTGCCTTTTGGAACAGTGAATGTTACCCTTCCAAAGTGAGTCATGCTGTATTTATGCACAACATGATTCTATCTAGGTATCCAGCTATCTCTGTGTGTCTGTCTGTCTATCTGTCTATCTGTCTGTCGATTATCTATCTATCCAAAAATACAGCAGCACTCCAAATTCAGTGAAATGTGCAAGAGTTATTCCCCCAATGTGTCCAGTGTAACGTTTCCGCCCACCAACATGGGCCTTTCTCAAGCTTCCACCCATCCATTCAGTCTTTTTCTAGATCAGTCACTAGCTAGAACTAAAATCTTTCTTGCAAACATGTGGATAGAGGGCACTGCCAATTGATTTGTAGCTGGTGCCACATTTCTTGATTTGGAAAACACTCACGCAAAATGTAAACCGCTTGTTGTAGCCATCCAACGAGAAGAAACTGTGAGGGTGCTGACACATGTTCAGATTTTTTGATGCAATTTTTGAAGCCAAAATCAGGTGTGGACCATAAGAGGAGAGAAAAAATATTAAAAGGGTTCTCAAGGAATGTAAAAAATGAAAATACTTAAATATTATTTTATAATAAATATATTCACAAATACCTTCGTTACTTCGAATGCCTTGTTTTCTCTGGGGAGAAATCATTAGGAGAAATAAAATGGACTCCGTCCTATTAATTCACACAAAACCTGTCCTAATCACACAGGAGGAGGAGTTACCTCACAACACTGAGTTATAGAGTTGCCTCGTCCTCCTCTCTGCTCTGCTCGTCAATACAGGTGAATCTCTGTGGGAATGGAGTTCATGAGGAGACATGAAGTACAGAGAGGAGGTGAGGATGTGGATAATGAGCAACAGCACTTGAGTGCAGTCTCCATTACCAGAGCTCCATATCACCACAGTCTGTCCTGTCCATCATCTCTGTACTTCATATACTAAATTCTCCAGAGATTCAGCTAACGTTCTTATCATCTGTATTCTGCATCATAAGCAGAGTAGATAGGAGGATGAGACAACTCTTTAACTTAATGTGGTAAAGTAACTTGTCCTGCTGTGTGATCAGGACAGGTTTTGTGTAAACTAATGGGACAGCGGCCATTTTGTTTCCCCTGATGATTGCTCCCCAGACAAAACGAGCCAATATAAGTAATATTGTAATATTTAAGTATTTTTATTTTCTTAATTCCCGGAGAACCTGTTTAAGGATCGATACAACTTGTATGTCAGCACCCTGAACAGTTCAGTTTTTTTATCCTGCCATTCCATCAAACAGGACTGTGTGTAGTATGGGAAGATTCATTATAGGAAACCTGTCAGGCCCCACATGCTGCCCTCAGCATGGTATAGTGACCAACTTGCTGATTTCAGCGGTCTATCACTCCTGTGATGGCATTCAGTAGTTTTAGAGTACTACCCTGCTAAATCCTGCTATGAGAGAGACTGGCCTGATGCCACCAACTACCCACGAGCTGATAGGTTCCCTTTAAGACAGGCAACTCATAAGCTGGTCTTAAAAGCCATATGTCTCCACAATTCTAGACTATCAGCAGTAATACATTAGTTGGACTGCATATAAGGAGTCCAGATCAGAATTTTCTATTATCCTACTGTTCCCCTGTTGTCAGCACTCAGACCTGCACTGAAATACTCTGTCAGGAGTCAGGACTGCTGTGCCAAGCTAACATAATGGGGAGGACTCCTCTGCGCATGCACAGCAGTCCTGACAATGTATTTCAGTGCAGCTTTGAAGGCTGATTGCAGTAGGAAAATAAAAAAATATTCATCCGGGCTCCTTATTTGCAGTACTCATGAATTACTGCTGATATAGTCTAAAATGCTGGTGACAGATTCCCTTTTATTGAAGCTTGTAAGAGTGAAGTGTGTCACATTTATTAAAGGGGTTATCCTAGAAAAGATAATGATGACCTATCCTCAGGCACCCCCGCAGATCATTTGTTTCAGAGAGCCGCTGTGCTCAGCGCCGTACATGGTATAGTGGTTGTGCTTGGTATTGCAGATCAGCCCCATTGACTTGAATGGGGCTGAGCTGCAACTAGGCCATATAGGGTGACACCACTGAGATAGGAAGAGGCCACGGTGCTTCAGCCTCATCTAACAGCTGAAAAGCAGGGGATCTGGGGGTCCGACTCCCACTGATCTGATATTGATGACCTATCTTGAGGACAGGTCATCGATGTCTTTTCCCGGATAACCCCTTTAACAGATGCACATCTTGGACTATCCTAAGGACAGGAAATGAAATCCTAGCAGGCATAGATTTGTGCTTCTAAATTTTCTGTCTTCAGTAATGATAAATCTGCTCTTCAGCTTCATTACGTGGGTGGCTTAGTTGCTATGTTCAGTAGGAAGGGTTTTGCACTATTTTTGTCTTTTACTGATGTGAGCCACGTGGTATCGTAGCCAGCTGCACCACAAGATCGTCTGAATTTGCCTTTAGCATGATCGAAGTCTTTACATTATAGATTTCCTCTGTGTTGAGGACAACACGCTGGGACAGCTCACCCGGGCTAATTAATGCTAATCTCCACCTTCATAATTATCTCTGCGGCTTGTGACAGTCAGGTGCACAGTGTATCTGAACAAGGGTTTTCTGCTGCAGAGATTCTGCGTTCTTTTACATGGGGAGAAGAATTGCTCGAATTAGCCCAGATCGACGATATAGGGGTCCGGTGGGGTTTGAATAATAGTCGATCTTTCTAACCTCTCATCATGAAAATACATTTGTCGGCAGCAGTTATTTTTATGTCCTAGGATACCTAGGGAAATCTTAGTATGTAGAGATTCTTAAAGGGGCTTTCTGGGATTTTACTATTGATCAGATCGGTGGTGGTTTGAGTTCTGGGACCCCCTCTGATCAGCCGTTTTCAGGAGCTGCTGTGGCCAATTACTGCAGTGCTGATCCGATTCAATTGAACAGGACTAAGCTGTAATACCAGGAACAGCCCATGGGATTTTACTAATCTCAAATAACCCCCTATAATAATTTATACTATAGGTACATAACATCTTTTTTAGATTTTTTAAGTTAGGTTCACATCCCCATCTTCAAGAATTTGCAGACTAAGGGCTGGCCCGTGCCCGTATGGCGGCCTGCATACCCGGGTCCGCAATACACGGGCATCGGCCGTGTGCAGCCCGCATCATGGATGGCGGACCCATTCACTTCAATGGGTCCGCAATCCAGGAGATGCGGAGCGGAGGCACGGATCGGAACACCACGGAAGCACTACAGAGTGCTTCCGTGGTGTTTCTGGCCGTGCCTCCGCACAGCAAAAAAGTAGCGCAAGCACTACTTTTTTGCAGTGTGGACCCAATTCAAATGAATGGGCCCGCAATCCGAATCCGTCAAATTACGGTCCACAGCATGGGCACTGTCTGCACATGTTCGTGTGCATGAACCTTAAACCTTTTTCCTTTCTGGGCTTTATTTGTAGGTACGGAGATTGCTATGTCTGGAATAAAGTTACGACCTGCATACACAACATCCTCAGTGGTAGAAGGTGGATTGAACACTATGGCGAGATCACCATTCGCAACGCAAAGAGCAGCGCTGCTACGTGTAAGATGACATTCATCAAGGTATGGAGGTTACATCCTTTAAATAACTGAAATAATTCTAGTATGAACTATGTCATATTTAAATAAAGGTATATGGATTGCTATCAAAATATGCCATTATCTATGGGCGAGCAGTCATATTCAGAGCCCTCTTATTCCCCTAAGTCTTAAAACTGCAAATGACCATCTGGGGAAAACAAAAAAATAATTGTGTCACAGTGGACAGCGTTTTTTTGGGTCTAGCTACCGGCCAGTAATATATTTGTCCTGCAGTGGCCGCTACATAAGAGATGTAATATTAGATGTAATACATGGGAGCTGCTGTTACAAAGTGGTCATTAGTTCTGGATTATAGATAGGGCTCCCAAGTGGAGGAGCACCCTCTATGACATCTATATGTACTGATATGGTAAATGAACAATGGGTGCCTTGATCGGGCAAACAGTGTAGGTCTGGCATTGAAGGAATATGTGTAGTACCCCGGACTGGGCACTACTATTCTTTCACCCTGCTACTGTCTCTAATGGCTAACCAAGAATGTCATCTGTTTAATTGATTCCAGGTCCTTTGATATTGTGCCTTAATAATGTTGTAATGTAACTTCATTGTATTGTATTTCATGTACTGTGCCTGGTTCACCAGCAGGTGGCAGTGTATCTGGCAGAGACACATCTTTAGACGGAATGGAACTTACCATTCCATTCTCCCCACTGTTGGGCAGAAGTGGGCTAGTACTGCCTCCAACCAAGGGAGCGGTTGCAGGAAGCTATAGTTAGTGAGTCGCGAACTTGAGAATTGGAAGAAGAGCAGACAAGTTGCAGTGAGGGAAATGCCCCCCCTCCTGCAGCCTTGGGAAGCAGCTCATAGAGCACCAACTCCTTACAGTTTACAGGCAGGGTATTACGAGGGGGTCAATAGCCAAAGGCACCCCACTAAAAGGTACCAGAACTGTGAGAAAGTCCAGCTACCAGACCAAAGCCAGAGTCTAGCACAGCAGAGAAAGATAAAGCAAGGTATCCAAGTTTGCTTGCCAGTTTACCCCGAAACTTGCTGGAGCCAAGAGAAAGACCAAATATTGTCTGGATGCAAGTTTATTCAAGTAAAGCCATTGAACTTTATAAAGTCTGGACTCAGACTCTTACTCCAACAACTATCACTCTCTCCTTGACCTGCAATGGTATCCAGGTAGGAACATCGTGACCCACTCAAAACTAATAAGGCTGCATCACCATTCGGCATTCCTAAAAACCTGAGACACAAGTTGCATATGTCCAGTAAATATCACCCAACATATGTGGTGTTAAATAGTAGATTTGTGCGTCTCACTCTTTTTCTAGTGAAAGGCCTGGTGCTGATTCATAGGTATCTGTGATTTTGGCCACCACTGTAAGTCTGGGTACACATGTGTATCAATTGTTTCATACCACAGATGGACAGAACTGCTGTATGTGTAGCCTTAAAACATTGGACCCAAAAATGCTGCACGCTACGCTTTTCTGTCCAGCACTCTGAGACATCCAATGGCAGAACTGATGTGCTGGATGCCATTAACGATCCAACAGAAAATGTGATCAATTCTGCCACCAGTTTCCCTCCAGTTATGTTTTTTTCACCAGAGAAAAACTACTGTACAGTAGGTGGGCAGATATATGTGAACCTGGCCTCAGATGATATATCTCACTCAAGCTGACATCTACGGTAATAATGCCCTAGGCCAGAGCTGGGTGGAGGAGCAGCAGGGTAATTTATGGAGAAGGCATGGCTTTTTAGCAAATGCAATGAGTAAGTGTCTGCTGTCAATATTGTGGGGGATCCAGGATATCTGAAAAAGGGTTATCCAAAAAAACAGCACCCTTCACATGGCACATGTACCTGTATCTGGTCTCCAGGCTTCAAAAAAAGTAGGTTCCAGTGTGAAAACCTCTGGCCCCTCCTGCCCTACATAATAAATTTTGAAGTTATAATCACTGTTCATACACAGAATATCCTATTATTACTGATGTGGCGCAAACTAGCAAAATGTAAATTATGACCTCTATATACTCATGATTCTTTCTTTACTAGGGAAATTATTGGAGCTCCAGTGTAAATGAAATTCATGGAGTGGTGATGGATCAAGAAGGAAAGGTCGTACATCGACTTTTTGGAAAGTGGCATGAGGCACTTTATTGTGGTGATGCCCCCGCAGCGAAATGCATATGGAGGCCAGGTATAACTAAATTACTAAGACTGCATTATTATTTGGTAGCATTGATGGTAAACTAAATGGAGTTGGGCTATGACTGGCCAAATCTATAGCAGACTCACAGTAATCACAAAGAAATACACAGGTGCTTCACAAAGTGCCAGGGCTCTACAGATGAGGCCTACCCCTGAGAAAACACTGTTCACTTCTATAAAAGACTGGTCCTCCAAGTACACCAAGATGTTCTCCTTGCCTATTCTGGCAACTTCTACATACAGAATGGAAAATTGGTTTGAAGGAACAATGAGCTGGTCCATGTGAGATACGGTAAATTAAGTGGATTCACCATGACATTCATTTGTGACCGACCACAAATGACACCTCTGTTTTAGGGATCATATCCTACAAGAGTACAATTATTAATCAAGTATCCAGGTTAAGGGGGTCCCAACAAAAGGCATATATACTATAGAGGCAGAGAGTGTAGGGCATTGGAAATAGGGGGCCCAGCCCTGGTTGATAACATGATCATCCGCTTTGTGGTGAGAACCTGTGCAGAAATTCCCGCTCTCAAGTATCCAAGTTAAGGGGGTCCCACCCAATGGCGTATATATATACTATTGAGACAGACAGTGTAGGGTGTTGGAAAGAGGGGGCCCAGCCCTGGTTGATCACATCCCCTTTGTGGCGAGAACCTATGCAGAAGTCCCATCTCTCAAGTAACCAGGTTAAGGGGGTCCCACCCAAAGGCATATATGCTATAGAGACAGACAGTGTAGGGTATTGGAAAGAGGGGGCCCAGCCCTGGTTGATCACATGCTCATGCGCTTTGTGGTGAGAACCTGTGCAGAAGTTCCCTCTCTCAAGTAGCCAGGTTAAGGGGGTCACACCCAAAGCCATATATACCATAGAGACAGACAGGGTAGGATGTTGGAAAGAGAGGGCCCAGCCCTGGTTGATCACATCCCCTTTGTGGTGAGACCCTGTGCAGAAGTCCCCTCTCTAGCAATAGCTGCAGTCTGGAAAAATGCTGATTTTAATATTGGATGGGAAACCTTTCAAAAAGATTTAGACAGACATTCTGATATTGATTCTTAAAGTCAGTCCACCAGTCTCACCAGGTTTAAGAGATCTACGGTATTTAACAGTGCATGCAGTTTGTATTGTGAAGTCTGGTGACAGAAGCAACCAATAATCACTTGCTTAAAGCAAATCTGGGATCAGTGACTTCCCCAAACTGTTTGCATAGACACATGGTTGTAGTTCACCTGATTAAAACGCTGTTTTCCTTCTATTGATCCAAGGCTCCGTTCTCGAGTTAGGCTACATTCACACGTCCGTTTAAAACATCCGCAATCTATCCGCATCCGTTCCGCAATTGCGGACGGTTTTTGCGGATCCATTCATTTCAATGGGTCCTGATAATCTGCGGACATTGCACCGTATGTTGTCCGCATCCGTTAATCTGTTCCGTTTTGCGGATCCGCAAACAGAAATCCTCCTGTCCTACTTTTCTCCCGAATTGCGGTTCGGAGCACAATGAAAGTCTATGGATCCGCAAAAAATGCGGAAGACATGCGGAAAGGCATCCGCATGTCATCCGTATTTGTATTTGCGGATTCCGTTCCAGGAGGGGTGAAAAAAAAAGATGTTAATCATCCTACCGTTTTTTGCGGATCCGCAAAAAATGGATGACATATGGATACATCCTTTCCGTTCTTTACGGAAAAACGGAACAGATGTCCTGGAAAAACGGAGCTTTTTGCGGAACAACGGATCCGCAAAAAACTGACCGTTTTCCAGGATGTGCACACATACGGACGTGTGAATGTAGCCTTACAATACATTTCATGCAAATTAGGCCTTTGGTGCAGGGAGGGCTTCACCATTGCTCTTGTTGCACCCAAACTCCGCTCCTTTCTGTGGTCAGCCCCTCCTTTGCTGCTTTGCCACTGCCTGACCCTGTCAATGAAAGCAGTCAGGTAGGGGCTTACCCTAGAAAGGAGTGGAGCTTGGGTGCAACAAGAGCAATGGTAACGCCCTCAAGGCCTAATTTTCATATTAAGAAAAAGTATCATAACTTTAGAACGGATCCTCGGATCAACAAAAGAAAAACAGTGTTTCAATCAAGTGATCTACAGCTATGTGTCTATGCAAACAGTTTGATAGGGGAGGTCGCTGCTGACAGATTCCCTTATAATATTCCCCGCTGCATCGGTCACATGTTTAGGCGGAATGTGATCGGCAGGGACTGGACCGATTATTTTAATGCATTCCCTGCATTTACAAAAATATATTTTCTGGACAACCCCTTTAATTCCTGAATCTGTCTAAATTCAAAATAGAGCACAGCTACTGAGATGAAGTATTGCGTCTCTCATATTGTATATTATTGCATTTTTTTTTTTTACAAGGTTCCATGCCAACCAATTATGAACTCTATTACGGCTTCACGAGATTTGCCATTGAACTGAATGAGTTGGATCCAGTGATGAGCGAATTCCTTCCAAAGACTGATGCACGATTCAGGCCGGATCAGAGGCAGGAATTGATTATATTTACTATAAAGTTAGGATTTAGTTTTTGAAAGTTGCTAATAAAATGTACAGCATAGTTAGGGCTCATGCACACGACCGTATGTATTTTGCGGTCCGAAAAAAATACGGATGACATCCGTGTGCATTCCATATTTTGCGGAACGGAACAGCTGGCCTCTAATAGAACAGTACTATCCTTGTCCGTAATGTCCGTAATAATTGTTTTGTGGAACGGAAATACAGGAAAGGAATGCGCACGGAGTAACTTCTGTTTTTTTGTGGACCCATTGAATTGGTTCTGCATACGGTCCGCAAAAAAAACGGAACAGACATGGAGAGAAAATACGTTTGTGTGTACATGAGCCCTTATACTGACGTCCAGGAAGTGAGAAGAATCGTGCAACTGGAAGTTCAGCAACAAAAATGACAATTTTGTTCAATCTGACAGTTTTGCTCCTCAGCTATTTATCTCTCAGGTTCTTGGCTTGTTTTTTTTCCAGGGGCACATCTGATTTGCATTTTCTTTGTACATTTTCAGGTTACTTGAAGAAGGGAAAGTAGAAGCTGCCTCGGCAGAAAAACAGAGAATTGAGGAGCTTCAGAGAACTAGGAGAAAATACTTAGACGATAACCATATAGAATATAAACCAAAATATTTCCGGTATGTTTAGAGCTTCTTCTCACCCATTCTCATTCAATACCGTACTAATACAAATGAAAACTAGAAATCTGGCCTTATATTCCAGGTGGTGCTCCTGAATAGAGTCCACCAGGTGCTGTATTTATACCTGGTGACTGCCCTAGCAACCAAGTCTGAATACTCCTCATTAGGCCTAGCAACCAAGTCTGAATACTCCTCATTAGTGTGCCGGCCGTGCCCGTGCTGCAGGCCGCAAACTGCGGTCCGCAATGCACGGGCACTGACTGTGAGGCCACCGCATGTGGATTGCGGACCTATTCACTTGAATGGGATCCGCATCCAAGGGTCCGCACCGCAAAAAAGTAGTGCTTGCGCTACTTTTTTGCGGTGCGGAGGCACGGCCAGAAACACCACGGAAGCACACCGTAGTGCTTCCGTGGTGTTCCGATCCGTGCCTCCGCTCCACATCTCCCGGATCGCGGACCCATTGAAGTGAATGGGTCCACGATCCGTGATGCTTGCTGCACACGGCCGGTGCCCGTTTATTGCGGACCCGCTGTATGTGGCCCGCAGCACGGCCATGGCCGGCACACGTTCGTGTGCATGGGGCCTTAGTCCCCATTCACACGTCCGTATGTGTGCACATCCTGGAAAACGGTCAGTTTTTTGCGGATCCGTTGTTTCGCAAAAAACTCCGTTTTTCCAGGACATCCGTTCCGTCTTTCCGTAAAAAACGGAAAGGATGTATCCATATGTCATCCGTTTTTTGCGGATCCGCAAAAAACGGAAGGATGAATAACATCTTTTTTTTTTCACCCCTCCTGGAACGGAATCCGCAAATACAGATGACATGCGGATGGCTTTCCGCATGTCTTCCGGATTTACGGACGTCCCATAGACTTGTATTGGGCTACAGACCGCAAAACAGGAGGAAAAGTAGGACAGGAGGATTTCTGATTGCGGATCCGCAAAACGGAACGGAACGTAGAAACGGATGCGGACAACATACGGTGCAATGTCCGCATTTTTTCGGGACCCATTGAAATGAATGGATCCGCATACTATCCGCATAATTGTCCGCAAGTGCGGAAACGGATGCGGAGAGGATGCGGATGCAAAATACGGACGTGTGAATGGGGCCTTAGGCTCAGGATGAGGGGAGTCGTAGGTGGAGTGATGGCAGTCTGGGGCACCACTAAAGAGGGGGCCAGGCACAATTAAAGATGATGTGCTGATAAATCCTGTAGATAGGGGATAACTATCAGATCAGTAAGGGTCCTACCGCTGGGACCCCCACCGATCATGAGAACATGGGCCCTGTACCCCCTGCAGCTGCCCTGAAATGACTGAAGTGGCTGGTTGCACATACGCGTGGCTGCTCCATTCACTTCTATGGGAGTTTCGGAGACAGACGAACGCTGTACTTGGAGGTAAGACCCTCCCCGGTATGATAGTTATCCCCTATCCTGTGGATAACTTTAAGCAACCAGAATACCCCTTTAACCCCTTCGCTACCAGAGCCATACATGTACAGCGCTGGAGTGATGGGCAGACATGGAGCCCGCTCGCATGTGCAGCAGGCGCCATGGACGGCGCGTCTCCGATGTTTCAAACAGCAGAGACCCCCGGGTAATGACTGAGACCGACAGTAATGTCAATTGCGGTCATGAAAACCTTTAGATGCCATGATCATTGCATGTCATACTGAATGGTGGCAGTATAAAGTACAACTTTCCTACAAAAAATAAGCCATCATATGGATATGTGAACGGAAAAATTAAAAAGTTATGGCTCAAGGAAGATGGGGAAGAAAAATCAAAACACAAAAATGAAAAAACCTCCAGTATCCTAAGGGTTAAAGGGATTGTGCCGCGGGTAAATATTAATGCCCTATCCTCAGGATAGGTCATCAATATCAGATTGGTGGGGGTCCAATTCTCGACACCACTGCTAATCAGCTGTCTGAAAAGGAGTTGGCTCTACTGTGAGCCCCGCTTCCTCTTCATAATTACCTGTGCATCTTCTCGCTTGTAGAGGTGGCACAGTGTAATTACAAGTGCTCATCTGATTCACTTGACAGTGAAAGAGTACAAAAGACATTGCTAATAAAAAAAATAAAAAAAATACAATGCAAATTAATTTTATATATATATATATATATATATATATATAGATAATACAGGCAGCACTAGATAACACAAGCATACAAAGAGAAATGGAGCCGAAACCTCGCGTTCCCAATATGGGTGAATAGATTGATTATTTATATATATATATATATATATATATATATATATATATACACACACACACAGACACCTAGACAAATATACATATGTTAAGTTTAGAGATGAGTGAACGTGCTCGTTAGGAGCACTGTAGCGCTCGGCTCCCCTGCGAACAAATGCCCGCAGGCATTGCGGATCCGTCCTCAGTTGCATGTAAGTCAAGGGGGACGGATTTGTTTGGTATGACACTCATACCAAACGAATCCGTCCCCACTGACTTTCAGTTGGGTGAGGAGGACGGATCCGTTTGGTTTGAGTGTCATACCAAATGATCCGTCCCCATTGACTTACATGCAGCTGAGGACGGATCCGCAATGCCTGCGGGCATTTGTTCGCAGGGGAGCCGAGCGCTACAGTGCTCATAACGAGCACGTTCACTCATCTCTAGTTAAGTTACTTCTTAGAAAATCTGACAGATTTTCTGACCAGTCATTGGTCAGATGGCCATTTACACACACAGATCTTTTGTTATACACACCAACTATTGGTCTGATTGGACGGAAACTGGTCACATAATCTGTTGGTATAAATGCAATAGGGCTATGTCCCCTTCATTCAGTTGTTGAACCTCCATCAATCAGATGTACTGTACATAGTGTATCTAATGAATATGTTATTGATGCCTATGGTAGGGATACCGTGCGGCCCTGACATGTAAAGAGCAGGAGTTATTTCCTAAGCTCCAGTTTTACCATTTATATCTATTATCGGATTTGCATTCCTGATTGTTTCATTTTTTCCCTCTTTTTGTTCTACTTGCAGGAAGGTGGTTGATACCCATAATAAGGAGACTTGGGTTTCTAATGACACCTACTGGGAAGTGCGCAAGGAGCCTGGTTTTAGCAAAATTGAATTACCCACTCTTTGGTGATGCTAGGCTATGGATTTGTTAAACCTATCATGATATCAACAAATCAGTATCTATGCACAGTTCAGTTTCATATTGCTACAAGATTATTTTTTTGTGATGCTTCATACCATTTGCTTTTATATTCATTTTTAAAATTGCTATTTGCCTGACTGACATGTAAAATATCCACAGTTATTTAGGGTAGGTTCACACTTGCATTAAAGAGATCCGGCAGGCTGTTCTGGCAGTGAAGAGCCTGCCAGAGTTCACTGGATCTGGCCTAGCTGGGTACTGTTTTTCACTGCCGGACTCCATTGACTATAATGGATTATGGCGGGGATCCACTTACTTTCATGTGAAATGTCAGCTTTCGGACGGAGAAAAAACATTGCATGCTCAGGTTTTTATCTGGCCAAAACTGACACTTATGCCGGATGCCATTATAGTCAATGGGGTCCGGCAGTGAACGGCAGTATCCGGGTATGCCAGATCCAGTGAACCCTGGCAGGCTCTTCTCTGCCAGAACAGCCTGCCCGATCTGCTTACCACAAGTGTGAACATACCCTAAGAGTATTTGCTGCAGTTGTAGCAAGACGGTGACGTATAGAAGCTATGGACCTCTTACCTAGACATCAGTTACCCATTCCAATGAATGTTCCAATACTTTTTCATTATCAGAACATTTGCTATTAAAAAAGTATAACTGCACAGATATTTTTGCTGTTTTGGAAATGGAATCAGATTATAGGAAAATTCAATACGTCCTGGTGTTGCCTGCACAGGTAATCCTTGTGTAGAGTACCTACAAATGCCTGGTCTAGTGATAACCCACCGGGAAATGTTTTCGCCATAGACAGATTATTGCTTATTGTATAATGATATACTGAACACTGCACATGTCTAGAGCACGGTTTCTTACAGTTTCCGAGTTATACAGAGTTGTCCTACAAAACCTATAGAAAATTGTGGGGCCCTGCTGTACCTCTGATTTCACAGAGCTCATCTCTGTTGGATTCCATATGAATCCAGCAAGGAAAAATAAAACTGTGATCCACTGGATGCCAAATTATGGAGCTAATCTGTCCCCAGAAGTATGGCAGCATGGGAAGTCTCTACACCTCTGCAGCGCAGAAGCACAAGGATTACATTTTCCTACTGTATCCGCTACGTCATGAGGCTTGATGTTAGCTCTGCATATCGTCATTACTATTCTGGCTCTTAGTTTTTTAGTACATTTTTACTCTCTATCACATAAAAAGATCTCCTATCCCTACCCTCAAGCTACCAACTAGCAGCCATCGATGGCTCCTTAGTACCCTTCCTACCACACCACTATTAGGCTACCTGTGCATGGATTACGCGGGGGGGGGGGGGGGTCGGCGTGAATTCTCCTGCTGAAACAATGCAGCGTAATAGAATACCAGCACAGTGAAGGAGATTTCATAAATCTGATGTACACTTTGCATTTTCGTTCCGTGTGGAAATTGACCTGCCGTGCGGAATTTGAAATCTGCAGCACCGCCAATACTTAGTGTGGATTTAACGCGTTTCAATGCAAGAGTTAGATCTGCGGCAAAACTACATCAAATCCGCACAAAAAAAATACAAGTAATACATGCGGTATTTGGTGCGGAAATGCACAGAAACCTGCACTGAAATTCACTCCCCCACCAGTGTGCAGGTAGCCTTATAGTACATAAAGAGTGTGCCAAAGAATGCATCTTAATACATGATGATTGTTGGGATTTACCATCACTGTATGACCTCTGGGACCCCCTCCTACCCTGAGAATGAAGAGCTGCATCCTTTTTTCTGTTCTCCCCTGCACAGCGGTGGGCACCCTCCGGCCGGCTGTGCAGAGAACTGTACCTGGCACCATTCCATTGAATGAGTCCGCACTACAGTTTCCTACTGAGTAGTGAGATGTGGGACACTGTGCAGAGGAAAAACAGAGAAGCGGACAAAGCACTACATCAGCGCTGCACCCCTATAAGGAAATGTGTCAGCAGAAAATGAGCTATTGTTTAAATCAAGAGGGTCATTTATTAAGACCAACGTTTTAGACACCGGCTTTAATAAGCCCTATAGGGCGGTGGATCCGCTGAAGTTATGTAGAGGTATATGGCACCAGTCTAAATGTAAGACCACTTACTTGCTGTCTTACATTTAGACCATTTTCAATGTCTAAAACAGGCATAGAGAATTAGGAATGAGACGGGCCCTCCACTTTATTGACCTGGCGTGAGCAGGGAAAAGTCTCAGATTGTCCTAGGTCTGTGTTCCATGCGACATGGACCAACATAAGACATGCTCTGAGCACCTCGGCATGGGTACTTTGTCCTTGCCAAAAAAAACGGTGGTGCAAACAGCTTGTGTAAATAAGATCTTATGGACAGTTTCCTCCCTAGCGGAGAATAATTCCATAATATGGCATCTGATGCTTATCAAAACTGATGTCAATAACAACCAATCAGAATCCATCTTACATTTTGCAAAGGAGCTGTGAAAAATGAAAGGTGGAATCTGATTGGTTGCTAGAGGCAACTAAGCCAGTTGTCCTTTACACCAGTTTTGATAAATCTCCCCCATAGTACATTTCTGTATAAATCTGAAAAATAAAACACAGTTGTGCAGTAAGGCCTCAGACTTCTACAGATAGAAACACTAAACCTAAAGTATATATTAACCAATAACCATATTTGCTGTATTAGTCCCTCAGATATCAACCATATCTTACATGGAATTACTGAAAGGAGTTTCCAGAAAATGTCTGATTCCATAATTCCTGCTTCACGTTACATATCTCCCACTCACCCTCCAGATACAGTTCTAGACATATTCACGGCTGGTCTAATATACAGTTTGTACTTTAGGTTTACGGCTCCTTCATTCTATATAATGGATGTATAGACAGCACGGCTATACCATGGTGAAAGAACCAGACAGGTTTTGTCAGGCTGGACCATTACAACTGGTTGGCCACAGGTCGCTTCAATGTCGGCCTAGTTTTTGGGGATTTTATATATAAAAATTCACAGCATCGAATTCATTATATCTGGAACCTGCTTTACAGCTAGAAGTTTTTTTTTCCCTGTAAAAAGCCATAGCCGCACTGAAAAGCTGAAAATGCCAATTACTTTTTGTCCCCTGTATATTTTATAATTGACTGATTATGGTTTTTCTTGCTTTGTTCTTTACAATATAACGTAAAAAAGTAATTTGCAGAGATATGAACATCTCTGGTGAATTGCAGTAGTCATGTGACTTGGAGCAGACATATTGTTTTGTTTGGCTATACAGAAACTCTCACAGTGCCTCTGGTAGATAAAACATGACCAGCCTGATTTATCATAGAGCGGCGGTGTACACCTGGTCATAAATAATGGTGTCTTACGGCAGGCATCAACTTAAAGAAGAGCTGTCTTAAAGGGAACCTGTCACCATGAAAATGTAATGTAAGCTACAGGCGGCATATTATAGAGCAGGAGGAGCGGAGCAGATTGATATATAGTTTAATCGGAAAAGATTTAGTAAAACCTGTATTTTATTCTTATAAATTCGTGCTCATTCTGGGCTTTGAAGTCCAGGAGGCGGTCCTATCAGTGATTGACAGCCTTCCCCCTATGAATGTGTATACAGGGAGCTGTCAATCACTGATGGGACCGCCTCCTGGACTTCAAAGCCCAGAATGAGCAGAAATTTAAATGGATAAATTACAAGTTTTACTGAAATTTTTCCCATAAAACTATATATCAGTCTGCTCCGCTCCTCCTGCTCTATAACATGGTGCCTGCAGCTCAGACACCATGTTCAATAGGATAGGTTCTCTCTCATGAAACTATAAACGCTGCTTCTAGGTAACCGAATAGTGCTGCTTGGTTTATGTGAGCTGCATTTATCTCATCAACATGTTAAGGCCATATTCACACACCTGTGTTCCAGACATACACATTCATATCATTCAGATGTGTCACGGCCCGAACACAGTGCTTAACTGTCCCAATCTCACAGCATCATAGTGATCTACAATGCTGTGCATCTGGGTGGTCGGGCCATGACACAACCCAGCAGGGGTGTAGCTAAAGGCTCATGGGCCCTGGTGCAAGAGTTCAGCTTGGGCCCCCCTTTCCTCAGGGCTTTGTGACCAGGGGCCCAGGAAGCACATAGCCTTTGTGCTGCCTGAGGCAAAAATTGAAACTGCCCCCCTCCATGCCAAATTCTTGACCTAACCCCTTCCCTTCAGCCAGAGGTATAACTTGACCTGCATACACTTTCTATAATACCAGTGTCTTCTTATACCGCACAAGGGTCTTTGGGCCCCCTCAGGCTCCTGGGCCCGGTAGCGACTGCTACCTCTGCACCCCCTATAGCTACGCCCCTGCAACCCAGTAATAGGACATATAATACGTCAGGACTAGAGATGAGCCAGCATGCTCGGCCGAGCGTACTCGGGAGCAATTTTCGAGTAGTAGCGTACGCATCTTCTAATCTGTACGCTAATGCGTACGCATCTTGTAATTTGTACGCATTAGCGTACAAATGTATAAGATGCGTGCGCATTAGTGTACAGATTATAAAATGCGTACGCTACTACTCGAAAATTGCTCCCGAGTACGCTCGCTCATCTCTAGTCAGGACCACCGATGTGCGAATCTGGCCTGATGGATGTTTGCCTATAGTGATCCATTTCAGGCATATCGTTACAATGATGCCCACCTGCTTTGCTTTATGAATGCAATCATTTAAAGGGGTTATCCCATGATTAATGTAAAAAAATTGAAATCAGACATAATCTAGTACATGACAACCTCTTTTTTTAACAAAGCTAGAACCAGCCCTGTACTTACATGGACCCAGAGATCTCCCCTTTCATAGCTCCAATTGTTCTGCTAGATTTATGTCAAGCTGTCAGCTTAGGGGATGTGCCCTTTCCGCTGCAGGTGGTGACAGTTGAAGAATGAAACTGAGCATGTGCTTCCATCTGAGTGAGAAGGACAGAGAAATTAGAAAGAGAGCAACCAGCTAGTGACGCTATACAGAGAGATTTCATTAAATATCTTGGTAGCTATAATACATTTTTAATTACATGCAATTAGAAAAGTATTCAGATGCAGGTGCTGGTTTGAAAACTGTAGAATATTTTTCATGGCACAACCCCTTTAACTTATAGATACCATAATTTAAAGGGGCCTGTTGGTGGCAGACGCAGGACTGGTGCTGTAAGGTTACCCAGACTCTGATGAATGTTTTGGCAGTCAATGACTAAATCCACGTAAGATAACTGCCGCATGAAATGGTTGTATTCAGGCCGTGCTGACATATACAGCATATAACATGTCACATGCTACAAGTACTCTATACAGACCTTTCTTACCAAATAGTCAGTCGCTTGTATATTTTGTTGTTTCTTTTGTGCTTTAAATTGTAAGACCGAGACTGTCCGTTTCTTCAGGCTGAGCCGGATGACACTTCGCAGAAGGCCCACCTATGTTTCCAATGACGAAGAATGGCAATACGTTCATGTATTGTATTGTACATAGGTCCTGCATGTATACCTTATCTGGTTAGCCTGCCAATGAATGTTGCTAAAGCCTTACTCTAGACATAGTTTTTCATGAAGGCTCATCAGGTAATGCAAAATCGGAGTTTACTGAAGGGGATTTTCTACCTGAACTCTTACGAAATGTAATCGTAAACTTGATGTCTTTTGCAGACATTTGTCTTTACATCAATCTGCTGCTAATTAGTGCTTGTTCTTCTAATAAACTTCTATGTGCACTGTTTAACTCATCCTGTGTCGTGGTGATTATTGAAATGGAAAGTTGTGGGAACAAATGCTAGATTAAGAAACAGGGGTTCCATCTTTTATAACAAACTGGAAAAAGTACCCAGGTCTGCCCAATTATGAGGTGTTGGTCTGTCTGTGTGTTTATTGGATTTGTTACAAAGATGCCCAGGAGGACACTGTTTATTTTATTAACTGTCCCCCATAACAGTAACCTCCACAGCGTCCCACCCCCTTAACAGTAACCTCCACAGGACCACAGTGTTTAAGAGATCTTCACAGCACCCCGGCCCATTAACAGTGACATCCACAACGCCCTGCCTCCTTAACAGTGACCTCCACAGCACCTCACCCCCCTTAATAGTGAGCCCCACGCCGCCTTAACAGTAACCTTCACAGGGCCACACCATGTAAGATATCTTTACAGCACCCCACCCCATTAACAGTGAACACCACAGGACCCATCCCCTTAACAATGACCTCCACAACACCCCGCCCCTTGACTGTAACCTCCACAGTGCCCCGCCTCCGTAACAGTAATCTTCACAGCAACAACCCCTTAACAGTGACCTCCACAGGGCCCTGCCCTGCCCCCTCAAAAGTGACCTCCACAGCACCCTGCCCCCTTAACAATGACCTCCACAGCGCCCTGCCCCCTTAACAGTGACCTAAAACAGTGAAGAAGGGTCATGACTGTGTATGTCAGGATATGAGTGAAGGACCTGCAAGTTCCTATTGGGTAATATATTTTTGGGAATATCTCAGGAACAGTGCGTCCTAGAGACCTGAGACCTTTATGAAAACATTCCCAGACACCCGATGTACCAAATTTGGTGTCCAACAGTTTGTGTCTGGATGCCTATAGAGGACAGATGGATAGACAGACATTGATTTTTATGATATAGAAGTGACATGAAGGCCAGTAACATTCCTATGTATATGTAAAATTGCTTTTATACAACAAGCCACTGCCATAAACAAGAGTGTGTCTGGCAGTGGACATGAAAACTGGAGATCATAGTAATCCCCTTGCGATTTTCATGCACTGTGCCTAAAAGGGGACAGGATAAAGCAGCAGTGAAATAGGGGGGCACCCAGGACACCATTAAAGAAGGGACACAAGGAAATTAGTAGTAAAACCAATTGGAAACTTTTGTGGGTACAACTATATAGCGTGGATGTGTAGTGGTTGCGTGGCTGTAACTTAGTTGGTCTGTATTGTTAATGGCTGTGCAGTAGTGTGGCCTTTAACAATGTAGATCAACGAAACAGTGCAGTACTGATTAGTTTATTTAGAGCCTTCTGAACCTCGTCTAGCCATGTGGTCATATCCTAATAATGCTACTGTGATACCATGAGCACTATGTTACTTCATAGATGTCCGAGCTTACCAGCCACTATGGCTTCTAGCTTGGGGATCATTAAAGGCTATGGTCACCTTTAGGGGTTAATTTTTGTTTTATTATTGCATTGAACTCATTTTGAGCTACTAATTATTTTTCAATTTTTTTTTATTAAAAATTTTGAACCCTTGTCTGCCTTGAGTTTCTCTAGTAGCAGGATCTGAAATTTAACTCTGTTCCACTTATTATAGCTCAGTCCTTATCTTACTGATAAGACTGTGGCTTAAATAAGCGTTTATGACCTTTTAGTAATTTAGAGAAAAGGTTTATTAGGGTGAAGGGTCCCGCCGGATCCGTGCTGCCGCAGGTGCACGTGTGGGGCCGGAACCGCGCTCCAGTCCCACACCTGCACCATACACTATTTTGAGGAGGAGGGGGTTAAACTTACCTGTCCCCGCAGCTCCAGAGGGCAGCGCGCACAATGCGAAGATTCCCCACAGCGCCCCCTGCTGGAGGGAGGAGGGAGCTGCGAGGACAGGTAAGTGCAGGGTGACGGATCCGTCAAACTCCATTGAAAGTCAATGGAGGACGGATCCTTTTACTATTGTGTCGCACCGAACGGATCCGTCCCCATTGACTTGAATTGGGGGTCATTCTGGATCCGTCTTGGTGCGGATGCCCAGACCGGAGAGCAAACCGCAGCATGTTGCGGTTTGCTCTCTGGTCTGGAGACTGAAGAGAACTGAACGGAATGCTTTCAGTTCAGGTTTGTCCCCATTGACAATGAATGGGGACAAAACTGAAGCGTTTTATTCCGGTACTGAGCCCCTATGACGGAGCTCAATACCGGAATATATAAATGCTAATGTGAAAGTAGCCTTAGATGACCAGCACAAAGTGAATGTACAATTCATACAACTAGACAGTTAACCCTTTGTGACAGAACAGTTCAATATTTTTTAATAAAGACTAATTGAAAAAAAAAAGATTTTTATCCTAAAATGATTACAATGCAATAGTAAAACAAAAATTGCCCCCAAAGGTGTAACATAGCCTTTAAAGGGAACCTGTCACCACGATATGCAGTACAGTCTGCAGGCAGCATGTTACAGAGCAGGAGGAGCTGAGCAGATTCATATATGGTTTTGCAGGAAAACTTGTAATTTTTGCATTTAAACCTCTGGTCTTTTTATGCTTAGGAGTCATGTGGGCGGTCCTACTCAGTCATACAGAGTTAGCTGCCAGTCACTGAGTGGCACCAACAAGATGACTCCTAAGTATAAATGCATAAATTACAAGTTTTACATAATTTCCTGCAAAACTATAAACAATCTGCTCAGCTCCTCCTCCTGCTGGTTGCACTGCATTTCTGGTGACCGGTCCTATACCTCGTCATAAATTACCGTATTTTTCGCTTTATAAGACACCCTCCAGATTTTAGAGTAGGAAAATAAGAAAAAAAATTCTCATCAGATCCTAATATCAGACCCCCCCCATAAATATCAGGACATCACATCCCCCCATCAGACCTCAGATCAACCCTTTCAGACCCCCATCAGACTAAAATAACAAACTCCTCTTACCTCTCCTGCAACGTGGCTCTTAATCTCTGGTAAGTCGCGCTCCTCTGTCTTCTCCGGCCGGCGCTGCACTGTCACCTGGCTGCGTGCAGAGTCAGGTCATAGCACGCACACAACGTCCTGACGCTGTACGGGGTCAGGACAGTGCAGTGCCGGCAGTAGAAGACAAGGGAGCGTCGGCCACAGCAAGAAGACCAGGGAGGGCAAGTATCTTTCCCGCTCCCGGCACCTAATCTATACTAGGGAGTGCTTCCATAACAGAAGTGCTTACTAGTATTCGCTTTATAAGACACATGGCCATTTTCCCCCTACTGTCGGGGGAAAAAAAGTGCGTCTTATAAAGCTAAAAATATGGTAGGTGCGTCCTCTGGCAAACTTTTCTATAAATATCAGTTGATATCACCAGCCATGTTTTTTGCAGTTCATCCAACAACCCTGAAATATGACTGCGCCAAGTCTGCCGGAGTGGAAACATGAGCAGGGTACCCCCGCCCATGTCCATAAGAAGAAACCCCTTCATCATAACAATTCCCAAAGGGCCACAAGCAAAGCCAGAAAATGTTAGATCTTTCACTTTAGGGTACATTTTTGCTTTTTCTCTTCATTCATCCAGGATTACAGGTTAGTGAGGATCACCTCGCTCAGTTGGTACATTTCTGTCCTTTACGGACCCTGAATGACACCAATACAGCAGCTGCACTGTATCAGATCATGGCTGGCTATATATAGTAATTCATGTGCTGAAAGATTACACTGGATGTAGAGGACTGGTACATGCTGCAGAGCGTCTCCACCATCCGCGTCACATCAACATAACACAGTGTTCTCGGCCAAACGCCAAGTACGTGGGGGAGGCTGGAGCTCTACTGTATGTACTGCAGGGTGCTCTATGGATATGAACTCAATGATTAATATGTAAAGCCCCTAGCTGTACGGCGAATATGCAGCTGCTTCAATAGACATAGTATAATCTGATCTTACAGCCTCCTACAACATACCTCACGTGGACTTAAAGGGGTTATGCCTTGTACCTCACATGGACCCAGAGATCTTCCTCTTTGCTAGATTTCATGCTGGTAGCTCAGACGGTGTGTCCTCTCTGCTGCAACGCTCCGCCTATCACAACTCAGTGGGTGTGTACTTTCTGCTGCAGCTCTCTAACTATGGTTGCTTTCACACAAGTGTATTGAAGTCCATTAATATTCTGGCTCTGGAATATGCACAGATTCCTGATGATATACCATCAGTATGGTCATCAGGATTTACAAGCAGTTTTGAGGCACTCCCATAGACTAATATGAATATTTGGAAACAAATCCTCACAAAACTCAAACAGGCTGCGGATTTCAAATACTGACGGAAATTATACGCCCAGCTCTATTCGTTAACATTAGTAGCGGATTCCAGTACACAAAATCCAGCCCATATATGGATTGCAACTACGCTTGTTTGAATGCGGTCAGTGGGTGTGTCCTTTCTGAAGTAGCTCTCTCCCTGTAACTGTTACAGCTCCTAAGTAAAGATGGCTGGTGACAGTTGAAGCTTTAAACTGAGCGCGTGCAACCACCTCAGTGAAATGGACACAAACAATAAACGACAGATGGCGCCATACAGATACATATTATTGAATAACTTGATGGCTATACTAAATTTTTAATTACATGGAATTACAAAAGCATTCAGATCCAGGTGGTGGTTTGAAAAAATATAGAATATTTTTTGTGGCCCAACACCTTTAAAGGGTATGCCCGGCAAATGAAGTACTTTAAGTGCTTCATTTCTATACACGAGTTAAATCCATTCAAAAATGATGTCATGTCAGAGAAAACTGCAAAGAAACAGAAGCACTACAAAACGCTTCCGTGGGCTTTCAGGTCCGTGCCTTCGCGCTGCAAAAGACATGCCCTATCCTTTGCCGTATCTTGTGGATTGCGGACCCATTCAAGTGGGTCCGCAACAAGTCTGCAGCACGGAGTGCACACAGCCAATGCCCATCAATTGAGGACTGCTATTTGCAGTCCGCAGCACAGAGACCTTACATTCGTAGGCATGAGCCCTTAAAGGGGTATTCCCATCTCACAAATGTAGTTTGTATAGTTAGATATAGCCATACCAGTATTATTACTAATAGAATGTATTTATATAAAATGTACCGTTTAGACGATTTGCCTTTTTGTACAGCAGTTACCTCAGAGCAGGTTTGAACAAGAGCAAGCTGACCACCACTACTACATGGCCCGCAGTGGCCGTAACTAGGGGCAACGGCCTGACTGATGTGTGTGGGACAATGGAAATACAAATAGGCAAATCTTCTAAACGGTACATTTTATATAAATACTTTCTATTAGTAATAATATTGGTATGGCTATATCTAACTATACAAACTACATTTGTGAGATGGGAATATCCCTTTAAGGTAAGAGCACAGCAGACCCGAATGGTCTTGCAAACTACCAATGTGATCACAACTCTATAGATGCGATAAGGTCCCTGCAGGATGGGAGCAGTTGTTTAATGTGAGTCTATGCTGAATGCACTGGTATTATCGTAGAAATTATCCGAGATAAGACTAAGGCCCCGTTCAGACGGCCGTATTTTTGCGGGTCCGCATTACTGCAGACCCGCAAAAGTACGGGGGCCGCCCGGCGTGTGTTCCGCAGCGCTCGGAACACACGCCGGGCAGCCCCATTGAAAATGCCTATACTTGTCCGTGCGTACGACAAGTATAGGACATGTTCTATCTTCTCTGCTGAGCCGCGGCTCAGCAAGATAGATTGCCGCCTGTAGAGGTGAACGGGCCCACCCCTATTCCACAAATTTGCGGAATAGTACAGACCCCTAAAGGGCTTTTTTTCCCTTTGCCCAGAAAACAGTGCCACTCCTGTCTATTGGCTGGGTTGGAGGTGACAGCTCATCCCTGTACACTTGAAGCGATATATTTCATCACATTTAGGTCTCATGCACATGATCATGTGCTGGCGAGCACCAACTGTGGGGCCGTGGTAGTGTGCATGAGCCCTTAGCCAATAGAGATTGTGTTTCTACACAATTAAGGATCTAGGTGGAGTCATGGGAGTTGTGGGGGGGGGGGGGGATTCGGGGGGGGGGGCGGGGGTAAATAAGCACTTTCTCTGACCTAATTCACCCAGCACATTACCATTCTGGTACAGACCCAAGAAACTGCATTCAACCACATTAACAGGGCTAGACCGGCACTGTGGACCCTTCATTTGCACAATCATGGGGGTCTCCGCAGTCACACACTCACCAGTCAGAAAGTGATGGTAGAGTCTAGCAATAAAACTTTGCTTTCTGTAGTGAGGAAACCACTTTAAGGCCACCTGCACACAGTTTTCTGTCTGGATTTATGTGCGTTTGTGCAGCGTATCTGCACCAAAAATCAGCAATGTCTTATAGCGTTTTTTTTTCGTGCAGATTTGATGAGGTTTTGCCGCAGATATCACCCTTGCATTGAAAAGGGTGAAATAAGCAGCCAAAACCGCAAACATAATTAACATGCTGCAGATTTTGAAATCCGCAATGCAGGTCAATTTCTACACGGAAAAAAAATCTGCGAAGTGCACATGAGATTCCTGCAATCTCATACACTTTGCTGGCACTGAAATTCGCTGCAGTTTTTCTGCATGTGAATCCCACTCAGAAAAACCGTATGCATTTCGCAAAGTTGCCTTCAGCTTCATTCAAGTGACCGTGGGGCTGCCGGGCCTGTGTTGCGGACCGCAAACTGCAGGTCCTGGCCGTGCGCACTCCAATCAGCAAGATGCAGTGAAAGATTGGACATGTTCTATCCTTTGTGGTACTGAGGCACGGACCTAGAAGCCCATGAAAACACACTGAAGCCCTCCGCACCGCAGAAGATGTCCAATCTTTCACATCCATTGAAGTCAATGGGTCACTATGCACACAGCCTTTGCAGTCTGCAACACGGGCACTGCGGCCCCACAGTCGTGTGAATGGGGCCTAAATCATCTCCTCAAAACTTATGACCATCCTTTTGCCAAGAAGGAAAATACCCACAAAAAAACTCTGGTTTCTCCAATTTAATGACATTAAAACAAATCCAAAATTCATACCACATATTCTCGGTGTCAAACTGAAAGCATAACATGACATTTAATACTTAGGATGGAGTGATCCAGAACAGTGACAATTCTTCTTCATTTTTAGATTGACCATTTCAATGAGTCATGTAATGGGCAAGGTAAAGGGACAAGGAGAGGTAGGAAGCGAAGGCTTCAGTCTTCATTTTTGTTCCATCCGTTTTCATTTTCTTCCCGCCATGATTTTTAAGTACTGCAGTGCATTGTGGGCGGCGTCATTGTGAGCATTGCCACATGAAAGCCCGGTTCCGTGACAAACGGTGATTGGGTTGGTGGACAGTTCAGCCAGACACTGGTACTGCCCATTAACACTCAATTCCTCTGCAACAGAAGCACAATGATAAGGTTACTGTGTCTTTGTATAAGGAGATCAATGTGCACAGTGGTACGGGCACGCAGCCCTGTAACAGAGGCGGCCTGGTGTAAACTGTAACTTATATTGAGAACTTACTTTAGGTGCAAATTACTATAAGGAGACTAAATGACTAGGTATTAGGATTAAGGGCTGGTATGTCAATGAAATCCCCAGCAATCAAATGGTTAAAGGGGTTATCCAACCTCAAAAATGCCCCACCAAATGCCTGGGGCCCCCATTGTACTTACCCCACAACCGCGTTGCTCCCGAAGCCCTCCGCATCATCTCCCCGTTGCAAGGCTCAAAACATCTGGTAACTGGAGGCAACCAATAGCATGCCGCGATGGGAACAAACCTCCGTAGCATTGTGTAGGCTCTAGGGGAGCTCTTTCCTGTTGTGGCCTGCTATTAGCTACCAGGCTTTTTTTCTTCCTATCCTCAGGATCAATAAAAAAAGCCAGCACAACCCCTTTAAAGGGTTTTTTGGATATGAATTGGGCTGACATTACAGATGTGGCAATGTCACCTGATTCTAACTGTGCTGCTTATTCCTTAGTGCCCCCGTTTTTCAGTAATCTTTAATTTTATTTTATGCTAATTAGCCTCTAGGAGCAGGGGTTGGGGCGTTACCCCTGCTCCTAGAGGCTCCGTTCGCCCACCTTTGATAACGCCCCCTTCTTCTTGAGTGACAGGGCCAGGCACCTTGTCTCCTCCTGCCCAGTCCTCCATATATATCCCGTGCTTTCGCCGTCCCCTTCAGTATTTGGCGCAGTGAGTGAAGGGCGCTCGCTGGCTCCTGGCTTCCTCAATGCGCTTGCGCCAAATATGTCACAGTCGAGCACAGTGCAGGCGCAGTGAGGCAGCCAGGAGCCGGCGAGCTCCCTTCACTCACTGCGCCGAATACTGAAGGGGACGGCGCAGGCACGGGATATACACGGGAAAACTGAAGGAAATAAGCATGAAAACTTTTGGCTATATCTATGTATCAGAGCTTGTTCACATGACTATTTTATGTCTTTGTGCTGTGGACAGAGCATAGACCCAAACAAGTCAAAGGGACTATTCACACATTGTTTTTTTCACGGAATACTCGGATGCGGATGGAAAAATCAGACACGCCCGTGTGAATAAGCTCTTATTGGATTTGGTTACAGGAGGCAGAGAAGACCACCTGTCTTGATGTTCCTCACCAGGGTTTATCTGTGTACTGCCTTACCTATATCCATGTAGGAAACGCGAAAATCTTGCTCTTCTGCCACCTCGGTCAGCATTTTCACATAGTCTGTGTTAGGAATACTTAGCGGACTTCTTTTCAGCAGGTTTATTTTCTCACCAGAAGAATTTTTTAGGGAGTCCCAGGTACATCCAGGATTATTGCCAATAGGTTTCTTCTAAAATGATGAAGAAAACGGTTGTTAACATAGAAAAAATACAGATCCCAACAGGGCTCCAGACGGCGACCAAAATGGCCGCCAATGCAACTCAGAATTTGCAAATGGCGACAAGACTATTTAGTCTTGTCGCCTAGACCCGGCATTTACCGATACTAGTCTGCGCTACTGCACAGCCTAGTATCAGAGGACATGGCGCGCGCTGCTGTCAGTGTGCTCCATGTTCTCTCAGCAGCACAGGGGAGAAGGAAGCAGTCTCTCCCTCCCCTCTGTGCTGCTGCTGCCGCCAATGGGAGAGGGGAGGGCGCACTGAGCCACCAATGAGAGGTGAATGCGCCCCCATCTATTCTGCAATTTTGTGAAATAGATGCAGCTACATTCACTTCAATAAGCGGCGTGCGAACTTGCCGCGGCTCCACAGGAAATTACAGAACATGTCCTATTCTTGTCCGCAATAGCGGACAAGAATAGGCATCTTGAATGGGGGCCTGGCCGCGTGTTCTGCAAATTGTGGAACACACGCCAGACGGCATCTGTGGTATTGCGGAGCGGATGCGCAATACTATGGCCGTCTGAACAGCCCCTTATTCACCCCTTTTCCCAATTTTACATATAAAATATATTAACAATAAACATTTTACATATCGCCACGTCCGAAAAGTCCAAACTATTAAAATATAAAAAAATCTCCTACGAGGTGAACACGTAACAGGAAAAAAAAAATCTGCACAATTTGCCATTTTTAGTCACCTTGTCCCCCCAAAAAATAGGATAGGACTGTTCTATTATGGGCCGGACGTTCCATCTTCTCCTCCATGTCTTTTGTTAATTATAATTATATATATTTAAATTTGGCAACTAAAAATTTTATTTGGCTCCTAAATTTTTCAGTTCAGGAGCCAATGGCTCCTAGGTATTTTTTTTAGTCTGGAGCACTGCCCAATGTATATACAGAAAATAGACACAGCCTGTAATGGACACTGCGTATGCCAAGAATGTGACCCTCTTTAGAATACATATGGGAGGCGTGCATCTGTATAGGTTTTTTTTTTTTTTAATTTTTTTAGTTGACTATACTTTTCAAGATAAAAGTGGGAAAGACAAGTTGTAAAATAAAGATTAACTGTGTGGCCACCACCAATAAACAGATGGTAGAGTCAACAACATACATTATATACTGAAAACGGAGAAATAATCCCATTACGGTCAATGGGGATGAGGTGGTACGAAGCCTGGAACAGACTATTGGAGTTCAATGACAGATCCCTTAAGCACTCAGTCCAAGCCATTTCCTTTGCATCAAGCCTGGGACCAGGAGGTGGAGCAGCAGGGATTACAACAGAGTTGAAAGAGCAGGAGATCATTTTTTATCGTATTGATTTTTTTTTTTTTTTTTTGTGTTTGTGTTTGAAGAGCCCCTGTCCCCTCTGCTGACATGTCTGTGTTAGTAATTACTTGCTATCTCCCTGTAATAATTCTGGAAAATCTATTCTTAAGACTTTGTGTTGTGCCATTCCTTTATTATTTCTACTAGATGAACACCCAGCAGTCTGCAGTAAGGGTACAACAGGGTGTTACCAGCTGGGGAAGTACCTCTCCACAGGCTGACAATGACAACACTGATTGGATTGAGTCAGACTATGCAGGGACACACCTTCAACTAGTAAGACCCATCAGTACCCTTACTGCAGACTGCTAGTAATTCATTCATTCATAACATCTAGCAGGAATAATAAAAGAATGGCACAACATACAGTCATAAGAACAGATGCTCCAGAATTGTTATTACATGGAAAATACTAGTTATTAAAACAGACATGTCAGGAGAGGAGACAGGTCCTCTTTAACCCATTGAGAATTGTTTCTAAAAAGAATTATTTTCCTGCAAAACTCCTAGGGTAGGGCCCTATATGGTGAGTGAGCAGATTTTGTTGCAGAAATGATGCGGTTTTGCAGCAGAGTTCACCGGCTGCATTGCAAATGAAGATATCCATGGGATATATCTGCACCAAAGTATAAACTATGGATTTAAAATCTGAACATGTCAAATTATGTGTGGATTCCGGAGACTCTAGACAATCTCATCCACTTGGCTGCTACTGTACAACGCTGCGGATTAGCCACATAAATGTCCACGGGGACATAACCTAAGCAACGCTTTCACATGGTATGTGAGAAAATATATCCTCTGAATACTCACTAAAGATATATTGATACTGTCAGCTGGAATGCTTTTTAGTTTGGCGAGCAATTTCTCCGCTGCTATCTTCTTTGCCACCTTTTTCGATGTGCCAGAACCTGGAGAGAGAATGGGCGGAAAAAAAAAAAAACCCAGTAAGAAATAACAGTACCAATATTACATCTCCTAACGGGGTGGGAACCCTACTAAGCAACAAACAGTAAGAACTCCAGCGCTAGATATATGCGTCAAGAAGATTTCAGTTTTTATTTGATAGGCGTCTGTACAAATTGTGCGACGTTTCGGCCGACAAGGCTTTTTTCAAACTACAGCAGAATAATCAGAAATAAAATGGTACATAAGTCAAGAATTCTACTAAGCCAGTGGTCACATATACATAGTAGTTCAAATCTATAAGTATTACATAGTACGATAGATATTACTATATCTTACGTAGATATTATCTAAAAGGTTTGATATTCAACAATGGAGGGTATCATTTGCTATCCATGTACTAATAATGTAAGAAAAAAAGAACAAAAAAAAAAAATAAAGAACACACAATTCATTGTGAACAGTATTTATCAGTCTTATGGGCTCTAATGAGCATACTTACCGCAGAGACCGATTAGAGCCCATACGACTGATAAATACTGTCCACAATGAATTTTGTGTCTATTATTTTTTTTTAAATATTTTGATGAATACTGTCCACAATGATTGTTTTGTTCTTTACTCTTACACTATTGGTACATGGATAAGAAATAATTCCCTCCATTGTTGAATATCAAACCTTGTCGATCAAATCCATAAGTATTACTTTTAGATATTAATTACCATGTATATGTGACCACTGACTTAGTGGAATTCTTGACTTATGGTACCATTTTATTTCTGATTATTCTGATGTAGTTTGAAAAAAAGCCTTAAAAAAAAAAAAAAAAAAAAAAGCAGGGTGATATATATCAGTATGTACAGTGAAAAGCTTCACCCCTATCACCTTAAAACATAAGAGTGCCCCCAGCAAAACAGAACGATACCCTTACCGGTTTCTACAAAACTTTCCACGCGGCAGGATAAGGTGAACTCTCTCTTGTGAGGTGGTCCTGCTTCTTGAGACACAAAATACTCAGGTAGTCGCCATCCTTTCTGTACAGCAAGCTCCTAGAAAAGTAGGACAGAAGACAGTAAGCAAAGCTCAGAGGGACAAGAGGGTCCTGAAAATCAAAATTAATAAAAAAGCTTTACTCCAATAAGTGACGTTTCTATAACGTGGCAGGATGTTACCAGCAACAGTACTGATCAGTGTGCAGACACTGCGATCACTTATCTGGTCTTTACAGCATGTCATACCAACATGTCACAAATAGTCCCAATTCCCTGCTGTGGGCAGATTTTCATTTTAATTATGTGTTGGTCTTTGTCTAGATTTGGAGAGGCCTGTGGATGACACAGGAGATGTCCATCCATATCGATCAAGTAAAGAAGGACTAGGTTAAAGAAGAACTCCCGCAAAAAATTTTATTCTCTGACCTGTTAGAAAGGTGCATGATATAATCTGTAGCAATTGTCATTTCTTATCAGTGACTGTTTCTGTGAGTAAAAACCTCTCTTCTTATTGTAGCTGGGTCATGTGACCAACTCCCTGACCTCCAACTGACCCAGGACAGGAAGCCAGTAACTGCTCTATTCATTCCTATGGGAGCCTCACTTTCAGTCTCATAGGAATACATAGAGAATTAGACTTCCTGTCCACACAAAGTCTATGTGTGAGTTGGTGGGTCTAATTGCTGATCACATGACACAGATAAAACTTCAGGATGATATAAGTCAAAAATTCAGACACTGGTAAGAAAATGACATTCACTACAGATTATATCATGTACACTTTCTAGCAGGACATGGAATAAAATTTTTGTCGGGAGTTCTTCTTTAATGCTGATTCAGTTGGATACTTGGCAGCTCTGGATAAGTCCAGTGGACACGTCACATTAAAGGTCTTGTCCTGCCATTTATATTGATAACCTCAGATCAGCTGTTTGAAGAGGAGGCGGTGCTCCATGCGAATGCTGCTTACTCTTCGCTACAGTACGTCGTCTCCTGTGGAGTGGCAGCGTAGTGTAATCAAGTGAATGGAGCGAGTACTTGTCATTACTCTGCACCGCCGTAACTTCTGACACGAGGGGCACTGTAATGACCAGGAACCGGCTGCTCCATGCCACCTCTTCAAAAAGCTGATCGTGGGGGTGCCGGGTGTCTAAACTGATATTGAAGACCTATCCTGACGACAACCTCAAATTACCATACAGCGCAGGAGATTTTTAACAACTTGGTGAGACTGAACACATAACCGTATTTTTAGAAAGGGGTTTACATGTGCTATAGCAGAGTTCAACAACCTCACGCTGTCGTGAATCTACAACTCCCAGCATGCACTCTTGCTTGGCTGTTCTCTAACCTTCCATAGAAGTCAAAGAAGCATGCTGGAAGTTGTAGTTTCACAATGGCTGACCCCTGTGCTATAGCATGGCAATCATTTTTAGGGGTAATTGCAGATACTGTATACCATTATGACTACAGGGTAACAGGAGCCTCACACTTGCACCAAAGTCAGGAATCTAAGAAAAAGCTTTAAGAAAATAATAACTCTTAAAGGGGTTAACCAAGACTATAGAATGAAAACATCTGCCAATGGCAGGCAGGGACGGGGAGAAGCAGCAGCGACGGTGCGGGAATCCAGGTAAGTATATTCAATGTGAGGGGCCCGGCATATGGGGGAGCATTGTATAGTCTTGGATAACCCCTTTAAATGACCTATGCATAGAAGGAAAGGAGAGGACACTAGGGATAAAAGATGAAAGCCACATACTGAGGAGAGCAGAAGACGAGCTCCTCACTGGATCCCTGCGTGCCAAGGAGCATGGCAGCTGAGCTTAAGCCCTTCTCAAATTCAACGTGAAGAGGACCTGCTGTCGTAGAACGTCAGATATGGATTTGGACCAAGTCACGGGGCTGCTGCCAAAGGCCGTCTGGATAAATAAGTAGGTCTGTGGCATTTTGCCACTCTCTTTCCAAGTAGATCAGTTTAGTAATACATATGGTTGGGCAGCGGAGGCCGCATTGTTAACATTTCCTGACACTGCAGCTCGGCTATTTCTTATCGCTATAATTAGGATCTTAATCTACATGCATGCTGTAAGCTTACTGCTGTCTCTCCGCACCCCAAGATATGTAAAAATCTCTGAAATTGGGAATAATCTAACAAGTCAGAGCTTCTGTTCCATTCATGCCTCTTAAAGAGAATCCCTTGTTTGCACAGACATATAGCTGTGGTCCCCCGATTAACAACACGCCGTTTTTCTTTTGTTGATCCGAGGCTCCGTTCTCGAGTTATGGTACTTTTTCTTAATATACTAATTAGGCCTTTGGTGCAACGAGGGCATCACCATTGCTCTTGTTGCACCCAAGCTTCACTCCTTTCTGGGCCAGGTCTGCACCATGACACGTCACATCCTGCCAATGTGATGTGTCATTTGCTTTGATTGACAGGGGCAAGCTGTGGCAAAGCAGCTGGGGAGAGGCTGGCTTACAGAGAGAAGCGAAGCACGGATGTAACAAGAGCAATGGTGCCTCCTGCAAAGTCCTGATTTGTATATGAAAGGGGTATTCCCATCTCACATAATGGGAGCACATTGCTGGGATATTCTAATGAATAGAGCCTTAAAGAAGAACTCCCGCAAAAATTTTTATTCTCTGACCTGTTAGAAAGGTGCATGATATAATCCGTAGTGAATGTCATCTCTTATCAGTGACTGTTTCTGTGAGTAAAAACCTCTCTTCTTATTGTAGCTGGGTCATGTGACCAACTCCCTGACCTCCAACTGACCCAGGACAGAAAGCCAGTAACTGCTCTATTCATTCCTATGGGAGCCTCACTTTCAGTCCCATAGGAATACATAGAGAATTAGACTTCCTGTCCACACATAAGTCTATGTGTGAGTTGGTGGGTCTAATTGCTGGTCACATGACACAGATAAGAAACTTCAGGATGATATAAGTCAAAAATTCAGACACTGGTAAGAAAATTACATTCACTACAGATATCATGTACATTTCTAGCAGGACATGGAATAACATTTTTGTCGGGAGTTCTTCTTTAAACGTCACGGAGGGCGGACTGCACATGCGAGGCCGCCCTCCATTCATTTCTACTGGGCCGCCAAAAATAGCCAAACGCTGGCTCAGCTATTCCGTCAGCCCCATAGAAATGAAAGGGAGTGAACCGTAATCCCATTAGAGTCAGAATGGCATACCAATCAGCGATACTGAGGCAGCTGGGATTTACTGAGAACTGGGTCACATAGCACAATAAAAAAAAAAATCTGGATTTTTTTTTTTAGTGATTTGATGATTTATGCTTATTGTATATAAAAAGAACAACTTGCATATTTATCATTAATTGGGTTATCCAAATTCTGAAACATCCCCCCTATGTGCCGGGCCCCTCCCCTGCCACTCCTGCTTCTCCCTGAAAATATGGGGGACCAGGAGCGGCACAGGGAGCGGGGTAAGTATATTACCTGTGAGGGGCCCGGCATATGGGGGGAGGGGGGTATAGGGGCGGTTTCAGAATTTGGATAACCCCTTTAAATTTCCAAAGATTGCTTCTAAATGATGGCTAAGCTCCGACACCCCAGCTGTGGTGAAACTACGACTCTCAGCATGCTCCATTCATTTCTATGGAGGTCTGAAAAACAGCCAAGCAAGTGTACATCTTGGGAGTTGGAGTTTTACCACAGCTGGAGTGCCGGAGGTTAGCCATCACAGCCGGTACTAGCGGTAGGTGATCCTGTTGTGGCCTAAATGCCAGCCGACAGCCGGACAAAAACCGCAGCATGCAGTATTTGCCCAACCGAAACCTGGCTGCAGTGAAAGCCATCTTTTCTTCCAAACTGAGGGAATGCCTTCTGCTTGTACCTAGCATCAGGTGTGGAAAGTATACTGGTTCCCCACATCAGCGACATATGCCGTAACATCCATCACCTCCCATAAATATCAATACAAACAGGTACCTGTAAAGAACCAATTGGATTGCCTTGAGTTTGGTTGGCTGGTTGTTTGGGTACATCTTTCGTGATGGGTTCTGTCATGGGTAAACTATAAATAAAGACATGAGTTGGCATGTAACAGCTGAATATAAATAGCATTGATGTACACTCACGTGTTACCCAATGGATGAGGTACAAAAAAAAGTTAATTGGATACATCATGTACATACATCTTCAGAGCAAATACAATGGTGGTATAACAATAGTGCCGGATGTATCCAGGGAAGGACGAGACACTTACATAGGCTGGAAGGGCAGAAGTGGGCAAACATGACACGCGGTCTAAGGCCCTCTCCATAAAGAGATATGGAGGGAGATTTATCATAACTGGTGTAAAGTAGAACTGGCTTAGTTGCCCATAGCAACCAATCAGATTCCACCTTTCATTTTCCAAAGGAGCTGTCAAAAATGGAAGAGGGAATCTGATTGGTTGCTATGGGCAACTAAGCCACTTTTCCTTTACATCAGTTATGATAAATGTCCCCCATTGTATTCCCCAAATCATAACCCACTAGACAGACTCTGCTACATTAGGGATCAGCAACCTCCAACACTCCAGCTGTTGTGAAACTAACTCCCACCATGCACACGTGCTTGCCTGGAGGGAGCGAATAAATCATGCTGGGAGTAGTAGTTTCACAACAGATAGAGCGCTGGAGGCTGCTAATCCCTGTCAGAGAATACACAGAGAAATTGGGGGGGGGGGGGGGGGGGGGGGGGACTTACTTCAAGTTGGCATCTCCTCTCAGTATGTTCAAAGCTGACTCAGCAGCTTTATGTTTGGCGACTTTCTTGCTAGGCCCCTCACCTAGAAAGAGAAGAAAAGGAACAAGAATTTTTCTCAAACAGGAAGACTTTTTTATTTTTTAAGTATGTCCCAAATAAAATTATCCTGAAAACAAAGAACATTATTCTTCCTTTAAAGGGGTTGTCACTTCAGCAAGTGGCATTTATCATGTAGAGAAAGTTAATACAAGGCACTTACTAATGTATTGTGATTGTCCATATTGCTTCTTTTGTTGATTGGATTCATTACATCTGCTCATATCCAAAGGTTACGACCACCATGCAATCCAGCAGCGGAGGTCGTGCTTGAACACTACAGGAAAAAGTGCCGGCCTCTTTGGTGGCCAGGACTGTGGACTTTCAAATGGGATGGCGCTTTTCCTATAGTGTGCAAGCACGACCACCACTGATAGTAGTACGGTGGTCATAACTATGGAAATGAGTGATGAAAAAAATTAATCAAGCCAGCAAAAGAAGCAATATGGACAATCACAATACATTAGTAAGAGCCTTGTACTGACTTTCTCTACATGATAAATGCTATTTGCTGAAGTGAGACAATTCCTTTAAAGAAGAACTCCCGCAAACATTTTTATTCTCAGACCTGTTAGAAAGGTGCATGATATAATCTGTAGTGAATGTCATTTTCTTATCAGAGGCTGAAATTGAGAGTTTCCACTCTCTTCTTAGTGTAGCTGGGTCATGTAACCAACTCCCTGACCTCCAACTGACCCAGGACAGGAAGCCAGTAACTGCTCTATTCATTCCTATGAGACTGAAAGTGAGGCTCCCATAGGAATGCATAGAAAATGAGACTTCCTGTCCACACATAAGGTGCTGTGTGAGTTGGTGGGTCTAATTCCTAGTCACATGATACAGATAAGAAACTTCAGGATGATTTAACTCAAAAATTCAGCTACTGGTAAGAAAATGACATTCACTACAGATTACATCATGTACATTTCTAGCAGGACATGGGATAAAAATTTTGGCGGGAGTTCTTCTTTAAGGGGTATTTCTGGTGCTTCAAGTTAGGCTCCATTCACACGTCCTGTTTTTCTTTCCTGATTCGATCCTGATCTGGATCCATTCATTTCAATGGGTCCTGAAAAAAAATCAGGATCGAATCAGGAAAGAAAAACAGGACGTGTGAATGGAGCCTTATCACTAACCACTTGATAGGGGTGGGTGCAACCATTGAGACCCTACCAATCCCAAGAACAAGGTCCCATTCCCCTATCCTAAAGAGCGTCAGATCAAACACGCTCCAGTCATTGCACATAGAGACTGCTGGACATAGCCCAGAGCTGTAATCCCCTATCTTAATCAATAGAGCGGTATTTCAGCATGTGCGCTGCCAACTCTATGATGAGTAAAGCTCTGTGACATCTTGCCAGCACCATACAGTTGAATGGAGTGTCGGTATTCATGCTCAACTGCCTCTCCATTCACACAGTGGACGTTCGTTCTTGTGATCTCAGCGGTCAGACGCCTTCCGATCAGAAATTTTACCATGTGGATGGGCAATAAATTGTAACGCTGGCGCAACGCCTTTAAATCAAAACAGCAAAGAGGCCTTCGAGAAGCTGTGCACCTACGATAACTTCTATTATATAAGCCTGTGATGGCTAACCTCTGGCACTCCAGCTGTGGTAAAACTACAACTCCCAATATGCACGCTTGCTCATCTGCACTCGTAGCTCAAAGGGAAGTGAATGGCGCATTCTGAGAGTTGCAGTTCAAGAACAGCTGGAGCGCCAGAGGTTGCCGATTCCTGATCTAGGACACGACAATTTCCCAGCAGCATGTGCTTGCTCTTGGGCAGGCAGTTGTTTCCTCCTTCCTTGAATATACAGAGCCGTCACCTGTCCAGTGTTCAGCAGCAATATGAAGTCCGCCTCTGTCTTGGAAGGATGTTGGGCATCTTCAATCCCAGACAGAGACTTCCTTGCTGGTTTCTGAAGCAGTAGATACCCTACAGAGAAACTGCCAAGTTCTGAGCGAATGAGGGTCTCCTAGAACTTTATCTCTTCATAGAAACGTTGATGAAAAAGTATGGTTCATCTAGTCCAGGGATGGTTAACCTCCAGCTGTTGCAAAACTACAACTCCCAGCATGCCCTAACAGCTGTAGGCTGTCCAGGCATGTTGGGAGTTGTAGTTTTGCAACAGCTGGAGGGCGGCAGGTTGGGCATCCCTGATCTAGTCTTCTCTTTTTATATAAGGTACAAGTCACTTCATGGTGAAGCAGATAGGACACCAGAAGGATCCTGGTGATGTCCTCTTTGAACATTAGACTGCTACATAGTACGTCTGGGTAGGTTTTAGCTTTATCTATGGAGATGCCAGGAAATGCCTACGTAGTGCTTGCCTCTGTGAAACCATGAGCTGCAAGAAGCCAGATATACTTAGCACATTTACGCATCTGCTAAGAACAATATAATCCTTGGAACTTGCAGATGACAGAACCCAAGGTCACCAAGATGGAAAGCCATGTAAATTTACAGCCCGACAGAAAACTATTGTCATTGAGTCATTAAAGTCATTGAGGAAATGCAATTCCTTCCATCCGAAATAACAAATCCATTGGTAGGTAGTACAAATATCCTTCAAGACAACCGTCTTTTCTAAATGAAGACAATACCATGAGGATCACATCCTGCCAATATGACATGGCCATATCCCCTCAGACCCTCCCACTCCCATCATCACAGGTAGGACATCCCAGGACATCTACTAGAACATGAGAACATTTTGGGTTACATCACCGATACCCTTCTCATTGACAGCTTCAGAGCCAGCAGTAGCCTGAATGACTTCTATATAGTACGTTACAGCATCAGTGCAGACCTGTGTGTCTCCATGGTAACAGACAACAAACACACCCTGTGTAGTCTGATCCTGCAGTCATACTTCCTTTCCACCCATGCCCTAATGCTTCTTAAAGGGGTATTCTCATCTTAGACAATGGGGGCATATCGCTAGGATATGCCCCCAGTCTTATAGGTGCGGGTCCCACACCTATATCCAGAACGGAGCGGGGAGCACTGCGCCTGGAGGACCCCGGGTTTCTGGGGGTCCGGCCATCACCAGGCGCTGCGCTCATAGAAATGAATGGGAGCGCAGCGCGCAAGCACGGCCACCGCTCCCATTCATTTCTATGGAGCCGACGGAAGTAGCCGAGCCACCGCTTGGCTATTTTCAGCGGCCCCATAGAAATGAATGGAGGACGGCTGCACACGCACAGTACGCCCTCATTCAGTTCGGGGGCTCCGTTCTGGATACAGGTGCGGGTCCCAGCGGTGGGACCCGCACCTATAAGACAATGGGGGCATATCCTAGTGATACGCCCCCATTGTCTAAAATGAGAATAACCCTTTAACATACATCTGGTAAATTTGCAGAAATGAGGAGACAGGAGGGCATTTGAATGCAGGATCAGACTACACAAGGTGTGGTTGTTGTCTGTTACCATGGAGACACATAGATCTGCAAGGCTGCATATCAGCTTTAGTTCTAAGGAAGACTATTTGCAAAACTACTGATTTTTAGATATAAAAGAAAGGCGGGGCAATTAAAAAATATGGTCATGAAGGAGGACATATGCCTTAAAGGGGTTGTCTCACTTCAGCAATTAGCATTTATCAAGTAGAGAAAGTTAATACAAGGCACTTACTAATGTATTGTGTTTCTCCATATTGCCTCCTTTGCTGGCTGGATTCATGTTCCATCTCATTATACACTGCTTGTTTCCACGGTCACAACCACCCTACCATCAGTGGTGGTCATGCTTGCACATCATAGGAAAAAGCGTCAGCATCTAGTGGCCAGAACCGTAAGGCTTTTTCCTATAGCGTGCAAGCACAGCCACCTCTGCTGGATTGCAGGGTGGTTGTAACCATGGTAACAAGCAGTGTATAATGTGATGGAAAAGCAAAGGAAGCAATATGGACAATTCCAATACATTAGTAAGTGCCTTGTATTAACTTTCTCTACACGATAAATGCCATTTGCTGAAGTGACACAACCCCTTTAACCAAAACTCTGATATTACGATTATGGGGGCATTGATATATAGTATGCTGTGATGAGCGAAAGCAGCTTTAAAACATCATATACAGAACACATGGCTACTATTATTTTTCAAAAATGCTATTGGAAATGTCCCCTGTACATAACCTGTTCTGTTTCCAGTAAACTGAATCGTCTTCTCCTATATACATGCTTCTTGCGGATCTCTGAGTAGCTATAGCAGACTGTACTGGTATAATGGCAGTAACAGTAAACCTCAGTGCTGCAACCTGCTATTACACCGACGTCTCACAAATATTAAATCTGTGGCACGCTTTAAATATCACAATATTTCAGTGCGTAAATATGAAGGGAATATCGGATGACTTCTCTGTACGATTAACACTATTACTTTGTGATTCCTTACATTCTAAACTCTACCATCGGCCCGCCAGTTCTGCGGTATTAAAGGGTTTCTGTCACCTTGTTTGATCATATTAAACCAGATGACATTTGCAATGCGCAAATGTCACCTGATGTCTAATATGGTCGTCTTTTTAAGCTTTATGTTTCCGTTTTCTTAAAAAAATCTACTTTTATAATATGCAAATTACCTTTACTAGGTGCAAGGGGCGGTAACCCTGCACCCAGTAGCGCCGTTATCCCCACCTTCTATATGTCGTCATCAGCGCCAACTGACAGGGCCAGGCAGCTCACTCTATCTGCTGCTGGCCCTGTCGGTGCAGCAAAGTGCAGCTGGCTGCCGGGCTCCCAGCTTCCTCACTGCGCCTGCGCCGATGACGTCACACTACAGCCGGAAAAGAAGGCGGCGCAGGCGCAGTGAGGAAGCCGGGAACCCGGCAGCCAGCTGCACCTACGCCGAATGATGGACCCACGGCACAGGCGCGGGATTTGCAGCGCTGACAGGGCCAGCAGCAGATAGAGCGAGCTGCCTGGCCCTGTCAATCAGCGCTGATGACGACATATAGGTGGGGAAAACGGCGCTACTAGGTGCAGGGTTATCGCCCCTTGCACCTAGTAAAGGTAATTTGCATATTACAAAAGTAGATTTTTTAAGAAAACGGAAACACAAAGCTTAAAAAGAAGACCATATTAGACATCAGGTGACATTTGCACATTGCAAATGTCATCTGGTTTAATATGGTCAAACAAGGTGACAGAAACCCTTTAAAGTGCTTAAAGTATCACCTTTACAGCCTCTCTAAAGAACATACCGGTAATTAAAAATAAAAAATCCATATACGATTTCTCAGTAGAATAGATATTTTACTTAAGAATTGCATGTATTCACGTTGTCAAATGTAATGTTATTATGGGGAACATTGCCTTTATAAGCTAGAGGGGTCTCAATATCATCTTACAAGGTCACCAATAATGTACACTTGACATCCGCTTGCAAAGTGGCACCAAAGGGGAGACAAATCTCAAGGGTCTCAACTCAGGAATCATTTAGATTGTCTTTTTTTTTTTTGCATTAGTCCTGGATTTCAGCATTTAAAAGAACGTACTAATTAAAGGGCATCTGTCAGCAGTTTTGTACCTATGACACTGGCTGACCCGTTACATGTGCGCTTGGCAGCTGAAGGCATCTGTGTTGGTCGGATGTCCCATGTTCATGTGGTTTTAATATATGCAAATGAGCCCCTAGGAGCCTTAAATCTGGCGGCTAGTATAAGACAAAGCTGCAGGGACTTTATGTACTTACATCCAGATGCTGTGTGCATCAGGCCTAAACTGAAACTAGACGGCCCGTAAAATTTTGACCCAACTTTACCACCCCGGTCCATCCGCCTTACGCCGCCTGTATTAGGAATAAGCAGATCTCACCTCCTTGTTTCTTGGTCGGTTGGTTCGTTTTCTCAGACATCACTACTGATGCGTCCTCTGTTCCTAACCCAGACGGAGTGAGGAGGACAGCGAATATCAAAGTCATCTACCACTCCCATCACCCGATCCAAGAGCTGCAGCTGTTCACACGTATGAGGCTTATTATATCACATTGCCTCCGGCAGCCAAGTCAACTGTGCTACTATTACTAAAGCAAAAAAAAAAAAAAAAAAAACGGATTCTTTCCCACCGCCAAAAAATGATGGTGCTCTTTCACAGTGGTGTAAAGTGAATAGAGAAAGCTGCAGCTCCGTGAAAATCCTGCTTTTATTTGTGTTAAAAAAAAAAAAAATCCCCCTGAACTAGTTCTGCTCACACCGCGGGTGAAGGGTGTTGAAGTATATCTGGATATTGCTGCCATTTTGTTAAAAAAACGTAGGAATACACTGAAGGGGTCTAAGCCAGGGATCCTCAACCTGCAGCCCTCCAACTGTTGCAAAACTACAATTCCCAGCATGCCCTAATAGTCGTAGTCTGCCCAGGCGTGTTGGGAGTTGTGGTTTTGCAACAGCTGGAGGGCCTCAGGTTGGGCATCCCTGGTCTAAGCAAAGGCCATTGAACAGCTTAAAGGGGTATTCCCATCTAGGACCACTGATGGTATATCGCTAGGATATGCCATAAATGTCAGATCGGTACGGATCCCGCCTCTGGGACCCCTCTCTTATCCCCAGGTACAGGACCCCCGCAGCGCGAACGCCCTCCTTTCACCTCTATGGGAGTTCCAAAAATAGCCAACCGCTGGCTCAGCTACTTCTGGCAGACCCATGGTGGCGAATGGAGAGGTGGTTGCGCTTGCGCTGTGCACTCTCCTTCACTTCAGGGGCCCCGTTCTCTAGATGGTAGCGGGTCCCTAAATGCAGGACTTTTTTGTCTGGTTTTTTCTGATAGAATTTGCAATGGAACCTTCAATGAAGATGTGAAGGAGCCCCAACGCTGTAGTGTCAATGTAGCCCTAGCTTTCAAATAATAAAGAGCTCCAGACATAATATGCTGAGAGCAGGATGAGACGTTTTACTCCCTTGATCATTGTGGAAAAACAGAAAAAAGTGTTTGATCACTAAACCTAAAAACAAATGTGAACAGGAGCCAATCGTGTCCCACTGTCTGTCAGTCTGCAGCATCTTCTGCATGAACCTGATACAAAGTCTTGAAGAAAATCCTGCAGAGAACACAGGGGTTAATCTCCTGCTGATATGTCCCCTTTTTGGACCGTGGCCAAAGGGGAGGGGCTTAGTCAAAGAAGGGTGGTCAGACAGAGGACAGTGAGGAGGTGGAGGACATGAATGATCTGGGACAAAGAGAAAATCTGCAGCGGATCAGGCCGAAAACTGCTGGGGCTAGCTTTTGTGATGGCTTTGCAGTAGGTTTTCCACTGCTTTGATCCTTTGCGTCGTCTGAAACCTCAGCCGCTCTGTTTTTACTGTAAAATCTCTGCATTTTCAACCAGAAAAATTATGACGTGTGTGAACATGAGACTAAAAAGACCATGGAAAAGCTCGCTGCAGATTAGTGAGGCTACACAGGCATAGGGTATGAGGGAAAGATCTGCACCTGTTCTGTGTTCTTACCCCCACACTTGGTTTTGGCTCACAATCACTGATGAAAATCACTGATCAAACACTGAAGAATGATCCAGGCCTAAGGCTACATTCACATCTGATAAGCATCTCCTACTGGAGTTCACCGTACCCTGCATATGCTTGCGAACCACTGGATCGCCAATGACACTTTGCGGCATAAATGCTGGCTTTGGCTTTCCGCTGGACAAAAAGTTGTGCACGCATCGCGAAAGGTGGCTGCATCCCTGTTGTAGTCAATGGTGACACAGCGGCTGGCAGCATTATCCAGCTATATATAGTTCCCCGCTGGGACAACACAGATGTGAACGCAGGGCAAGCCCTTCCTTTATATTTCCAGAATAGCAGAGAAACTAATTTATTATTCGATATATGCTAGTTTTCTGGAATTAAAAAAAGTTTTGTTGCAAGCCGGTTTTGCAGAAAAACAATAAAAGGACATGTTCTATTTTTTTGCGGAACGGAAATACGGAAACGTAATGCACATGGAGTAACTTCCGTTTTTTTTTACTGACCCATAGAAATGAATGGTTCCACATATAGGGGGAAAAAAAAAAGGGAACGGACACGGAAACCAAATATATTCATGTGCATGAGCCCTTAAGGGGTCGGTCAAGTGTTTTAAGGCCTCATGACCACGACCATATGTATTTTTGCAGTCTGCAAATTGTGGATCTGCAAAGTCCGATTACAATCCGCCTTTTTTGCGGATGCGACACACGTTCAACCTTTTTTCAAAATGGACACACGGATGTGGAAAGCACGTGGATCATCCGTGTGCTTTCCGCATCCGTTTATCTGTTCTGCAAAAAGATAGACTATGTCTATGGGTCTGCAAAAGAAAAAACGGAGACGGCTCACAGACCACATACGTATTTTGCGGACCGCAAAACAGATACGGTCGTGTGCATGAGGGCGAATCCTGATGATATTCTTAGGATAGGTCATCAGTATCTGATCAGTGGGAAGTCCAACTCCTAGCGCCCCATTGATTAGTTGTTTGACTGCAGCACTCCGTGAGGGTCGTCAGTCACATGGCCTAGGCGCAGCTCATTAAAGTGAAGCAAGCACAGAGAGGAGGCCGTAGTGATCACAGGAGGGCCACAGCCTCTTCAAAAAGCTGACTGGCGGTGGGTGTCAAACCCTATTACTCTCCTGAGGATAAGTTAATAGTATTAAACACTCGGACAACCCCTTTAACGTAAAAGGGGTTGTCCCTTTTCCTATATTGATGTCCTATCTGGGAGTTAGACCCTTGCCAATCTGATACTGATGACTTATCCTGAGGATAGATTACCAACAGGACAACCCCTTAAATTGGGAGAAGTCACAGAAAACCGGAACCATTCCTCGGTAACGTGAAGGTCTTACTTTCCATGCTTTCCCATTGGCCTTGCAGCACACAGACCCAGTACATTGGCAAATGATGGAAAGGAAATGATCGCTCGGCAGGACAACCCCTTTAAGGATTCAAGGACTGCCACGCTTTACAAACCTATGCACGATATCTCTCCTATGGCGACGCGGAATGTGAAGCTTGGGCTATGGGCTTGTCCCTCGGCCTTCTCAAGGGTGTACACAGGGGGGCTGCCGGTCTTGATTCCAAATTCATGTAGCAGCTGAATGGGCGTCTTGCACGGGGCGGTTGGGGCGAGTTCATTTGCGCTGTGGAGAACAAAGGGTGAAAAATATAAGCAATTAAAGCCGACAAGTCACCTACTGCTGGAAGCCTACTGACCAGAGGGACCACAATTTAAAGGCTATGTACACCTTTGGAGGCAATTTCTTTTTATGATTTCATTTTGCTCATTTTTGGCTAAAAATCATATTTTCAATTGGTCTTTATTAAAAATATTGAGCCATTCTGTCACAAAGGGTTAACTGTTTTTCTAGCTGTGTGACTGGTACTTTCACTTTGTCCCGGTCATCTAATAAACCTTCTCTCTAAACTACTGAGAGGTCATAAACACTTATTTAAGCCACATTCTTATCAGTAAGATCAGAACTGAACAATAATGAGTGTTTATAAGGTCAGAGATAAGGAGTCCGTCAGCTCCCCAACCGACGGAAAAGACAGAACATCCAAAAGAGTGCTACTAGAGTATGTCAGCTCTGTACAGAAAAAAGGACGCCATATTTTTAATAAAGACCAATTGAAAAAATTTTTTTTTAGCTCAAAATAAATTACAATGCAATAATAAAAAAAAATTGTCCCCAAAGGTGTCCAGAGCCATTAAAGGGGTTCTCCGAGTTATATATATTGATAACCTATCCTCAGGATAGGTCATCAATATCAAATCGGCGGGGGTCCGACACCTGGCACCCCCGCCGATCAGCTGTTTGAAGAGGAGGCGTGTGCCGTATCAGCGCTGCCTCCTCTTCACTGTTTACATGCTGGCCGACTCAGGGGTAGTGGTGAGTAGGTGTAATTACACCTCACTGCCCCATTCATTTCTATGGGAAGAATCGCTTCCATAGACTTGTATGGGAGCGATTCTTCCCTTAGAAATGAATGGGGCAGTGAGGTGTAATTACACCTACTAACCACTACCCCCGTGTCGGCCAGCATGTAAACACTGAAGAGGAGGCAGCGCTGATACGGCACACGCCTCCTCTTCAAACAGCTGATCGGCGGGGGTGCCAGGTGTCGGACCCCCGCCGATTTGATATTGATGACCTATCCTGAGGATAGGTTATCAATATATATAACTCGGAGAACCCCTTTAAGCTCATCATATACATCTGCAGAGAAGACAGACCATCAATAGTAAATCCTGAAGGACCCTCAGTAACGCCGTTTTGCTAAAAATTACAATTTTATAATATGCTAATGACCTCCCCTAGGTGCAGTAGGCGTGAACCTGCACCTAGGAGAGGCCGTAATTATGCCTCTTACCACGCCCCGGTCGCGCTGATTGACAGGGCCGGGCAGCCAGCTCTTCGGCTCCCGGCCCTGTACGATCCGAAATCCCGCGCCTGCGCAAGTAATGAAGCCGGGACCCGGGCGGGCGCCGGCTCTCAACGCGCACTGATCGCAATGCGCAGGCGCGGGATCAGCGTGCGTGAGAGCCGGCGCCCGCCCGGGGGTCCCGGCTTCATTACTGCCGCAGGCGCGGGATTTCGGATCGTACAGGGCCGGGAGCCGAAAGAGCTGGCTGCCTGGCCCTGTCAATCAGCGCGACCGGGGGGCGTGGTAAGAGGCATAATTACGGCCTCTCCTAGGTGCAGGTTCACGCCTACTGCACCTAGGGGAGGTCATTAGCATATTATAAAATCGTAATTTTTAGCAAAACGGCGTTACTGAGACTATAATAGTAACATTACTGGCATCAAGTGTCATTTGCTCATTGCAAATGACACTTGGTTTAATAGGGTTATTTCTGGTGACAGAAACCCTTTAAGACTAGTACATGAAACGCCAGTTTGCGTTAATCCCCCGTTATTTTGTCTCCTAGGAGGGAGTCAGAAAAAAGCATTTTCCATATGAAAACAGTGCCCCCGATTTAAGATGCTGTGAGTTCCTATATGACTGCAGGTCTATTGCACTGTACTTATATGATGCGAGTACAATACAACAGACCCGCAGACACACATCATAAATCAGGACGCTGCAGTATGTGCAGATCAAATGAGCTGCCGTCAGTCTGGGAGATGCAGACGACAGTGTTTCCTGAACTGTGTGAACGCGGCCTGCAGACTTATGGAGACCAGGTACAAGACTGCAAGGGTTCTTCCACCACATCCCACAAAAATACAGCGTGTCTGTGCTTTACTCTACTGCACTGATCCCATTGAAGCCAATACTGTACCACAAAAACACCCAGATACGGGTAACTGTATTTTATATACAACGGCTTAGGCTTCTTTTACACGTCAGTTAATGACAGAAGTGTGCTGTACTACACGTACCTATTGACTTTAAAGAGCATCTGTCATCAGATTTGTACCTATAACACTGGCTGACCTGTTACATGTGCACTTGGCAGCTGAAGACGTCTGTGTTGGTCCCATGCTCATATGTGCCCACATTGCTGAGAAAAATGATATTTTAATATATGCAAACGAGCCTATAGGAGCAACAGGGGCGTTGCCATTGCACCTAGAGGCTCAGCTCTCTCTGCAACTGCCACACCCTCTGCAATTTGATCGACACTGCCTGGTCCCGTCAATCAAAGTGTAAAGGTAGCAGCAGGTGCAGAGAAAATGGAGACTAGGTGCAACTGCAACACCCCCGTTGCTCCGAGAGGCTCATTTGCATATATTAAAACATTCTTTTTCTCAGTTACGCGGGCACATATGAACATATTAACATATCACAGGTCTGAGGTGACACCACAGGAGTATGCCACATTTTGTGACATCCCGCAGCAGCACAGCCGCCTGCCAGGTGACGCCCGCCGCCATGCTCTTACTATAATGCAGCTGAAAGTTGGAAATGATTAATGGGAGACGCAATCAGAGTCTAAGGAAACCGCTGGATGACACTGACCCTCCTCCCCAGTAATTTAGGGGATGCACCCCCTAAAAGAGCCTCCTCTGTGAGCTGCCTATACACATATCAGACTCCTACACGGTGCAGAAAACTGGAAATCGCAGCTTTGTGTGAACAGCAGCAGAGCCCTCACAATAGGTCATAGCACTGCACGGATAACGCAGCGCACGCTGCACAGGTAAAAAGTGATTCCGTAGGCTCGGCTATCTATACGGGAAGACAGGCTGGGACCTGTAGTTCTCCAGGCGCCCTCATGTACAGGAGCCGTCCACACCCCTTTCTTTCACCTCGCACCTTTTGGCTTTGTCAGAGCTCCTTTTAGGCGCGGCTGGAAACCTCTCCCTGGACATGATGGCGGAGCGGGGGGAGAGTGGGACCTGCTCTCCGAGGATTAGAGCCGCGCAGAAAAGGTTCTCTACCGACCGCCCGGGACTGCGGCGCTTCCTTTCTCAGGGAGGGACTGACATAGCGGAAGGGGAAGGGCTATACGGCCTCTATGCCTCGCGGAGGGATACACTGAACGCAAGAGGGGGGATAATGCGGAAGGAGCTGCTGCTCGTCTGTTCTTAGCGGTGGGGTAGTGGGTGTGGCTTATATGGCGATGAGCGTCAGCCATGATTCCCTATGGTGGGATGTTCGGTTATGGGGCGTGGATTGATATGATGAATATGGTGGGTGTGGCTTATATGGTAATGAGCCGAGAGAGATGTCTGTAAGAGGCAGGTGGAATGTTTCGCTATAGGGCGTGGCTTAAAATGATAAATATGATGGGTGTGGTTTATATGGTAATCAGCCGAGAGTGACGTTCTCTATGAGATGCGAGTGGAATATTCGGCCATCGGGCGTGGATTGATATGATAAATATAGCGGGTGTGATTTATATGGTAATGAGCCTAGAGTGACGTTCTCTATAAGAGACTGTTGGAATGTTCGGCCATAGGGAGTGGATTGATATGATAAGTATGGTGGGTGTGGCTTATATGGTAATACGCCCAGAGTGATGTTCTCTATGAGAGGCGAGTGGAACGTCAGGCCATGGGGCGTGACGTGATGTGATAAATACAATGGGTGTAGCTTTTATGGTAATGATGGGAGGGGCTTCAGTGGGACGCAGATGGCATAGTGTTATAATGGGTTGACAGTCGGTATGTCATTACCTCTTGAGATGTATAAGGGTATCTGCATACAGGTTTCCTCACGCGGTTTTGGAAGCCAAAACCAGAAGTGAGTTAAAAAAGACATATCCGTCCTTCATATTTTCTCTCCTTTTATGATCCACTCCTAATTTTGTCTTCCAAAAAAACATGTGGCCATACCCTTGGGGATCATTTACACGACCGTATTTTGGGTCTTCGTCTGATCTGCATTCTTTGTGGGTCACATGTGCATTGATTCATTTCTAAGGGGCTGCAAATAATGCGGACAGCACACATATGTCATCCGTGCGGCTGTTCCGCAAATTATAGAACGTCTTATTGTCCGTTTTGCCCCCATTGTTTGTTCCCTGTAACAGTGTAATGATGTGTCCTTCAGACTAACATATGTGCACAGAATACGGCATTACTATGGACAACCGATGGAGTGCTCACAGGTTCTTCCCTCAAAAGTGGAGGAAAAATGTCAGTGCGTCTTATTAAGTGAGTACTAATGAGCGCTTCAGTAAGCATTAAACGCGTGGAGTGGTGACTGTAGTGCTGCCTGTAGTCACTGCTCCCTGATCTTCTCCGCAGCATCAGGACGTAGTGCGCACGTTATGACCCGATGCTGTGTGGTTAGAAGACAGTGCAGCGTGGGCCTGGAAAAGACTAGGGAGCAGTGAGCGCAGGAGGAGCGTCTGGATTTGCAGAGTAGCAGAGCCGTCTGGAGAGGTAAGTTCATTTAGTTATTTTTGGTCTGATATAGGGGTATGATTTGAGTTTTGATATGGGGGGCCTGATCTGAGGCCTGATATGGGGGTCTGATCTGAGTTCTGATATGGGGGTCTGATCTGAGGCCTGATATGGGGGTCTGATCTGAGGCCTGATATGGGGGTCTGATCTGAGGCCTGATATGGGGGTCTGATCTGAGGCCTGATATGGGGGTCTGATCTGAGTTCTGATATGGGGGTCTGATCTGAGGCCTGATATGGGGGTCTGATCTGAGTTCTGATATGGGGGTCTGATCTGAGGCCTGATATGGGGGTCTGATCTGAGGCCTGATATGGGGGTCTGATCTGAGGCCTGATATGGGGGTCTGATCTGAGTTCTGATATGGGGGTCTGATCTGAGGCCTGATATGGGGGTCTGATCTGAGGCCTGATATGGGGGTCTGATCTGAGGCCTGATATGGGGGTCTGATCTGAGTTCTGATATGGGGGTCTAATTTGAGCTCTGATCTGAGGTCTTATGTTGGGGTCTGATCTGAGGTCTATTATGGGGGTCTGATATAGAGGTCTGATCTGAGATGTGATTAAATCTTTTTTTCTGATTTTTCTTCTCTAAAACCTAGGTGCATCTTATAAAGCGAAAAGTACAGTATTTTATAAGGTTTATCACTCATGCTCTAAGATCCACAGAAGCCATCCTCTGTATGTTGGAAAACCTGACTCGGCCATGTTACAGCTGTGTCAAATCTCATTCACTTGGCTGGTGCTGTATTAAACCTCATTCTCACTTCCATATCCGTGCTTAAATCCGTAAAAAGGTGGTCAGTGATGCCAGCGTGAAGATGTCGTTGATAGATCCATGTTGGGTCCGTTTTTTTGCGGTCCGTGTGTCATCCGTGTTTCACTGACACTGAACAGCTGAAAAATTATTTTCAAAGCATCTCTTCCTAATGATCCATGAAAAACAGGTGGCATCCCATAGACTATAATGGCGAATCTGAAGCGTTTTGCAACAAAGTGGGTGAGACTGAAAAGAGGTGCAGATTTTAAATCCAGAATATGTCGATTCATAATGCGGATTTTCACTATGGATTTCATCATTTGCATTACGTAGCGTGACATCTGGCAAAAATCCTTAGCAAAGTCTGTGACAAATCCATATGTAAATAGTGCAAACTTTGTCGAATGTGAAGCAGATATTACTGCAGATTCGTGGCAGGTTGTTCCACCCCAAATAACTTCCCGCATTGGCGTACCCTAAAGCACTTCTGCATCTGACTGTGGAGCATTGGCGCTCCTGTGTCCATTCAGCTCCAGTCAGTGTCAGACTGGGGTGCCTAGGACCCACCTGTAAAATTTATTTTGGGGCCCACTGTACGGATGCATTCACATATTACCTGCTGACACAGCAGCGAGATGCTACCAGATGATTGAATATGGGGTCCCTGCAGTAACTTTGAGAAGGTAGGTCCTGGGGAGAAGAGGACACTGGCAGCTTTCCTCTATACCTAGAAGTCATCTCAGCTCTGATCGTGCCTATAATAATAAACTGGGGAGTTTCTTTATAGGTCTCCTGTCATCAGATTTGTACCTATGACACTGGCTGACCTGTTACATGTGCACTTGGCAGCTGAAGACATCTGTGTTGTTCCCATGTTCATATGTGCCCACATTGCTGAGAAAAAGTATATTTTAATATATGCAAATGAGTCTCTAGGAGCAACAGGGGCGTGGCCATTACACCTAGAGGATCTGCTATCTCTGCAACAGCCGCACGCTCTGCACTCTGGCAGGGTCATGGATGATGACATTTTCATTGTCTGTAACTGTCAAAGTGGAGAGGACATGTCAGTTACAAAGAGAGCAGAGCCTTTAAGTGTAACAGCCACGCCCCCGTTGCTCCTATAGGCTCATTTGCATATATTAAAATGCACATGTTGCAGTAATGCACATGTAACAGGTCAGCCAGTGTCATAAGTATAAATCTGCTGATTGATGCCCTTTAATAATATAGCAATTTTTTTCTATGAACATAGGCTGATGGAGGTGCTGTACATTGAATATATTATGCAGTGCAGTAAGTTTACTGTGTTATGTGCCACTTATGCAGGGAGTGGGAGACTAGGGGCCCACCTTGCTCAGGGGCCCGCAGGGGGATTCACCTGTACCCCTGTGGGCCAGTCCGAGCCTTGCTCCAGTACAGAACATCACAAGTCTGGATATGTAATTTTTTGTAACTTTTTTGTTATAAATATAACTATTATTTTTTTTTTTACTTTCCCCAATGATGCAGACAATAAAATTAATTTGTTTAAAAAAAAAATTGAGATTTTCTTGGATGTGTTAGAAATGAGATGCTGATATACAGTCTCACAGTGAAATGAAAAAATATCCAAATCACCTTCATATCTCTGGGTCGAGAACCTTTGTGCTTCACGACATGAAACATGTACAATGTGCTACTAGGCGCAGCAACAAAGGCCCCTATTGCATTACATCTTCAATTATTCATTGACTCATGTAACAGGAGTCAATGAGGGTACATGAGATGCTGGAAACAACACAACATATGCTATATGCATGAAACGTTGAGGATGCTGCGACTGACCATCAAAATTAGGACATTTATTTCAGTTTTCTACCAACTACACATGGTGTGACTGGAGACCACCCAACCCGGATACAGATATCTATCTACTATGTTTGCAGCTGCTACAAAGAACTTTGTGAAACAAGTGGGTGATGGCGGGCGGCTGATACCCGTGCCCAACCTTAGCGAAGCAGACAAATACCAGCCTCTGAGCCTCGTGATAAAGAAGAAGCGCTGCTTGCTTTCCCGCAAGTACAAATTCATCTCAACCCCTTTTACACTCAAGGATATTCTTAATGGAGATAAGGAAATTTCTGCAGGTAATTCCCAGTGGTGATGAATGTGGACATTTATGCTGCTGCTATGTTACTTGGTGCTGTCTTATTGATTTTATAGTTGCCCTCTCTTTGTGACCTAGTGTTGCTGAGTTGTTTCTCTAGTGTTCCAGTAGGTCCAGTGGTTCAAAATCCTGTTCTTGGTGGTCCAGTGGTTCAGTATCCTGTCCTTGGTGGTCCAGTAGTTCAGTATCCTGTCCATTAGGTTCCAATGGGTCAGTATGCTTTCCCTTGGTGCTCCAGTGTGTCCGTATCCTGTCCCTGGTGTTCAGGTGGGTCAATATCCTGTCCCTGGTGGGTAAATATCCTGTCCCTGGTGTTCAGGTGGGTCACTATCCTGTCCTTGTTGTTTCAGTGGGTCACTATCCTGTCCCTGGTGTTCCAGAGGAACAGTATTATGTTGTGGCGTTTTGGGGAGTCAATATACTGCCCCTAGTGTTCTGGTGGGTGAGTATGCTGTCCCTGATGTTCTGGTGGGTCAGTATGTTGTCCCTGGTATTTCAGTGGGTCACTATCCTGTGCATGATGTTCCGGTGAGTCAGTATCCTGTTCGTGGTATTCCGATGGGTTAGTATTCTGTCCTTGGTTTCCAGTGAGTCTGTATCCTGTTCCTGGAATTCCAGTGGGTCATTATCCTGTTCCAGGTGTTCCATTGGGTCAATATGCTGCCCCTGGTGTTCCAGTGGGTCATGACCTCCGTCAAACTGGATCTCGACAAATGGAACCAGAGCATAGCAACAAGGGACCACAGGAGCCATAACCCTGCCCTATGGAGCAGGTAAGTATCTGGTGACCCTCTGAGGAGCCGGTGTAGAAGATAGTAGCAGTAGTGTCTCCGAGGAAGTGTTGTGTCGTGGTGTACTCCATCAGGCTGTTGCTCCTTGGGGATCGGTGCAGTGGAAATCTAGCACTGAAGAATGAGGCCAAAGATAAATGTAATAAAGTCTTTTTTTTTTATAAAGTGCAATGTAGAACTTGAAATACATACAGTAGCAGCAGGCTTTAAGTGCAGTTCTTCTCTGGTACCAACAAGGATATGGAGGCAGCTTGGTTGGTGGTAATTCAGCACTGAGGTGATATTGGCCTAGAGGGTTTTTCGGTGATGGGTGGCTTGGCTGTAGTTCTCACCTTCCAGCAATGTCTGTAGATGCTGATGTAACAGTTCACTCTCCTAGCTGGAATCTCAAGGCTTCACTTGGGGACAATTTGGGGTATTTCTCCCTGAAGAATCTGTAACAGTTGCAGGAAATCTCCAACTTGCTTCCTCTCCACACTGGACAACTCCTCCTTAAAGGTGTTATCAAATAATAACATAAAAAAATGAAAATTCAATATCATATAGTACAAGACAATATCTTTCTAAAAAACTTAAACCCCGAAGAACCAGCCCTGTACCTCACATGGACCCAGAGATCTCCCCGTTCATTGCTCCAGTTGCACTGCTAGATTTATTTAAAGGGTTTCTACAGTTTTTAAAAACTGATGATCTATCCTCTGGATAGATCATCAGCATCTGATCGGCGGGGGTCCGAAACCCGGGGCCCCCGCCGATCAGCTGTTTGAGAAGGCAGCGGCGCTGCAGGAGCGCCGCGGCCTTCTCTGTGTTTACCGCAGGCCCAGTGACATCACGACTACTATCACTGGCCTGGGCGTGGCTAAGCTCCATTCATGTGAACAGAGCTTAGCCCCGCCCAGGCCAGTGATACTAGTCGTGACGTCACTGGGCCTGCGGTAAACACAGAGAAGGACGGGGTGCTCCTGCAGCGCCGCTGCCTTCTCAAACAGCTGATCGTGGGGGCCCCAGGTGTCGGACCCCCGCCAATCATCAGTTTTAAAAAACTGTAGAACCCCTTTAAGCTGGGAGTTTAGGAGGCGTGCACTTTCTCAGGGGTCGTGTCCTTTCTACTGCAGCTGGTGTCAGTTGAAGAATGGAACTGAGCATGTGCTTCTATCTCAGTGAGCATGACAGAGAAATTACAAAAAGAGCAAACAGCAGGTGGCGCTATAGAGATAGATTTCAGTGAATGACTCAGTAGCTATAATACATTTTTAATTACATGCAATTACAAAAATATCCAGATCCAGGTACTGGTTTGAAAACTGTAGAATATTTTGACAAGCTTCAGTGCATGTACACTTATTCATCACCATCAACAGTGTGCCCCCGAGGGTGGCCAGGTTCCTACAGCAGGGATCAGCAACCCCCGGCACTCCAGTTGTTCTCAAACTACAACTCCCAGAATCCTCCTTTCACTTCTATGGGAGTTACAAGAACGGCCAAGTATGTGTGCATGCTAGGAGTTGTAGTTTCACAGCAGCTGGAGTGCTGAAGGTTGCTGATCCCTGTCCTACACCATGATTTAAATGCACCATACCTTTCACCACTAATAGAGAAAATGTTTTTGAATCACACTATTATAATGCTGTATTTTTTCTGCAGGTGTCAGCTCTTATCAGCTGCTGAACTATGAAGATAAATCTGATGTGTCTTTAAATCGGAGACATGGGAATCAGATCATGAATGACGTCGGCATCAATGTCTACGGCTCTGATTCGGTTGCAGTTAAAGCTTCCTTTGGCGTTGTAACCAAACACGAAGTAGAAGTCCCGACACTTCTTAAGGAGCTGATTTCCAGGTAGGGTATTATGTCCCAGGCTTGGTGGCTCAGTGGTCATCAGTCCTGGGGTCCTGGGTTCAGATCCAACGAAGGGCAATATCTTTATGTTTTGTATGTTGTTTTCATCATTTTGTGGGGTTCCTCCAAACTTCAAAAAAATTACTGGTTGGATAAGTTGGAATTTAATTTGTATTATAAATAGTAAGTAGGGGACCTGTTACATTTGGAGCCCAGAGCTTCATGAGGTTATGAAGCCAACTATAGTGTTCTACAGCACATAGAGAACAAGGGAGCCTGGTCAACTACCAGTCCACTTATACAAGGAGACACACGACCCCTGTTCTGGTGATTAGTGTAGAGCCCAGCAGTGGTACCCCCCACCTATCAGACTCTTATTCCCTATCCTGTAAATAGAGGACACTTTACTTGCCACAATGCCTTTAAAGAGGTTCTCCAAAACCGGGAACCCTTTTTTATATGTGGAGGCAGGTTGCAGGGGTCACTGGCACTCCAGATACAGAACTGAGCAGCCTTCTCCACTTCCAGTCTCCTGCACGTGTCATCACTGAGCCCACTGATTGGACGGCAGCAGTGACCTGCATGTAGACACTTCTGGTCCTCCAGCAGAGATCGGAAATGCAGGAAGAGGGAGCTGGTGCTGGAAGTGGAGTGCAAGTGACAGTGAGTCCTTATTTAAACCCATGACTTCACATATGAAAAGAGGTTCTTAGTCTCTGAGAACCTATTTAAGTTCCTGCGTAACATCACATCTTATTGGGACTGTCAGCTGAGGCCTGATCATTGGCAGTCTGATTGGTGGTCTGATCTGATGTCTAATGAAAAATATTTTTTTGTTATTGTCCTCCTCTAAAACCTTCTTATAGTCTTATAGGGTGCAAAATACGGTATCATGTTTATCATTCATTATGGTTTTCCAATCTGTTCATAAAAAAATGTTGGTTGTCTGTGATTTTGGTATAAGTTGTCCAAAAAAAAAAAGAAAAAATTCTGGTTGGCAACCCTGCTCAGGACGCCAGGTCCATGTAGACCCATCGTCACATCAGTTTCCCGGTCATATGAGAGGACGTCTCTGTGTGTTCAGACTGTCATAAAGAGATTATGCAGATGCTGGACCTGTAAACTGAATGAAAATCACTAATAGATACAAGGCGATTCGGGGAATGTTTCATTCCATTTGTGCCTGTATTTTCGTGGAAATAATTAGAAAATTTTTGTCATTTTTGTGCAGAAATTTGTGACTTTTTGGTATTTTATGCTGCCCTTATTATTATTGTTAATTTAGATTTACTGGAATTTTTAGCACTTTGTGTTGATTTAATAATTTAGTCTCTGGACTAGTTTTCTCTTCACCTGCAACTTTTGAACAAAAGGTCATTAAAAGGTTTAGACCAAACCTGCAATACTCTGGAACCCCGCTACAAAAAGCACAGCGTTCTGCAGTATGCTCAATGTCATCAATAAAGAGGCTCCGGCATTTCCTCGAGTCAACCCCTTCAAAAGCTGACTGGTGGGGTTGTCGAAAGTCGGACCTTGTCCATCTAATATTGTGGCCTATAGTGAGGACAGGACATTGTTATTTGTATTAGACCATCAGTAGATCGAATACAGGCTGTCACCGCTCCTGACATGCCTGTTTTAATAGCTTCATGCACTCCCCATGTAATAACAATTCTGGAGCATCTATTCTTATTGCTCTATATTATGCAATTCCTCTGTTATTCCTACTAGAAGATTATGAATAAATTGCCGGCATTCTGCAATAAAAGTCCATCTGGTTGTTACCAGCTGGGGGGAGTGTCCCTGCACAGTCTGACATTATTTAATCAATGCTGCCAGTGTCAGACTATGCAGAGACACACCCGCAACTGGTAGCACCCATCTGGACTTTCCTTGAAAGCTGCTGGTAATTCATTCATAAACTTCTAGAAAGAATAATACAGTAAAGGCACAATATAGACTTAAATGAAAAGAAGATGTCTCTGAATTGGTATTACATGGTGAAACGCAAATAGTTAACAAAACAAACATGTCAAGAGAGGCGACATCTCACTGCCCTTGGTGATTAGTGGCGTTGGTGTACTAGTGACATCTGCTGGTGAAATAGTTGAACTACAGATAAATCTGTGGTTCATTGTGTATATCAGCACAGTAAACACTGCATGACTGTAATATAGTGTAGTTGTATATGTAAACATTGCTTCACTCTGTTAAAAGTCTGTATGTAACTGAAATATATGATCTTAGGGCTGATTATCTATAAGGCCCCTTACACACGGGCGAGATTTCCGCACTGAATCCTGCCCCTTTCATTTCAAGGGGGCTTTTCACATGAGCAATGTTTTTCACGCATCAGTTCGCCGTTGCGTGAAAATCGCAGCATGTTCTATATTCTGCGTTTTTCACGCAGCCCTGGCCCCATTGAAGTGAATGGGTCTGCGTGAATCACGCATTGCATCCGCATGCAAGTGCGGATGCAGTGCGTGATTCACTGATGGTTGCTAAGAGATGTTGTTTGTAAACATTCAGTTTTTTTATCACGCGTGTGAAAAACGCATCAAAACGCTTCGCACCCGCGCGGAAAAAACTGAACGAACGTACACAATCGCAGTCAAAACTGACTGCGATTGCGTGCGGATTGGTGCAGATGCATGCGGATTTTCCGGAACGCACCCTGAACGCATCCGGACTGAATCCGTGACGCTCGTGTGAAAGAGGCCTAATATATAATTATATGACAGTAACCACACAGTCTAATTGCCCCTGCTGTGCTTCTCGTGCCACTAATACAGCAGAACCTCTCGGGCAGTGGTGTAACTAGAACTGACTGGGCCCCAGAGCAAATTTTTTGAATGTGGCTCCCCTCTTGGTCCCCTTAATGCAGACCTCAGACCGGACAAAAAAAAAAATACTCAGCTCTCTTCTCCTCCTATGGGCGCCTCAGCTCTTCATGCAGCAACGTGTCTAGCCACGCACTACACTGTGACCAGACGTCACAGTGCACTCCCATGCACATTATGTCCCATCCTGAAGCTGTGTGCAGCCAGGATTTAGTGCAGTGCAGGAGCCCGGCGAGGAAGACCAGGGAGCGGTGAGTAATACCAGTGCTAGGACTAGGAGTGCCATGCTCACTGCTCCCTGAAAATGAATCCATTTGTCCTCCTCCTGGGCCTTTTCCTGAGTTTAGGGCCCTGTAGCAACTGCTTCCCCTGCTTCCATGGTAGCTACACCTCTGGTGCTGCACGTAATTGGATTAATACGGCTGCTTTATTCTAAAAACAGTGCCACATCCATCTGTTCACAGGCTGTGTGGTTGATATTGCAGTTTAGCTATATTCTCTTTAATGTATCTGAGCTACAGTACCAGGCACAACCTATTGACTGGTGTGGCACTATTTCTGAAGTCAGCCATGATATTCTAATCCTGGACAACCCCATTAAGCAAACGTGTCATTGACAGCAGCACAAAGACATCCCACAGTCTAAGGGTCCATTCAGACATCCGTAAGTGTTTTGCAGTTCCCAAATTGCGCATCCGCAAAACACGGATACTGGCTACATGCGTTCCGCATTTTGATTGTAGACTTTGTTGCAAACTGGCCAAAATGTGGTGCATTTTAGATAAATTCACTGCTGGAAAGGAGGTGGATAAGTCTACTTTCACACTTGCGTTGTACTTTTCCGGTATTAAGATCCGGCAGAGGATCTCAATACCGGAAAAAAAAAACATTTCTATTTAGTCCTCATGCATTCTGAAAGGGAAGAGATGCATCCGGATGTCTTCCATTCTGGCAGCATTCCATTTTGTGACTTGACACAAAACCGCTGCAAGATGCAGTTTTGTGTCCAGTCATAAAAACGAAAAAAAAAACAAAACGGATCCGGTACTGAAAATAATATAAGTCAATGGTGACGGATCCATTTTTTAGAAGCCTAAAAAAATGGATCTGTCACCCGTTGACTTTCAATGTATTTAGTGACGGATCAGTTTTTTTTTTCATTTTAATGTCATACAACCGCATCTTAACAGAACAGAGGCATCCTGATGTGCAAAATCAAAACGGATCAGTTTATTTACGTTATTGAGATTCTCTGCCGGATCTTAATACCGGAATTAACAACGCAAATGTCAAAATAGCCTAAGTGGGAAAGGCTGGGTGGCACAAAATTCTGTAGTCAACCAATGGTCAGAATAAAGTCGACAAATTGTCTATCCAGCCTGAGCCTCTGTGATAAATTTGGCGCCATCTGGTACGTTACATTATTTTTCTAGTAGGGAAAAAAAAATGAATTTCTCTCCGATCTCAGACAACCCTTTTCATTCTCAGAACTATTGACTTGGATCATTGTTTAGTTCGTCAGTCAAGAGAAAAAGGAAAGGAAATCCTGTGTGTGGTGATGGAAAGCATTCGGACAACTCGCCAGTGTTCTCTGTCTGTCCATGCTGGCATGCGGGGAGAAGCCATGAGGGTAAGTGTGTAGATCTGACGCTTTCCCTCACTGTGAGACTGATGACGATTAGAAAGGAAATTTCATGGACAGGACCAGGGGATATCTAGAAATGATGGGCTCTTGAATGAAACAAGACAGCTATGGTGCCCATGGAAGTTTATGGAGAGGGGAAGGGTGAGGTGTCGTGAGCTGCTAGAGAGAGAGAGGAAAAAGCATTTTTCTCTAATAAGATAAATTAACAAGTTTCATATAGTCACCTGTATCGTTGAAACAAAGTGACCATTTAAGTGTAATCAAACCAAATCAAAAAGTTAGTGCCTGTGGAAATTATGGGGTCTCGAGTGAAACAAGACAGCCATGCTGCCTATGAAAGTCTATGGAGAGGGGAACGGGCAGAAGTAGTGAGCTGCTAGCGAGAGGAGAAATATTACCAAGTTTGATATAGTTATCTGTACTGTTGAAACAACAGTGACCATTAAAGGGGTATTCCCATCTTACAAATGTAGTTTGTGTAGTTAGATATAGCCATACCAATATTATTACTACTTGTAATAGAATATATTTATGTACAAAGTACCGTTTAGAAGATTTGCCTATTTGTATATCCATTATCCCACACCAGGGGCGGATTGGCCATAGACCTTACAGGGAAGTTTCCCGGTGGGCCGATGCCCAGAGGGATGCCTGGGCCCTCCTCACAGCTGGCCAGTGTAAGTTTTTGGGGATGTATTGCGTGCGGATTGGTGCGGATGCGTGTGCATTTTCCGGAACGCATCCGGACTGAATCCGTGACGCCCGTGTGAAAGAGGCCTAAGATGTGTCTCCATGCTTATGTAATGTGCGTTCACGATACAGCAGTTACCTCAGAACGGGTTTGAACAAGAGCAAGCCGGCCTCCACTACTACATGGCTGCGGTGGTCGTAACTAGGGGCAACGGCCTGACTGATGTGTGTGGAACAACAAAAATACAAATAGGCAAATCTTCTAAACGGTACATTATATATAAATACATTCTATTAGTAATAATATTGGTATGGCTATATCTAACTATACAAACTACATTTGTGAGATGGGAATACCCCTTTAAGTCTAGTCAAACCAAATCAAAATTTAGTGCCTATGGAAATTATGGGCTCTCGAGCGAAACAAGACAGCCATACTACCTATGGAAGTCTATGGAGAGGGGAAGGTTGAGAAGTTGTGAGCTACTAGAGAGGAAAATGAGTTTTTCTCTAATAAGATATATTACCAAGTTTCATATAGTCACCTGTACTGTTGAAACAAGTCTAATCAAACCAAATCAAAAAGTTAGTGCCTGTGGATATTGACTTCACTTTGTAAATGTACTATGTTATTCACAAATTCATTTTCTTGTTTCCTCTTTTAATCTCAGTTTCGCATAATTGATGAGAAAAACCACAAAGGGCGTGACAAAGCTATTGTGTTTCCAGCGCACACAACCATAGCATTTAGTATTTTTGATCTCTACATTCACCTGGATGGTCACTTTGGTAAGTTTCATCTTCTCAGAATATCTTTGTAATGTATCCTGACAAGGAAAAATCATTCTTAACCATATATGTCCTCGTTTTCCAGAACTTTGTGTGTCATCTGCTTCAAAAGGTGGCTTTGAGAAGGAGCCTAATAGATCATTTTCCTTAAATGCTATACGGAACAACTTGTACCGGACAGGCATCTTATTCACTGGTAAGAAGGGGAGTACTTATCATTTCATTCTATAATATTTGCGGCTCTTACATCTCTATGCTTTCTAGTCCTTATCCAGGAGGAAACAGCTAAATGGAAGCAGAGTGCATGCAGGGGGTGGCATGGCAGAAATCTGTAAGGTAAAGGGGTTGTTCAAATTACATTTTATGGAGGCAAACTGCAGGTAGGCAGTTAAAAAAGCATAAACTCACCCTCCACAGTCCCCTCCAATCCAGCACTGCCGCTCCATCCTCCCCACCAAGCTGCAGCTGTGATGTGCCCATATACCACATATGACAGCTGCAGCCAATTACCGGCCTCAGCAGTCTTGTGCCATTTACCACTGAGTCCAGTGATTGGCTGCAGAGTTATACAGCATGTCCGCTGCAGGCAAAATAGCACATCACAACTGCAGCCCAGCAGAGACTTCGACAACCCTTTTAAGGACTCATGCACACAAATGTATTTTCTTTCCATGTGCGTTCAGTTTTTTTGCGGACCGTATGCGGCACCATTCATTTCAATGGGTCCGCAAAAAAAACGGAAGTTACTCCCTGTGCATTCCGTTTCCATATGTCCGTATGTCCGTTTCAGAAAAAAAAATAGAACATGTGCTATTATGGTCCGTATTACGGACAAGAATAGGACTGTTCTATTAGGGGCCAGCTGTTCCATTCCGCAAAATACGGAATGCACATGGACGTCATCCATATTTTTTGTGGATCTGTGTCTGGGGACAGCAAAATACATACGGTTGTGTGCATGTGCCCTTAGGCTGGATTCACACTTCTCCATTCCAGAGTACAAACATATTAAACATCCATATTATTCGCATGTGTATCATGGTCTGACTGTGGGTTTAACTGATCTGAACTCACCGAATCACAGGGATCTGTAGTTCTGTCAGTTCAGGTCACTTAAAAGTGTGGTCAGGCCCTGCATGCATGTAATATGGACATATAATACATCTGGAATATGGATGCGTGAATCCTGCCTAAATGTATTGTCCATTTGCAAAAAAAAAAAATAAAAATAAATAAAAAATCGTACAATCTATAGTCCCCTGTTCATGGCTCAGAGTTGAGAGCACTGTTGAAAATCACCTCTCACTCTGAAGGAGCCATGACGAATTACACAGACAACCCATTGGTTTGAATAAGCACTATGTAAGCCTTAAGTTTTTAGGTGTAAATTAAAGGGGTTGTCTCACTTCGCCAAATGGCATTTATTATGTAGAGAAAATGAACACAAGGCCATTGCTAATGTATTGTGATTGTCCATATTATCTCCTTTGCTGGATGGATTCCTTTTCCCAGTGCATTATACACTGCTCAGATACAAGGTGGCCGAGACAGGAGCTGCTGCGCACGCGTGATTATGCTCTTGGCACTTTTTCATGTATGTAGTGTGCAAGCATGACCACCACTGATGGATTGCAGGGTGGTCGTAACCCCTGGATATGAGCAGTGTATAATGTGATGGAAAACTGAATCCAGCCAGCAAAGGAAGCAATATGGATAATAACAATACATTAGTAAGTGCCTTGTATTAACTTCCTCTACATGATAAATGGCACTTACTGACGTGAGACAGCCCCTTTAAGCAAGAATTTTGGTGCATTTACCTTAGTAAATCTCCACTAATGCCCTTAATCACTGAAAACAAACAAGAGCTTTATGAATATAATATGTTTTGTTTACATAAATCTGGAAAACTCTTTAAGATTAAAGTAGTTCTCCAAGTCATTTTTGATGTAGGAAAACTGCCAGGAGACTTGTAAAATAAGTAAAAAAAAACAAATACGTATCTTTCCAGCCACCTCCGATCCAGTGCCGCAGCTCCTTCCTCTTCTCTTAGCTGCACATATTGTTTTGGCTGCAGAAGTAACCTCCCGTACACTGATGCAGCCAATCACTGGTCTCAGCAGTCTCATGCCATACACCGCTGAGGCCAGAGATTGGCTGCAGCAGTGTACAGGACATCAGTCCAGGCACAATAACATACCTCCCAACTTAGTAAACAGAGAAAGTGGGACAAATTGTTGAAATTTTTTTCGGCACTAGGCCACGCCTCTAACTCTGCAAAAAACATAACTATACACCAAATCCCACCCAGTCCCCTTACTGTCCCACATAGTAATTATTCCCCAGTTATGTGCCTCCAGTAAAATGCCCAGTTATGTGCCCCCAGTAATATGCCCAGCTGTGCCCCCCAGTAATATGCCCAGCTGTGCCCCTAGTAATATGTTCAGCTATGTGCCCCCCCTATAATATGCCCAGTTATGTGCCCCCAGTAATATGCCCAGTTATGTGCCCCCATTAATACGCAAAGTTATGTGCCCCCAGTAATATGCCCAGTTATGTGCCCCCATTAATACGCAAAGTTATGTGCCCCCAGTAATATGACCAGCTGTGCCCTCCAGTAATATGCCCAGTTATGTGCCCCCCTATAATATGCCCACATTGTGCTCCACAGTTTATGTTGTGCTCCCAGTAATATGGCCATATTGTGCTCCCCAGTAATGCTGTGCCACCCAGTAATATGCCCATGCTGTGCCACTCACAGAAAATTGAAAAAATAAAAAAACATATACTTACCTTCTTCCTAGCAGCATCACCAGCAGGACATCTTCTTCTTTAGTCTGGAGGGGGCGGAGCCAAGGCTGACTGTCGGCCCCGCCCCCCACCCAGACCAAAGGTATGGAGAGCGGCAGGGAGGTACGTAGAGCCTGCAGGGGGGGACGGGAGGGAGAGTGGATGAAGCAGCGAGCCGATGCCAGCTCTCTGCTTCATCACCATACAGGCAACTGTCTCTGCGTTCTATGGACGCAGGGACAGCTGCCAGAGACCGGGACATACCTCCACCGTACTGGGATAGCGGGACAACCGCTGCAATCCAGGACAGTCCCGCTGGATCCGGGACGGTTGGGAGGTATGCAATAATATGTCACTGGCTACAACTCAGAGAAGAAGAAGGAGCAGCAGGAGTAAGCTTACATGATTTTATTATTTTGTAAGGCTCCTGGTCATCCCCTTTAAAGAGTTTCTTATTGATATGGTAGTTTTGTAAGGTATATAAGTTTTCCACCAATTATTTCCTTTGCAGGTAAAAGAACAATGGATATCATTGCTAACTCGGATTCTTACATGGATGACATATTTTCTGATTACTATGACAAGGCTGCCAGCATGACTGACATTTCTACTACATACATGCGAGAAGGAGCTCACACGCGTGTTAACCTCCTGAATAATAACATTCCCAAGGGACCGTGTGCTCTGTGCGGGATGGGAAGTTCCAAAAGAGAGACAGTGTATGGCTGCTTTGAGTGCTCTTTCAATGGACAGAAGTACGTCAGGCTCCACGCTGTACCATGCTTTGACCTGTGGCACAAGAGACTGAAGTGATCGTTGCGTGTGACACATTTGTGCCTTCATGTCCTATCTCAGGTGAACCTGTGCCACAACTCTCATCACATTTATGCAACATCCAACAAGTCAACCGTGCAAGGGCTCCAGCGACAGTACTGATTAGGCGGCCAACTAACAGACTAGTGTCAAATGAATTTATCTACTAGAAATCAGAGAAGAAGACAATGTCAGTGTTGTGAAACAGGAAAATCCAAAATGTTAAAGGGAATCCCCCATTGTCATCGCGCATTAGGGAGACTCTAGGAGTGGAACTTGGCAGGTAGCAGTCAATGAGTTTGGATAGCTAGCTACAGGCCTGACCACAAAAGGTGCTCACCTTCTATATCCCAGCTCGTGTACTGTGTGTTGTTTTTATTCCTATAGTAAATGGTCAGGTCTACATTTTTTGGTGCAATACAGTGAAATTAGAGGGTAGATAGTGGGACTGGCAGGAGATACTATGTCTGCCAGCTGGAGGTTTTCCTTAAAGGGTCATAGAGTTTTTCAGAAAACTGTCATAGAAGTTTTCAAAAGTTTTAATCGGTAGGGTCTGAGTGCTGAAACCCCCAACAATTGCTTGAAAGAGGAGATAGAAGTGCTATCATGTTACGCTCTCTCATCACTGCAGGAGAAGGGAGCGAGATGGATTCAAAAGAAAGTCAATAGGCATGTTTCGATTCCATCGCCTGCAATGAGGAGAGAGCGCTATATTCGAGAAGTGTCGGACTGGGGTTCTTTGGGCCCACCAGAGGAAATTGTTCTCAGGGTCCAACCCCCATATCATCAATAAGTCTAGTAGGTTTTGATAAAAAAATAGTGCCGTTTTATTGTTTACCACGGCTGGTCTAAATGTTTTTTTTTTCTCCTGGACTTTTGGGGCCTACTATGGTATCAGAGTTTGGGCCCACCAGGGGATCCTCTGCTACCTTGATGGGCCAGTCCGACCCTGTATGCTTCTCTCTCTTTGTTGTAGCTATTGGTAGGGGTCTCAGCACATAGACCCTGACAGATTTAAACCTTTGTTATGTCTCTGTGTGACCCTTTAAATGTGCAGTAATGGAAGAAATGAGGAACTGGATTTTTTCACTGGTTTTATAAGTTTTAATGCAAATGTTCATCTAGTGTCAAAATGTAAAAGAATTATCTCATCATGATATTTCCTGTCCAGATTCCCTGGTAGGATATATGGATACATTACATGGATGGCCGTAGCAGTTGTCTTTGTGGGAAAAACCTATAGACTAAAATCTATTTTAAAAGCAAAAAGCAAATGTGTATACAGTAGATGGGATTAATCTTAAACATTAGTGATATGTGCCCTAATATAGTGTTTCCTTGGACATCAAGCACAGATCTTCAGCAGGAGGGGCATCAAATACAGATCTTCAAGGGGGGAGCCATCAAGCACAGATCTCCAGGGGAAGGGTCATCAATCATAGATCTCAAAAGTGAGGGGGCATTAAGCGCAGACCTTCAGTGGATGGGGCATCAAACCTGGGGGACAGGGATCAAGCACAGATCTCCAGGGGAACGGAGAGATCTCTAAGGAAAGGAGGGATGCATCAAGCACAGAGGTCCAGGGGAATAGGCATCAAGCACAGATCTCTAACGGAGGGGGCCATCAAGCATACATTTTGGGGGAAGGGAATCAAACACTCCTTTCTCAGGGGAGATGCATCAAACACAGATCTTTTAAGGAGGAAGGCATCAAGCACAATCAATCTCCAGGGGAAGGGACGTCAAGCACAGACTTCCAAAGGAGGACCACACATTTTGGGGGAAAGGGCATCAAACACTCCTCTCCCAGGGAGGAGGCATCAAGCACAAATCTCTAAGGGAGGGAGGCATCAAGCACAAATCTCCAGGGAAAGAGCATTAAGCACAGATCTCAGAGGGAGGGGGTATTATGCACAGAGGTCCAAGGGAGTTTGGCATCATGCACAGATGTTCAGGAAAAGGGACATCAAGCACAGATTTCCCAGGGAGGCGGGCATCAAGCACAGATCTCCAAAGGAAGGGGCATTAAGTACAGATCTCCAAGGGATGGGGGTATAGACACAGATTTCTAAGGGAGGAGGCATCAAGCACAAATCTCCAGGGCAATGGGTATCAAAACAGATCTCTAGATGAAGGGACAGATTTCCAAGGGACTAGACATTCTTTTTCCTACATTTTTTCTGTAAATATATATTCATAGATCCCTATGAGCATGCTGTAGCCTGTGACTCACAGTGAACAAACCTCTATCCCTCTAGCCATGGGCTGTGACTTCAGCATTTAGGAACCAAATGCTGACATGTTACTGTATAGGGAAATATGGAACATACATGTATTTATTAGGATTAAAAGCATTTTGTAGAGTCAGATTCTGTTTACAAATTTGCAGTCCTTTTGCAAATAAAGATTGAGGCCACTATCACTAAAGACTTATATTAATGGGGTTCATATAGTTTGGATCGCAATAGGCTTCATGCATGAAGACTAAAAGAGAAACTTGTCTTGTTGCCCATAGCAACCAATCAATGTGTATAAAGGCTTCCTGACTCCCCCCTTATGGCTTAAGTCAGGGGAGATAAGGATCGGGCATGGTGGATTTCAAATGCCTGATCCTTTGATCCGGCTTCCTCCATCTCTTCATGTGCAATGGCTGTTACCTCGTGCTCTTGTACTTACCATCTGTTTTATGTAATGGACACTTGGAATAAAGGCACTTTTTTAAGGATCGGTGAGTGCGGCAACTTCTACCTTCTCATGTTTATGGTGACTTTGATACGGCTTCACTGCTGATCACCACTATATTCCCGCTAAGGATCTCCATTGTCTGTATGCATATTACCTGCGGTGGTGCCCGACTTCTCCCCCTGCTGTATACGTTTGTGCTGTATCTTACATGTTATTTCCATTAAACATAGTTTTAATAAGAACTGTGTAGTGGTCATGTTTATAAAGTAAGCATGTAAGAATCAGTGTGTACCTGTAAGGGCGTGTTCACACAGCTGACTTTTTTTTTACACAGATTCACATAAAATCTGTGAAATACAGCTCCCATTTTTTTCAATTTCGATACCGTGTTGTAGGTCATAGAAGTTGTAAAATACCAGACATAACATAATATCTTGATTCAAACATCCACAATCAGACAACTTAATTCTCATACAATTAGCTTTATTGTTTTATATTAACAACTGGTTGTAAAATAGACACATCACGGAAGTTTAGTTCTTTTAAAGACATGTTCACATTACAGCGTTATCCATGTGCAGACTGATGATTGCTGCAGCCTGTATCTTATCAACGGACTGCTGACTACATACAAGCTATCACAAAATAGCCTTGCTGACAGATCTGCAGAACAATCGGGGGTATCAATGAAATGTTTCTCTGGTAAAAGGAGCAATTTGATGGCATCATTAAAGAGACATTTCCATCAGAAAGGTTTACTGGTATTTTTTTTTTTATGAATATTCATAGAAAATATAATTTTAAGAATATTTGGCTGCTATCCTGTTTGGTTTCTGCAGCACTATACCATTAAAAGAGTTTTCTGAGACTTTACTACTGATGACCTTTCCTCTGGATCAGTCATCAGTATCTGATTGGTGGGGGGTCTGACACCCGGGAACCCCCACCGATCAGCTATTTGAGAAGGCACCAGAGCTTGCCGTAGGGTCACGGCCTTCTTAGTGCTTCCCAAGCACAGCGCCAAACATTGTATAGCAGCTGTGCGTGGTATCACAGCTCAGCCCCATTCACTTCAATCGGACTGAGCTGCGTCTAGACCATGTGACCGATGAACGTGACGTCACATGGCCTAGGCTAAGCTGAGAGAAGGCTGCAGCGCTACTGTGAGTGCTGACGCCTTCTCAAACAGCTGATTGGCAGGGGTCCTGGTTGTCGGATCCCCAAGGATCAGATAATGATTACCTAGAAAATGTAAATAATTAAATACAAAATATTGTCCTTCTGTAGCAGTCAAAACAATTAAACCTCCCAGATAGGTAATCTATTGTCAGTTTAATGCTGACTCACCTCCCACACCTTTTCTGGTCAGAGTGGTGGCCTGACTAAGAGAGTTAGGCAAAACTGTCTACCAAATAAAGAGGAAGATGAAGGCTCTGAATAGTAAGTACTTGTAGAATATATGAAGTGATTTCAAAAATATTATTTCCAGTAAGCCATACACCCATTTTTTTTGTAAAAAAAAAAAAAAAAGATAACAAAAATGACATAGAATATTCACATATAGGTAAATGTGTGATTAAAAAGTTACGATGGAAGTATCCCTTTATTTTAAGATTAGAAGGTTGAAAAAAAAGTATTCTACAGGCAGTAAAACTGAACAAGTGAATAGTGTCAAGTGAACTCGCGATTTGCAAGTTTGGCGTTCTGGTTATCTAAGAATTCTGCAATGGATTCCGTTACCACGGACCATAACGGAATTCTATGACGGAATGACCACGGAAGCCTATGAGGCATTCTCTATTGTATTCTTTCATGATAGAATCGCAAGTCGCAAGTTCGCTCAACACTACAAGTGAAGAACCATGACACATAGCAAGAATTGATCAAGAATTCCTAAAATTACAATTAATGGTAGTAGTACTGGTAATTATTCACCAACATTTACATTGGGAACACTTATGTAACTACATACCGTAATATAGTGGCATATGAATGATGATTGTCCATCACATACTAGTTCTAGCAATTTCTCAAATCACTGCGGTAGTTTAAATAGTTTGTAAATGGGCCTTTACTAGGTGATGACTATTCTTACGGTAGGCCATCACTAGCCAACCATCTAGCTGACTGAAGTCAATGGGAGCAGAGCTGTAGTAATAAGATCCCTCAACCACAAGGTTGAAGGTGCTGAGTAGTTCGGTGCCGACTTTTGGTGAAGGCGGTACACCAGAACAGCTGATAGGCCTGAGTGCAGGCCAATCAGCTAGAGGTGGCCTATCCTGAGGATAGGCTATCACTAGCCAATCATCTAGCTGACTGAAGACAATGGAAACAAGGTTGTAGTAATAAGCTTCCTTCACCACAAGGTTGATGCTGCTGAGTGGTTCTGGTGTAGACTTACGCCAATGGAAATACACCCGAACAGCTGATAAGTAGGAGTGCAGGCCAATCAGATAGTGGTGGCCTATCCTATGGATAGGCTATCACTAGGCAATCATCTAGCTGACTGCAGTCAATGGGAACAGGCTGTTGTAATGAGCTTCCTCCACCACAAGGTTGATGGTGCTGAGTAGTTCCAGTGTAGTCTTCTGCCAATGGAGACATACCAGAAGAGCTGATAGGCCTGAGTGCAGGCCAATCAGCTAGTGGTGGTCTGTCCTTTGGATAGGCTATCACTAGCCAATCATCTAGCTGACTGCAGTCAATGGGAACAGGCTGTTGTAATGAGCTTCCTCCACCACAAGGTTGATGGTGCTGAGTAGTTCTAGTGCAGACTTCCACCAATGGAGATACACCAGAACAGCTGATAGGCTGGAGTGCAGGCCAATCGGCTAGTGATGGCTTATCCTGAGGATAGGCTATAACTTAGTAAAGGCTGGACAACCCACTTAACTGCACCAAATATCATAGCATGAACCCAATATTGATTTTGGCTGAAACTGCAACACAGGTTTATTTTCTTCTTCCGTAAAACCGCACAATTAATAGATTACTGGAGAAACAGGGAAATAATTTACTATAACTCATCGTGCCTATAAACGTTGTACTCCCGCGCTGAAATGAGGCCATCATTGTCATGATCATTTTTCTGGAATATATCTGTTAATATCCGTCCATGCATAGAAGGATCCCGCTGTTTCCCATCTTTCTTAAACTCTTCTGTTAAGTAATGGCTTATCTGCATGGGAATAAAACAAATTGGATAATCTCAGCCATTCTGTTTCAAAGTGAAATAGATATGTACAGTCATGGCCAAAAGTTTTGAGAATGATACAAATATTAATTTCTACAAAGTCTACTGCTTCAGTTTTTATAATGGCAATTTGCATATACTCCAGAATGTTATAAAGAGTGATCAGCTTAACAGCAATTACTTGCAAAGTCAATATTTGCCTAGAAAATGAACTTTATCCCCCAAAACACATTTCAACATCATTGCAGCCCTGCCTTAAAAGGACCAGCTAACATCTTTTCAGTGATTGCTCCATTAACACAGGTGTGGGTGTTGATGAGGACAGGGCTGGAGATCAATCTGTCATGATTAAGTAAGAATGACACCACTAGACACTTTAAAAGGAGACTGGTGCTTGGCATCATTGTTTCTCTTCTGTTAACCATGGTTATCTCTAAAGAAACACGTGCAGTCATCATTGCACTGCACAAAAATGGCCTAACATGGAAGAGTATCGCGGTTAGAAAGATTGCACCTCAGTCAACAATCTATCGCATCATCAAGAACTTCAAGGAGAGAGGTTCCATTGTTGCCAAAAAGGCTCCAGGGCGCCCAAGAAAGACCAGCAAGCGCCAGGACCGTCTCTTAAAAGTGTTTCAGCTGCGGGATCGGGCTACCAGCAGTGCAGAGCTTGCTCAGGAATGGCCGCAGGCAGGTGTGAGTGCATCTGCACGCACTGTGAGGCGGAGACTCTTGGAGCAAGGCCTGGTCTCAAGGAGGGCAGCAAAGAAGCCACTTCTCTCCAGAAAAAACATCAGGGACAGACTGATATTCTGCAAAAGGTACAGGGAGTGGACTGCTGAGGACTGGGGGAAAGTCATTTTCTCTGATGAATCCCCTTTTCGATTGTTTGGGACATCTGGAAAACAGCTTATTCGCAGAAGACGAGGTGAGCGCTACCACCAGTCTTGTCTCATGCCAACTGTAAAGCATCCTGAAACCATTCATGTGTGGGGTTGCTTCTCAGCCAAGGGAATCGGCTCTCTCACAGTCTTGCCTAAAAACACAGCCATGAATAAAGAATGGTACCAGAATGTCCTCCGAGAGCAACTTCTCCCAACCGTCCAAGAGCAGTTTGGCGATCAACAATGCCTTTTCCAGCATGATGGAGCACCTTGCCATAAAGCAAAGGTGATAACTAAATGGCTCAGGGAACAAAACATAGAGATTTTGGGTCCATGGCCTGGAAACTCCCCAGATCTTAATCCCATTGAGAACTTGTGGTCAATCATCAAGAGACGGGTGGACAAACAAAAACCTACAAATTCTGACAAAATGCAAGCATTGATTGTGCAAGAATGGACTGCTATCAGTCAGGATTTGGTCCAGAAGTTGATTGAGAGCATGCCAGGGAGAATTGCAGAGGTCCTGAAGAAGAAGGGTCAACACTGCAAATATTGACAGCAGATCATGTGAAAATATAATATTTGTGTCATTCTCAAAACTTTTGGCCATGACTGTACACATTATAATGCTAAAGCCTAACTTTGCTGAACTGAAGTATCAGCGCATGCGCAGTGCATCTGCCTCTGCTTCCCCAAATTACATCATCGTCCACCCGGCAAAGGAGACGCTGGGCTTCCTTTGGGTGGAGGATGACGATGTTGGCGCATGAGCAGTAGTTATCTGTGCTGCTGGGGAAGTAGAGGCATTGTACATGCGTGAGATTACAGGGTCAGGTGAGATGCCAGGCACTTGTCAATCAAGGGGATGTGGTCTAAGTGCAGAGCAAAGGATCTAATTTGCTTTAATTAATTCATAAAAGGTTAGGGTGGGTTCACATCACGTTTTTCCCATCCATTTACCGTATACAAAAAACGTATACGTTAAACGGATGCCTCAGACTGATGCCATACAGTGGCATCCGTTCACCATGGAGTTCCATTGTGAAAAAAAAAGTATACTTTTATTCCCAATGTAAAAAAAAAGTATACTTTTTTTTAATGGACTGTGCAGGATACCGTTTTTGTAACGTATACGTCAAACGGAAGCATAAAACATGATGTGAACCCAGCCTTATTTTTCTCAGAACGGCACAACGGCACATAAATGAGGTATGGTTTTACTCAATATGCCGTGGTTTAATAGGGTTGACCCTGCTGACTTTAAGGGTAAATGCACATGATCAGGATTTACGCACAGAGAATCCACACTGAAATCCGCAGGTGTTCGTAGGGAAATCGCAGACAATCCGCATCAACTGGTGAAGATCTGCATGTGGATTTTCCTCTCCCCATTGAAGTGAATGGAGACAATCCGCATGAAATCCGGTCAGGAAAAATAAAATAAATTGACATGCTGCAGATTTTAAAATCCATACAGCAGCTCAAAATCTGTGCAGAAAAAAAAATCTGCATCGTGTACATGAGAATTTTAAATTTTCTACATGCAAATCCGCATGCAATCCTGATTGTGCGCATTCAGCCCAAATGCATAAAAAACAATTAGAAGAACAAAAAAAAACAAAAGCGGTATGTCAGATGTATATGTCTGAAAACGTTCCCTGATTGTATATGGAGTATACAAGGGTTATATAAATGCCAGACTGGAAATATATAAAATAACCCTGGGTTATAATACATCAGTAATTGCAATACTCAGTTTTTCATGGATGAATACACACTGACGTACCTCATCTTTGGAGAGGAATTTGTCATTGTCCAAATCGATTTGTAGAAATGCCTCCAGACTGCGGGGTCCTTTGCTTATTCCCAATAGCTCAATTTCAAACAACAGAGTAGCATTCGGTGGGATTTTGTCTTATTAAGAGAAAATAGAAAATATTTATTTATCATGAAATATTAAATCAGATACCTCCAAAAAGTGGACATCACATAAAAGTCCATCAATTCTCCAATGGAAGAAAAAGGGGAACAGTACAACTGTATTTCATAAATCACCAGCCAAAGAAACAGGGAATGCCCGCACCCCTTAAAGCGAAGAATAGTTATGTACTGGTATATACCCCCCACCCACCCACCCCATAGATATTAAGGGATACGTAAAGGAGTAAAATTGGGTAAAAGGCTAATGTATTTTTATTACAGTGTCATAATAAAAATGCAAGAAAAATATCCAGTCACATGGATGCATCAGCCATTACTGAGGATTTTTTTTATTTTTGGAGGGAAACGCAGTTTTGTGCTATCTGAGCATGTTATTCAGTTACCATATGGAGCAGCAGAAGAAACGTGGGTGTCGTTTCACACACCTGCCATTATGAACGGCAGATATCCAAACCTAAAAATACAGTATATTCTCATAGTTGATGTAGATCCAGTGTTTCCTAAAAACATAGGACGGTTATTTTCTTGCTTTGGTTTAGTATCAAGTGCAATGGAGAAGAAACATTTCAGGTACGGAAGGTCTTTGTGAAAGAAAAGCGTGTTCATTGTATAATGAAAAGTTCTGCAACTTTCAATTTTGCTCTATTTTCCAGGTTCCTGCTTTGTCTCTAGGTTCAGTAGCTGCTGAGATATAATACTTTTTGTATTTATGCCCATGACCTATTTCCAGCACCGAGGGGCTGGCCGTAGTGCTTGGAGAACCGCTACTGCTACACCTCTCAGTATTCTTCCCTTTGATTGACTGGCTAGACATCTTGTCTAGCCGTGTCTTCTGGCACTTGCGCTGTGGCTCTTAATCAATGGTGGTCCAGCGTTCATATGGTGTATGGAGTGTCATTGGTGTGTTCTAGCAAAACCATTCATTCCCCCTGATATTGCTAATGTGCAGTGGCCAATATGTAGATGCCGGCACTCACTGGTGGCAGCAGAGCCTCTGGAGAAGGTACAGAGGGCTATATCGGGAGAATACAATACTTAATGACGTTTCCATCCTCCAAGCAGTTGTGCTCCTCCGCTGCCTGCGAAGGCGCCGCCGTCATCAATCCACCCGGGAGTGGAAACGCCCGCGACTACACAGACAGCAGAAGAGCGCAGCTGCTGGGAGGATGGAAAGGTCAGTAAGTATTCTCCTGATACAGCCCCCTCTATCTTCTCCAGTGGCTCTGCTGCCACCATCTACATATTGGCCACAGCACATTTGCAAAATCATGCACTCTCCTAGGATTTTGCTAAAAGCCACTGACACCAATGTCTATCTTTACATCGTAAGGCCTCTTTCACACGAGCATGATCGATTAGGTCCGGATGCGTTCAGGGTGCGTTCAGAAAAACTCGCACCATTTTGCAAGCAAGTTCAGTCAGTTTTGTCTGCGATTGCGTTCAGTTGTTCAGTTTTTTCAGCGCGGGTACAATGTGTTTTGATGTGTTTTTCAGGCGCATGATAAAAAACTGAAGGTTTATAAACAACATCTCTTAGCAACCATCAGTGAAAAACACATTGCAGCCAGACTTGCTTTAAGATGAAATGCGTTTTTCACTGAAGTCCATTCATTTCTGTGGAGCAGGGTTGCCAACCGTCCGTAAATTTACGGACAGTCCGCAAAAAATGGTTGTTTTTCTCTGCCGTCCGTAGTGTCCGGCAGAAAAAAACAACGTCCGTGAAATTTTGTGCCGAAACCCTGAAGTCTGTACTGCGCATGCGTGCGTAGTACAGACTGTGCAGGGCAGTTCAGAAACTGAAGTTCCGGCGGCGTTGGCGCTCTGAGAGGGCGGGCGCACATGGATTACATGAGGAGGAGGGGCCGGGCAGAAGAATGCAGGAGCCGAGGCGCGCAGGACTCCACGAGGTAAGCGAGTGCGACGGGGTGGGGGGAGAGGGCTGACTGAATCATGGGGGCCCTGGCAGCCTGCCAGCACAAGCAAGAGGGAAGGAGGAGGCAGAGGGAAAGGTGTCCTCGCCGGCTGTCACATCTCCCCTGTGTCCCCAGCCCCATGTTCTGCTCAGCCTGAGCTTAATCAGTATCTGTGGCTATATGTGTTGCAGGACTGGGGGAACTATAGGGGACCATTTATATTATTGGGGGGCACTATAGGGGACCACATACCACTGGGGGCACTATCGGGGACCATTAATACTACTGAGGACACAATAGGGGACCATTTGTACTAACGGGGGCACTATAGGGGAGCATTTGTACTAATGGGGGGCACTATAGGGGAGCATTTATACTACTGGGGGCACTATAGGGGACAAATAATAATACTGAGGACACAATAGGGGACCATTTGTACTAATGGGGGGCACTATAGGGGACCATTTTTACCACTGGGGGCACTATAGGGGACCACATACTACTGGGGGCACTATTGGGGACCATTAATACTACTGAGGACACAATAGGGGACCATTTTTACTACTGGGGGCACTATAGGGGACAATTTATACTACTGGGGGCACTATAGGGGAAATTTATATTACTTGGGGGCAATATTTAAACTGCTCAATGTACTAAAGAGGGCCATTTAAGCTGTGCTGGCCACTACAGGGGAGCATTTAAAAGGGGATGTCCAGACCCTAATACTGATGACCTAGCCTCAGGATAGATTATCAATATCTAACTGGCGGAGGTCCGACATCCAAAACTCTGGCTGATTAGCTGTGAGACAAGGAGACGGCACTCCATGCGAGCACTGCTTCCTCGTCATCACACTACGTGTCATCTCCAATGGAGCAGCAGCATAGTGTAATTGCAGGCACCCGCTACATTCACTTCAGACAAAGTGCGGTGTAATGAAGAGGAAGCGCCGACTCCTTGTCTCACAACTGATCAGTCAGTCGAAAAACGCAGAATATAGAACATGCTGCATTTTTGATGCAACGCAGAACTGATGCGTGAAAAAAAAAACGCTCATGTACACAGACCTATTGAAATAAAAGGGTCAGGATTCAGTGCGGGTGCTATGCGTTCACGTCACGCATTACACCTGCTCAGAAAACTCGCTTGAGATAATACAACCGGATCCCTGCCGGATCCAGCAAAAACGCAGGTGTGAAAGTAGCCTTAGTGAGCCACAGCGCAAGCGCCAGAAAACAGGTCTGCATGAGATGTCTAGCTCTGTCAATGAAAGGGGAGGGGGGAGCACACAGCACCGAGGGGCGTAGCAGCAGCGGTGCTCCAAGAACCACAGCCAACCGATCATAGAGGGAAGTCCCCATTGATCATGCCATGGTAAAAAACTGTGGCAATCAAAGGGTTAACAGCCGGGATCAGAGTTTCCAATGGCCATGGCTGTGAAGCAGAATGAGGCCATCAAAAAAACAGTGGGCGGTTGTTCATTGGTAAAAGAGGGCTTGTCGAAATGAGACAACCCCTATTCATCTTCATTATACAAGGAATGAGCTTTATCTAGAGAATATTGGAAGCACCCTCTCAGGTGCAGACGTCTGCTAATGCAATGTTAAAGAAGCAGGAGGGCGGCATGGACACAGCGTGCACGCGCTTTACTGGGTAACACACGGACAGACACTTACATGTACATGCACTTTCTTTTATAGGGTTAGCAGGCCAGCGATCCCAGCATGCAGTGCTACTTGGAGTGTGGGGTAAAGGAGTCTACTGTAGAGGAAGAACAGACTTATTTCAGGCACAGCATACAGGTTTCTTACTCCATGCTTAGAGCACAACACATATGTTAGTTACACTGGTGACCCCCAAAACACACAACTATCGGATGAGTGAAAATGAAATGAAAAGCTCTGACATTCTGACCTGGAAATCTTCTTCAAATCTACCCCCCCAGCCAGCGGTACCTATGGAGAAATCCATATTCACCTCCTCCCCTGCCACTCAGTTCCTGCTCCCTAGATCTTTTTACTGGACTTCCAGTCCCTAATCTGTCAGGCTCCTGCACGGGGTCACATAAGCCTCTGCAGCCAATCACTGGCCTCAGCTATGACGTGTCCCCAAGCAGCACGTGACCCAGCACTGATATGCCGCTTGTGGTCAAGTCGCTAAATGTGGATTTTACCGTTAATAACCAAGAGTGTTTGTGAAACATTATGAAGAGTTCTGACTAAGGGCTCATGCACACGAAAGTATTTTGTTTTCATGTTCGTTCCGTTTTTTTTGCAGACCGTATGCGGAACCATTCATTTCAATGGGTCCACAACAAAAACGGAAGTTACTCCGTGTGCATTCTGTTTCCGTATGTCCGTATTTCCGTTCCACAAAAAAACAGAACATGTCCTATTATTTTGTCTGCATTACGGATAAGGATAATACTGTTCTATTAGGGGCCGGCTGTTCCGTTCCGCAAAATACGGAATGCACATGGACGTCATGCGTATTTTTTGCTGATACTCTTTTGCGGACCGCAAAGTACATACAGTCGTATGCATGAGCCCTAAAGGGCAGACAGGGAATGGACAATTTATTATCATAGTCAAAAACTGTCATAAAATCGGTAGTATAATTAGCGTTTGAAAGTTATAGAATTAGAAAAATGGACGCTTTTTTTTTTTTTTAAACCGTACCATACCTGTCCATGGGTTGTGTCTGGTATTGCAGCTGAGCACCATTCAAGTGAAAGGGCCTAAGGTGCAATTCCACACACAACCTGTAGATAGGTGTGGCGCTATTGCAGTAACAAAAACATAAACTAGTTTTATTGCCTATAAGAAACTAACTTGAAGACAGCTAAACTTTATTGCAGTCATGTCCTACATGAGTAAATATCAGTATGACTGAATTGATTTCTTTACCATAGCCCGTCTTGCCATAGGCCAAGGATGGTGGAATGGTGACTTTCCGTTTTTCTCCAGGACACATATCCATCAATGCGATGTCAAGTCCCTTGATCACTTGTCCAACTCCGAGTACAAACCACTTGGGGTGGCCATCTTTCTCTGAGCGGCTATAAGCATAACAGTAAAAAAAAGCGCAGATGTGAAAGTGGCCTAAGAACATCATACCGCCAGTTGAACATATTGTGGCAGGAACGTGCCATTTGTTCCGATGCCGTATATTTGTTGCCCATTTTATTGTGTGATAGTAGGGGTAGGAGGGGTTTCAGCTGCAGTTTCTCTTTCTCTCAATTCACTATCTCACTCTGCATATGTTGATAAATTATTGATATGTCCAATAACTGCTTTTTTTTAAATAAAATACTGTTTTATGAACACTGGATGTGGACCCACTATGCTAACTAACCGGTTTGGCTTTGGGCTATTCCTAAGGGCATAGTCCTGATGGTCTCCTGGTTTTCATCCTTTAAAGGGTTTCTGTCACCAAGTTTGTCCCTATTAAACAGGATGACATTCTCAATATGCCAATGTCACCTGATTCTAAGTCTGCTATTTATTTTATTCACGGTGTCCCCGGTTTTATGTAATTCAACCTTTTATCACAAGCTAATTAGCCTCCTAGGAGCAGGGGGGCGTTGCCCCTGCTCCTAGAGGCTCCGTTTGCCCACCTCAATGCACTCCCTTTTCTTCCTGAGTGACAGGGCCAGGGCAGCGCTCATCTCCTCAGGCTGGCCCTGTCTGCTGTCCCGCTCAGTATTCGGCGCAGGCGCAGTGAGTGAGGGAAGCTCGCCGGCTCCTGGCTCCACACAGGACAGCGCAGGCGCGAGACAGCAGACAGGGCCAGCCTGAGGAGATGAACGCTGGCCTGGCCCTGTTACTCAGGAAGAAAAGTGCATGCATTGAGGTGGGCAAACGGAGCCTCTAGGAGCAGGGGCAACGCCCCCCCTGCTCCGAGGAGGCTAATTAGCATATGATAAAAGGTTGAATTACATAAAACCAGGGACACTGTGAATAAAATAAATAGCAGACTTAGAATCAGGTGACATTTGTATATTGAGAATGTCATCCTGTTTAATAGGGACAAGCTTGGTGACAGAAACCCTTTAAACCCTGTACAGGGATCTGGACTTCGCTGCAGAGGAGCCACCAGGCCGCTACAGTTTGGAATAGTCCTGATGTAGTTGGCGGCTGACCCACAGGGATCAGAGACACCAGTGCTAAGGATCAAGGGATGTAGGCAATACTCATAGTTAGAAACAGGCCGCCCTATCTGAAAGCACAGCCATAGAGGGAAGGCTGTCCCCCCCGTAATCTTTTTATTAAATATAAAAAAATAGACATTAACGTAGTTAAGTTATAAAAATATAAAACATCATCATTAGGGAAGGCTGTCAATCACTGATAGAACCGCCTCCAGGACGTCAAAGCCTAGAACGAGGAGGAATTTAAAGGGAGGAATTTCTGAGACTTTTATCTAATCAGGACCCCCACCAATCAGCTGTTTGAGAAGGCTCCGATGCTCGCAGTAGCGCCGCGGCCTTCTCACAGCTTAGCCAAGGCCATGTGACATCACGTTCATCAGTCACATGACCTAGGCACAGCTCATTCCCATTGAAGTGAATGGGGCTGAGCTGCGAAACCAAGCAATATACCATAACAATATATAATTATTCGATATCTGAAATATTGAGCATGGCACGTCATCATTCTTCCAGTCACATGGTCTAACCATATAAATGCGCAACTGTATGATGGCTATGAGACTTGCGTATCTTCGCATCCTCTGTCTTATCTGGCACATACCGGGTGACTTTAAGGAAAAGCGTTTTTTTTTTTTTTATATTTTACCCAAAGTGCCTCAGAACTGGAGCTTCACATTTAGGTCAGCTTCACACAGGGCATTTTGGTGCAGTTTTTGATGTTTATATTTTTGGTTCTCATTTTCAGTTCCGTGGATTCCTTAGAGATGAAGGGTGCTCTGCTCTCTTTGCAACTGTCGCGCCCTCACCACTTTGATTGGCAGGGCCAGCCTTGATAACGTTTCCACTGCCTGGTCCTGTCAATCAAAGTGAAGATGAGGCGGCAGTTGCAGAAAGAGCAGAGGCTGTAGGTGTAATGGCAACGCCCCCTTTGCTCCTAGGGGCTCATTTGAATATATTAAAACTTCATCTTTCTCAGCAATGCCGACACATATGAACATGGGACCAACACAGATGTCTTCAGCTGCCAAGTGCACATGTAACAGGTCAGCCAGTGTTATAGATACAAAACTGCTGACAGATGCTCTTTAAATAAGAATATTGCTGACCCTGTACGTTTCCTGAGTGAAATACTCAGTGCTGTATTATATGAGATATAAAGCCCTCTTTACACAGCGGCTTCGGATCTAGGAAGGTGAAGGGATCACAGCAAAGCATCAGGCACTACACGTGATTTGATGCCACTGCTTTAAGTCAAGCAAAAGTTGCAACGTTTACGCTACCAGTCACGTATCGCCATATAAAAGTTGTAACCCAATAGAACTGAAACGTAAATGTGGAGAGTCTCATGTAACTGCATCCAAAGGACAACCCTATAGAAACCCATCATTATTATTACAAACGTGTTGCCGATATTGAAGTATGAAGAAGTCATCCGAATACGTTTGGTGGTCGGCCACTTACCTGCAGTAGAATTTGGAGAGATCCTTCGCCAAGTAACCATCATAGTGTGCATTTACCAGATCGCCTCTTTTGCTCTTCTGCGTGCAGACACTAGGCAGATGTGTCACTTCCATTTTAATCTTTTCTTCTTCATTTTCACAGTGAATACGACCCAGGAGGAGAAGCAGAACCTGCAGAAGAAGGATGAACACGGGGCAGGAAGGCATTGTCATGGTGTCTCCTCTGTGCCAGGAGCTCCTCAGGCTCTTGTTCTTCTCACCACTGTTACTATACACGTGGCACTGCAGAAATACACCACCAAATAGTTCTGTCTTCCAAGTCAGAAAGCAGAAGCAGCAATCACTGCAGAAAGTAAAGCGTCAGCTCATTGGCCCGCACAGTATTGTGACTCAGCCTCTCGGCCAATTCTGGGCTTTCTTCTCTTCCTGGAGGAAAAAAAGTGAACACAAAAGTTTTGTAACTCCGGCCATTAGCTCAAGTTACAGACCTGAGGCATCTGCCATTCTTCCTAGGTGGAATGCAGCATCATTAACCCCATCATGCCCAGTTCTGTAGCAATGTCTGGATGAACAACATCTCTGCCATCATCATCTAATTACATTATGTGCGTTTACATGCCATTTAAAGTATTCTGGTCGAAGTGATCTTTGCACTAAATCTTCTTACTCTAATGACTCATTCACATGGCCGTAGTGTTTTATGGTCCACAATTTGCAGATTCGCAAAAACACTGATATCGACCTGTGTGTGTTCCGCAATTTGCGGACCGCACATGGCCGGCACTGTGATAGAAATGCCTAAGAATAGGACATGCTCTATCTTTTTTGTGGGGCCAAGAAACAAAAGTAAAGATGCGAACATGTGCACATGGTGTGCTGTCCACATCTTTTGGGGCCCTATTGAAATGAATGGGTCCACATTTTTGCGGAATGGATGCAGACCCATACATACAGCTGTCTGAATGAGCCCAAAAGGGCATCTGTCAGCAGTTTTGTATCTGTGAAACTGACTGACCTGTTACATGTGCGCTTGGCAGCTGAAGACATCTGTGTTGGTCCCATGTTCATATGTGTCTGCATTGCTGAGAAAAATGATGTTTTAATATATGCAAATGATCCTCTCAGAGCAACGGGGGCGTTGTCATTACATCTAGTGGCTCTGCTCTCTCTGCAACTGCTGCGTCTTCTACACTTTAATTGACAGGACCAGGCAGTGAAAACATCATCACACCTGGAACTGTCGATCAAAGTGCAGAGAGAACAGAGCCTCTAGTTCTAATGACAACGCCCCCGTTGCTCTGAGAGGCTCATTTGCATATATTAAAACTTCATTTTTCTCAGCAATGCAGGCACATATGAACATGGGGTTTCACCGTTCTGGTAAATCAGGGACCAGTCCCTTGGTAATAAGGGGTAATCTAAATTAAATGAATAATCACAGGGAGATTACCCTAAAAAATAATAACCTTTATTGATATATATTAAAATACATTTGGTCAAAGCCAAAAACCGGAACACTACAAAAACAAATAAAGCAAAAATAGAAAATAGGCTCAGGATAGAGATAGTAGCGGAAATGCAGAGGCGAATGGTCAATTTTGGGTTATAGCCAGGGCCTAGGAAGAAACATTTGCCCTATAGTAGCCCTATATATAATACGTCCCTACCTAAGACGGAATAGCCGCCCCGATAGGGGCGATCCCGTGCCTGGAACCTCCTAGAGTCCCTAGTAAAGTCCTGGCACAGGAAAGACCATCACCACTCTGTAGCCTAAGAGAAAAATGCACCAAACCAGTGAGGAAAATAGTAATACAAAAAAACAAAAAACGCCACTAATAAAATAACAACATACTCTGTCCAGAGCTGTACCTGCTGAAATAGTATCAAAAGCAGGGCCACATGCCGGACAAAATGACAGGTTGTTTGCTGTTAGATATATGTAAGATGGTAAAGGCTCAATGTATATAATAATGCAAAAGCCCTATATGTAATCACGCAAAAGCCCAACGCGTTTCACCCGGCCAAGGGGATCATCAGGGGCTAGGCAAAGCAATATAATCTAGCAAGCAAAGCAGCAATGTCGTTAATGCAGGCAACCATAAAATCATCTATTTGATAATATCTGGTAAAGCGCCGTTGGTACGGCAGCTATCCAATGTAATGATAACATATGGTGCAACGTCGTTGATACAACAGCTATCGATAAATATGGTAAAGAACACCTTGTTACACTAATGTTATAGAAACAGACCACAGCGATTATTCAATAAGCAGAGTAGCCAAGAATCAGATTGTGGCTAAAAACTATAGGTAGGCCTGACCGCCAAACCGGCGTGGGAGCCTAATACTTGCGCGTCCTAATAGTTAGAGCTTGGCCGTCTGCCGGTACCGCAAATGATGAAATAATTGCAGGCATCCCAGTGGTGAGAGCGTAACTGTGTACGATGCCGCAGGTGATGAGGTAGTTTCAGGGGGCGCAATACGTTCTCCACTGCTTCATTTAAGCGTCAGCAAGGACGGCGTGCCGGAAGTATCGGTCACCTGCCGTAATACATCCGGTCATGTGCCAACTGACGTAGAAGAGGCCGGCCGAAGAGAAGTGTATGCGTATCTAAGGACGCAGTGTGTACTGAGGCAACAGTGCGGTCATGTGACCAGCGATCTGTGTCACATGATCGGAACGGCGTAGCGCTGTGGAAGGTTATTCAAAAGGATATAGATAATGGTTCGGTTAGTTAATATAGACAGATCTCGGAGTGTAAACAAGGGTTAGGTGAAATAAATATTTTACATATAGCTTGTGATTGTAGAAATTTTATTCTTCTTTCCGGATGGCTAGTAATAAGAGGCAGAAGCAAAGGTTCCTGAAAATCAGGGATGATGGGATACTGAGATAGTTAGATGCTTCTGTCAATGTTGATAAAAGTTTAGAAATAGCAAGGCTAATAACACTCATCTTTAAATGAAACAGGTGAAATCTATAGCTTCATTTAGACCTTGAGGTGCTACCGTTCTCAATGTGTGAATCCATCGGCATTCTTTTTGTCTCAGTAGTTTGTCTGTGTCCCCACCTCGTATGGAAGAGCGAACCACTTCAATCACACTAAAGTCAATTAAATTCCCTCTATCATTTTTATGTGTGTTTTGGATATGTCTGGGTATGGGTTTGTCTCTGTTTTTTCTAATGTCCCCTATATGTTCCAAAATCCGAGTTTTAAAGGCCCTGCTTGTCTTGCCTATATATCTCAGACCGCATAGACACTGGGCTAAATAGACCACTCCCAATGGTATTGCAATTTGCAAAATCCCTGCAATAAAAAACCCTCGATGTCCTTGGATCAGAAAAAGAATTACCAGTTCTGATATATGTACAGGCTTTACAATGGCCACATCTAAAAGTGCCTTTTTGACGAGATTGTAGCCAAGTGCTTTGAGGTGAATCAAAATGGCTCTTGGTGAGTATGTCTTGTACACTGCGGCCTCTTCTAAATGTGACCAAGGGGTGATCGGAGATTACTTTTTTCAAATCTGGGTCTAATCTTAGTAGGGACCAATAGCGCTCCAAAATCTCTCTTACGGCTCTACTGCCTGTATCGTATGTACCAATCACCCTGAGTGTATGCTCCGATTTGCGAGTACGAGGTTGGAGAAGAGTCGACCTATTTCTTCTCCTGGCTTCGGTCCATGCCCCTTGTAGGGGTTTATTAGGGTAACCTCTATCATGAAATCGGGAGCAAAGCCGGCTTGCTTCCTGTTCAAATTCCGCCTCATTAGAGCAGTTTCTCCGTACCCGCAAAAACTGCCCCTTGGGGATGCCTTTCTTTAGGGGCAAAGGGTGGAAACTGCTCCAATGAAGGAGGCTATTTGATGCTGTTTCTTTCTAAACAGGGTAGTTTCAAGTTGATTGTTGTGCCCCCTTTTAATGAGCACATCAAGGAAGGCCATAGAGTCATGGGCTATAGAATGAGTGAAGAAAAGCCCAATGTGATTATGGTTAAGTGCAGTTATAAATTTTTCAAATTCAAAGTGGTGTCTTTCCATAATATAAAGATGTCGTCGATGTAACGGACCCAGAGTAGAATGGAGTCCGTCCATCGACACATCGTATCAGAGAACACCACAGTATCCTCCCACCAGCCCAGGAGCAAGTTGGCATACGTGGGCGCACAAGGGCTGCCCATCGCTGTGCCCCTGAGCTGGTGGAAGAACCGGGAGTCAAAGACAAAATAATTATGAGTCAAAATAAATTGCAATAATTGAATTATAAAATTGTTATGAAGATGAAATTGTACACCCCTGGAATCTAAAAAATGTTTGGTGGCTGCCAAACCTTTGTTGTGGGGAATTGATGTATACAATGCCTCTACGTCAATTGAGGCAAGCATAGTATTTGGTTCAAGCGTAAGTCCTTCCAGTTTTTGAAGTAAATCCATCGTATCTCGAAGATACGAAGGAAGAGATAGAACAAAGGGGCGCAATACTGTATCAATATATGTACCAGCATGTTGAGTAAGACTATTAATTCCAGATACTATTGGTCTCCCTTTTAAAGGGTTTGTTCCTTTGTGTATCTTTGGAAGTGCGTAGAATGTAGCTATACAGGGCTGTTTTGGTAAAAGGAAATCTAGTTCCTGTTTGTCAATCAACTTGTTGTCAAAGGCCTCATGTACGATGGTTTCTAATTGACCTTTAAATGAGAGGGTAGGGTCAGATTTAAGTATTTCATAATTGGATTTATCCCCTAGCAATGATAAGCACATGGACTTATATTGGCTGGTCTCCAAGATTACTATGTTACCCCCTTTATCAGCAGGTTTTACCGTTATTTGATGGTTCGAACCTAAAGATCGTAATGCTTGTATTTCTGCATATGTGTAATTATGATGTTGATTCTTTATTGACAAGTTTTCGAGATCGCGAGTTACACAATCCAGAAAAATGTCAAGATTCAGGTCTCCACTTATTTTGGGGGGGTCTTGGTACTTTTATTTCTAAGGTGTGTAAAGGGCCCCAATCCTCTATCTGCAGTATTTTCTTGCAGTAGGGACGTAAGGTCCCTGAACGCACTCAAGTCCTCATGTTCTAAGCCCAGTTCTGTGCATTTTTTATTTTCAATTTGTGAGAATACCTTATGCCACCTGGCCTTTCTAACAAATAAATTAACGTCCTTAATCCATTCAAAACAATTAAATTGATGTGTCGGTACAAAAGAAAGACCCTTTGAGAGAATGCCCAATTCTAATTCAGATAATTTGTAATTAGAGAGATTTAGAATCCGTAATGTAGCTTCTTCTTTTTCTCCTATTTTTTCACTCCTAGGTGTTGAGAAGTTTGGGGTTGGGTTCTTTCCCTTAAGGCATATGTGTTCGGAGTCATAGTGGGTCCTAAAAAAGTCCCTATTCTTTGGTTCGAGTGCATGCCGGAAGAGAAAGCAGTTGACTGTAACAACGAGGACGAGCCCGTTGACTGCCCAACTGATGGCTCCTCCGTTCGTTGTACGGATCTCGGTGGGGAGGTGGGGGGGGTCCATTGTTGTCGAGGGGCCACCCTTGATCTGTTGAATCCCCTATAGTAATTGGAGAACCTATTTCTTCCCCGTCCGCGATATCTCCCTCTAGAGGTACTTCTCCCGGATCCTGTATTTTGGTAACTATCTTGATCCGAACTCTCAGCTTCTGATTCTGAGGGATCTGTAATAGTCCCGTTCCCTAGATTGCTGTAGGCAGTTTTATCCCGGAATTCCTGTAGATCTCTAGTGAATTGTCTATGTTTACGTTCAATCAATATGCTTTTATAATTTTCAACGTTACTTTGTAGTTCACTTTCTTTTTTATTGAATTCACTATGATCCCGAAACTTCAGCCCAGACTCGGTCAGGGTCTCTAGTTCTTTTTCTATACAACTAAAATTATTGGTCTCTCGTTCTAGAAGAAGTCTCATCAAGCGTAATGAGCTCTCTGTTAGTTCTTCTTCCCACCTATTCATAAATTCGGGAGACTCTATTCTCTTAGCTGGTCGGACTGGAATGCGTAAACCTTTAGGCACTATCTTATGTTTGATATAGTTGTTAAGGGATTGGATTTCCCACCATGATTTTAAAAACTCCTTATGCACATTATACAGATCTTTGAATATCGTTTTGATGGACAATAGGCTGTTCCTAGGGGGGTTAAATTCTTTCTCTGAGAATACCTCATCCACCTCTAGCAACCATTGGTCTTTATTACAAAATGAGTTCAAAAAACTAGCCATGCCAAATAAAAATAAAGATATAGGCAGAAGTTAAAGTCAAAAAGTTTCACCGTTCTGGTAAATCAGGGACCAGTCCCTTGGTAATAAGGGGTAATCTAAATTAAATGAATAATCACAGGGAGATTACCCTAAAAAATAATAACCTTTATTGATATATATTAAAATACATTTGGTCAAAGCCAAAAACCGGAACACTACAAAAACAAATAAAGCAAAAATAGAAAATAGGCTCAGGATAGAGATAGTAGCGGAAATGCAGAGGCGAATGGTCAATTTTGGGTTATAGCCAGGGCCTAGGAAGAAACATTTGCCCTATAGTAGCCCTATATATAATACGTCCCTACCTAAGACGGAATAGCCGCCCCGATAGGGGCGATCCCGTGCCTGGAACCTCCTAGAGTCCCTAGTAAAGTCCTGGCACAGGAAAGACCATCACCACTCTGTAGCCTAAGAGAAAAATGCACCAAACCAGTGAAGAAAATAGTGATACAAAAAACAAAAAACGCCACTAATAAAATAACAACATACTCTGTCCAGAGCTGTACCTGCTGAAATAGTATCAAAAGCAGGGCCACATGCCGGACAAAATGACAGGTTGTTTGCTGTTAGATATATGTAAGATGGTAAAGGCTCAATGTATATAATAATGCAAAAGCCCTATATGTAATCACGCAAAAGCCCAACGCGTTTCACCCGGCCAAGGGGATCATCAGGGGCTAGGCAAAGCAAATTTTTTTGTATTACTATTTTCCTCACTGGTTTGGTGCATTTTTCTCTTAGGCTACAGAGTGGTGATGGTCTTTCCTGTGCCAGGACTTTACTAGGGACTCTAGGAGGTTCCAGGCACGGGATCGCCCCTATCGGGGCGGCTATTCCGTCTTAGGTAGGGACGTATTATATATAGGGCTACTATAGGGCAAATGTTTCTTCCTAGGCCCTGGCTATAACCCAAAATTGACCATTCGCCTCTGCATTTCCGCTACTATCTCTATCCTGAGCCTATTTTCTATTTTTGCTTTATTTGTTTTTGTAGTGTTCCGGTTTTTGGCTTTGACCAAATGTATTTTAATATATATCAATAAAGGTTATTATTTTTTAGGGTAATCTCCCTGTGATTATTCATTTAATTTAGATTACCCCTTATTACCAAGGGACTGGTCCCTGATTTACCAGAACGGTGAAACTTTTTGACTTTAACTTCTGCCTATATCTTTATTTTTATTTGGCATGGCTAGTTTTTTGAACTCATTTTGTAATAAAGACCAATGGTTGCTAGAGGTGGATGAGGTATTCTCAGAGAAAGAATTTAACCCCCCTAGGAACAGCCTATTGTCCATCAAAACGATATTCAAAGATCTGTATAATGTGCATAAGGAGTTTTTAAAATCATGGTGGGAAATCCAATCCCTTAACAACTATATCAAACATAAGATAGTGCCTAAAGGTTTACGCATTCCAGTCCGACCAGCTAAGAGAATAGAGTCTCCCGAATTTATGAATAGGTGGGAAGAAGAACTAACAGAGAGCTCATTACGCTTGATGAGACTTCTTCTAGAACGAGAGACCAATAATTTTAGTTGTATAGAAAAAGAACTAGAGACCCTGACCGAGTCTGGGCTGAAGTTTCGGGATCATAGTGAATTCAATAAAAAAGAAAGTGAACTACAAAGTAACGTTGAAAATTATAAAAGCATATTGATTGAACGTAAACATAGACAATTCACTAGAGATCTACAGGAATTCCGGGATAAAACTGCCTACAGCAATCTAGGGAACGGGACTATTACAGATCCCTCAGAATCAGAAGCTGAGAGTTCGGATCAAGATAGTTACCAAAATACAGGATCCGGGAGAAGTACCTCTAGAGGGAGATATCGCGGACGGGGAAGAAATAGGTTCTCCAATTACTATAGGGGATTCAACAGATCAAGGGTGGCCCCTCGACAACAATGGACCCCCCCCACCTCCCCACCGAGATCCGTACAACGAACGGAGGAGCCATCAGTTGGGCAGTCAACGGGCTCGTCCTCGTTGTTACAGTCAACTGCTTTCTCTTCCGGCATGCACTCGAACCAAAGAATAGGGACTTTTTTAGGACCCACTATGACTCCGAACACATATGCCTTAAGGGAAAGAACCCAACCCCAAACTTCTCAACACCTAGGAGTGAAAAAATAGGAGAAAAAGAAGAAGCTACATTACGGATTCTAAATCTCTCTAATTACAAATTATCTGAATTAGAATTGGGCATTCTCTCAAAGGGTCTTTCTTTTGTACCGACACATCAATTTAATTGTTTTGAATGGATTAAGGACGTTAATTTATTTGTTAGAAAGGCCAGGTGGCATAAGGTATTCTCACAAATTGAAAATAAAAAATGCACAGAACTGGGCTTAGAACATGAGGACTTGAGTGCGTTCAGGGACCTTACGTCCCTACTGCAAGAAAATACTGCAGATAGAGGATTGGGGCCCTTTACACACCTTAGAAATAAAAGTACCAAGACCCCCCCCAAAATAAGTGGAGACCTGAATCTTGACATTTTTCTGGATTGTGTAACTCGCGATCTCGAAAACTTGTCAATAAAGAATCAACATCATAATTACACATATGCAGAAATACAAGCATTACGATCTTTAGGTTCGAACCATCAAATAACGGTAAAACCTGCTGATAAAGGGGGTAACATAGTAATCTTGGAGACCAGCCAATATAAGTCCATGTGCTTATCATTGCTAGGGGATAAATCCAATTATGAAATACTTAAATCTGACCCTACCCTCTCATTTAAAGGTCAATTAGAAACCATCGTACATGAGGCCTTTGACAACAAGTTGATTGACAAACAGGAACTAGATTTCCTTTTACCAAAACAGCCCTGTATAGCTACATTCTACGCACTTCCAAAGATACACAAAGGAACAAACCCTTTAAAAGGGAGACCAATAGTATCTGGAATTAATAGTCTTACTCAACATGCTGGTACATATATTGATACAGTATTGCGCCCCTTTGTTCTATCTCTTCCTTCGTATCTTCGAGATACGATGGATTTACTTCAAAAACTGGAAGGACTTACGCTTGAACCAAATACTATGCTTGCCTCAATTGACGTAGAGGCATTGTATACATCAATTCCCCACAACAAAGGTTTGGCAGCCACCAAACATTTTTTAGATTCCAGGGGTGTACAATTTCATCTTCATAACAATTTTATAATTCAATTATTGCAATTTATTTTGACTCATAATTATTTTGTCTTTGACTCCCGGTTCTTCCACCAGCTCAGGGGCACAGCGATGGGCAGCCCTTGTGCGCCCACGTATGCCAACTTGCTCCTGGGCTGGTGGGAGGATACTGTGGTGTTCTCTGATACGATGTGTCGATGGACGGACTCCATTCTACTCTGGGTCCGTTACATCGACGACATCTTTATATTATGGAAAGACACCACTTTTGAATTTGAAAAATTTATAACTGCACTTAACCATAATCACATTGGGCTTTTCTTCACTCATTCTATAGCCCATGACTCTATGGCCTTCCTTGATGTGCTCATTAAAAGGGGGCACAACAATCAACTTGAAACTACCCTGTTTAGAAAAGAAACAGCATCAAATAGCCTCCTTCATTGGAGCAGTTTCCACCCTTTGCCCCTAAAGAAAGGCATCCCCAAGGGGCAGTTTTTGCGGGTACGGAGAAACTGCTCTAATGAGGCGGAATTTGAACAGGAAGCAAGCCGGCTTTGCTCCCGATTTCATGATAGAGGTTACCCTAATAAACCCCTACAAGGGGCATGGACCGAAGCCAGGAGAAGAAATAGGTCGACTCTTCTCCAACCTCGTACTCGCAAATCGGAGCATACACTCAGGGTGATTGGTACATACGATACAGGCAGTAGAGCCGTAAGAGAGATTTTGGAGCGCTATTGGTCCCTACTAAGATTAGACCCAGATTTGAAAAAAGTAATCTCCGATCACCCCTTGGTCACATTTAGAAGAGGCCGCAGTGTACAAGACATACTCACCAAGAGCCATTTTGATTCACCTCAAAGCACTTGGCTACAATCTCGTCAAAAAGGCACTTTTAGATGTGGCCATTGTAAAGCCTGTACATATATCAGAACTGGTAATTCTTTTTCTGATCCAAGGACATCGAGGGTTTTTTATTGCAGGGATTTTGCAAATTGCAATACCATTGGGGTGGTCTATTTAGCCCAGTGTCTATGCGGTCTGAGATATATAGGCAAGACAAGCAGGGCCTTTAAAACTCGGATTTTGGAACATATAGGGGACATTAGAAAAAACAGAGACAAACCCATACCCAGACATATCCAAAACACACATAAAAATGATAGAGGGAATTTAATTGACTTTAGTGTGATTGAAGTGGTTCGCTCTTCCATACGAGGTGGGGACACAGACAAACTACTGAGACAAAAAGAATGCCGATGGATTCACACATTGAGAACGGTAGCACCTCAAGGTCTAAATGAAGCTATAGATTTCACCTGTTTCATTTAAAGATGAGTGTTATTAGCCTTGCTATTTCTAAACTTCTAGATTTATCAATATTGACAGAAGCATCTAACTATCTCAGTATCCCATCATCCCTGATTTTCAGGAACCTTTGCTTCTGCCTCTTATTACTAGCCATCCGGAAAGAAGAATAAAATTTCTACAATCACAAGCTATATGTAAAATATTTATTTCACCTAACCCTTGTTTACACTCCGAGATCTGTCTATATTAACTAACCGAACCATTATCTATATCCTTTTGAATAACCTTCCACAGCGCTACGCCGTTCCGATCATGTGACACAGATCGCTGGTCACATGACCGCACTGTTGCCTCAGTACACACTGCGTCCTTAGATACGCATACACTTCTCTTCGGCCGGCCTCTTCTACGTCAGTTGGCACATGACCGGATGTATTACGGCAGGTGACCGATACTTCCGGCACGCCGTCCTTGCTGACGCTTAAATGAAGCAGTGGAGAACGTATTGCGCCCCCTGAAACTACCTCATCACCTGCGGCATCGTACACAGTTACGCTCTCACCACTGGGATGCCTGCAATTATTTCATCATTTGCGGTACCGGCAGACGGCCAAGCTCTAACTATTAGGACGCGCAAGTATTAGGCTCCCACGCCGGTTTGGCGGTCAGGCCTACCTATAGTTTTTAGCCACAATCTGATTCTTGGCTACTCTGCTTATTGAATAATCGCTGTGGTCTGTTTCTATAACATTAGTGTAACAAGGTGTTCTTTACCATATTTATCGATAGCTGTTGTATCAACGACGTTGCACCATATGTTATCATTACATTGGATAGCTGCCGTACCAACGGCGCTTTACCAGATATTATCAAATAGATGATTTTATGGTTGCCTGCATTAACGACATTGCTGCTTTGCTTGCTAGATTATATTGCTTTGCCTAGCCCCTGATGATCCCCTTGGCCGGGTGAAACGCGTTGGGCTTTTGCGTGATTACATATAGGGCTTTTGCATTATTATATACATTGAGCCTTTACCATCTTACATATATCTAACAGCAAACAACCTGTCATTTTGTCCGGCATGTGGCCCTGCTTTTGATACTATTTCAGCAGGTACAGCTCTGGACAGAGTATGTTGTTATTTTATTAGTGGCGTTTTTTGTTTTTTGTATTACTATTTTCCTCACTGGTTTGGTGCATTTTTCTCTTAGGCTACAGAGTGGTGATGGTCTTTCCTGTGCCAGGACTTTACTAGGGACTCTAGGAGGTTCCAGGCACGGGATCGCCCCTATCGGGGCGGCTATTCCGTCTTAGGTAGGGACGTATTATATATAGGGCTACTATAGGGCAAATGTTTCTTCCTAGGCCCTGGCTATAACCCAAAATTGACCATTCGCCTCTGCATTTCCGCTACTATCTCTATCCTGAGCCTATTTTCTATTTTTGCTTTATTTGTTTTTGTAGTGTTCCGGTTTTTGGCTTTGACCAAATGTATTTTAATATATATCAATAAAGGTTATTATTTTTTAGGGTAATCTCCCTGTGATTATACATATGAACATGGGACCAACACAGATGCCAAGACGCACATGTAACAGGTCAGTCAGTTTCATAGGTACAAATCTGCTGACAGATGCACTTTTGCGCAGATTTTCATGCAGAAAATCCACAGTGTAAGGCCTTATTCACATGACAGTGTTTTGGTCAGTGATTTCCATCAGTGATTGTGAGCCAAAACCAGGACTCCACAGACATAAGGTATAAGGGAAAGATCTGCCCCTGTTCTGTGTTTAGAGACGCACCTGGTTTTGGCTCACAATCACTGATGGAAATCACTGACCGAACACTGACGTGTGAATGAGGCCTAATACAGTACTAGCAAAGTACCGTATTTTTCGCTTTATAAGATGCACTTTTTTCCCCCAAAAGTAGGGGGAAAATTGCTGTGCGTCTTATAAAGTGAATACTAGTGAACGCTTCCATTATGGAAGAACTCACTAGTATGTATTAGCTGCCGGGAGCGGGGAAGCATACTAACCCTCCTGTGCCATGGCTCCGCTCCTGGTCCTGCATTCCTCTGTCTTCTCCGGCGGCGCTGCACTGTTCTGACCCCGTACAGCGTCAGGACGTAGTGCGCGCACTATGATCTGAGGTCTGATGGGGCACAGTAGGCTCATATGGGGGCTGATGGGCTGATCTGAGGTCTGATGGGGGCACAGTGGGCTGATATGGGGGCACAGTGGCCTGATATTGGGGGCACAGTGGGCTGATCTAAGGTCTGATGGGGCAGAGTGGGCTGATATGGGGGCACAGTGGGCTGATCTGAGGTTTCATGGGGGCAGAGTGGGCTTATATGGGGGCACAGTGGGCTGATATGGGGTAGAGTGGGCTGATCTGAGGTCTGAAGGGGGCAGAGTGGGCTGATATGGGGGCTGATCTGAGGTCTGAAGGGGGCAGAGTGGGCTGATATGCGGGCTAATCTGAGGTCTGATGGGGGCAGAGTGTGCTGATATGGGGGCACAGTGGGCTGATCTGAGGTCTGATGGGGCTGAGTGGGCTGATATGAGGTCTGATGGGGGTCTGACATGGAGGGCTGATATGGGGGTCTGATGTGATGTCCTGAAATTTATGGGGGGGTCTGATATTAGGATCTGATGTGAGGTCTGATGAAAAATATTTTTTTCTTATTTTCCTACTCTAAAATCTGGGGTGCGTCTTATAAAGCGAAAAATACGGTAGTTGAGATTTTCAAAGTGTGGTGTACACAGTTCAGAAATTTGCCACGCAGAAGTTGACCTGTGGTTCAGATTTGGAAATCCTCAGCACGTCAACTGTTTGTGTGGATTTTCAGTGCAGATTTCACTGGGGTGCAAAGGGTTTGAACTTTTGAACCTATTTAGGTTATTAGATACACGAAATGTTAGAACTTGGAAAAAGTGACGTAAGAAAAGCTTTAAATACCTGACAAACGCATGATTCATAACTTGTAACGCATGTAATTATAAAAAAAAAATCATCTAATTTTTCCAGTTACCTTTGAAGTAACTATTTAAAGGGAGTGATCAAGTAATGTGGAAGCATACCATTAAAGGATCCTCTTGTGAGTAATTCAGCCTGCCTGACCCATGATCTGTGGAATGGAGGAGTCTGCTAGGAAGAAGAGAAAACCTGTCGAGAGGTCACTGCTGTCTGGCACAATGAGCCTGACTTCACACTAGCGTTTCTATTTTCCAGTATTGAGATCTGTCATAGGGGCTCAATACCAGAAAAAAAAACGCTTCTGTTTTGTCCCCATTCATTGTCAATGGGGACAAAACGTAACTGAACAGAATGGAGTGCTCCATATGCATTCTGTTCTCATACCGGACAGCAAACCAAAGCATGCTCTGGTTTGCTTTCCGTCCTAGGATGCAGAGCAAGACGGATTCGGCATGACCCACAATGCAAGTCAATGGGGGCAGATCCGTTTTCTCTGACACAATAGAAAACGGATCCGTCCCCCATTGACTTTCAATAGAGTTCATGACGGATCTGTCTTGGGTATGTTAAAGATAAAACAACTGGATCTGTTCAAAACGGATGCAGACGGTTGTATTATCATTAACGGAAGCGTTTTTGCTGAACCCTGCCGGATCCAGCATAGACGCTAGTGTGAAAGTAGCCTTAGGGCAGAGGATGGGTCCCATTATCAAGAACGAACCTTCATATAAATGCTCTTTTCTGATAATTGGCCCATGTGAACATGTCGTCCAGCAGATCATTACACTGCCCAAAAGAAATAATCGTTTTTTGGCATCACATCCCCCCATGTAAACAAGGATGTGCAGCAAACAAACATTGAAACAGTATGGGGCATGAACGATCCTAAGAACACAGGCCATTACTATGATCATTCGACTCCCATATGGCTTCATTTTTTGTCGGCAGCCCATCCTTGCTTACACGGTGTGTAGCATAAACGATCAGATAAAAAATGAACATTTGCTTGTTTTTTGGGTAATTGCCAGCAAATTTCCATGGGGCAGCTATCAGGAATGAGAGTTTATACAAATGTTCATTTTTGATAATTCTCCTTATCATCTGACCATCTAAATGGGCCTCTAAGCCACCCATGCGTATTAACCTTGGCCCGAAACCACTGATGCAATGTGTATTGGGGTATCCCGACTTTTCACTGGTGGCAGATGTTGGTGAAAGGTACGTCTGTTGGATTCTAACATAACCAACCCTTTGGTTCTCAGAGGAGATAAACCGCTGACAATGGTATCTGATGGCGGCTTTCAGTTCCCTCCTCAACACATGGAGATGAAGTTTTGGCAGGGATAGCTAGGGAACACATCTTCGGGCCTACAGCCACGTAACGTGTATGACCAGGCAAAGGCTTCATTCAGCCAACCATAATGTGGCAACAAGTCCCAGCCCAACTGTTTGGCAAGGGTCTGCAAGAAGAGGTCAGGGAACAAGCCACACCAGGGCTGGGTGATAGAATTGTCCATCCCAATGTGGGTTGCTCTTCTGGCATGGCTTGCTTGTAGGGGCAGCTTGGTACTTCTCTTGTAAGGTAGGGAGACATTCTTTAGAGCTAGTTACTGGGGGAGGGGGGGTAACAGTGACACAGAATGTGTCCTCTCCCAACACAGATCTCCTATGTGCAAAAGGACAACCCTAGAGCTTCCCCCATCCTGCCTTCTAATAAAAACCTAGGAATCCTGCTGAGAACTTTCAATTTTCTACAGAAGAGCCTTAACATGCTGGCAAAAGGAAATCCGGGGATAAATGGGTAGAATCTTTATTGGCAACGCGTTTTGATACTGGTGGATTTATTGGCTCATGGCCAATAGTCTATCCATGGCTCAGAGGTTAGTCCTGGTGCCTTGCAGTGCTGGGTCCTGGGTTTGAATCCGACCAAGGACAACATCTGCATGGAGTTTGTATGTTCTTCCTGTGTTTGTTTCTTCTGGGTTCTCTGGTTTCCTCCCACACTCCATACAGACATACTGATAGGGAACTTAGATTGTGAGCCCCATTGGGGACAGTGTGATGCTAATGTCTGTAAAGCGTTGAGGAATATAGTACTGCTATATAAGTGCATAAAATAAAAAAAATGTATCCCAAAATCCAAGTGATTTTTTTTCCCAGCAGCGGCCGTGCGTTTGCTAAATTTCTCTGTATCAATTTCCTGAACAGAGTCAAGACTGAACCTATTGGCTATAATGGGAGCCGTTGGGTTTCTGTCACGTTGCCCAGGGTTTTCTCAAAGTAACGCCACAGATGTGAAGAGAGCCCGAGTATCCAGCCAAGCAAGGCCTACAGGTCCAAGAACATGTTAGTTTTCACATCTCTGCATTAGGCCTCATGCACACGACCGTATGTATTTTGTGGTCTGCAAAAAATACGGATGACGTCCATGTGCATTCCGTATTTTGTGGAACGGAACAGCTGGCCCCTAATAGAACACTCCTAGCCTTGTCCGTAATGCAGACAATAATAGGACATGTTCTATTTTTTTGCGGAATGGAAATATGGACATATGGAAATGGACTGCACATACGGATTCTGTTAAAGATTTCCAAATTGAAAAATTGGCAGCGAGTTGACAAGATAACCGGCGAGCTGCAGATATCCAATTCCACAGGATGTCCTAAAATCGGTGAAGACTCCTCTCCTCCCACGTGTGAAAGGCGGTTTGTACTGTAATAACTGGAATCAATACCAAAAATTTTCAGCACGCAACAGAGAACATGGTGGTTCAATGAGTTTTCTTTCATTGATATTCTATCCTCCTCAAGATTGTTAACCCTTTCAGGACCTTATGATTTTCCGTTTTTGTTTTTCACTCCCTGCCTTGCCGGAGCCATAACTTTTTTAGTTTTCTGTTGACATAGCCGTATGAGGACTTGTTTTTGGCAGGAGAAGTTTAATGGCACCATTTAGGCCTTTTTCACACGAGCGTCACGGATTCAGTCCGGATGCGTTCAGGGTGCGTTACGGAAAATCCGCATGCATCTGCACCAATCCGCACGCAATCGCAGTCAGTTTTGACTGCGATTGCGTACACTCGTTCAGTTTTTTCTGCGCGGGTGCGAAGCGTTTTAATGCGTTTTTCACGCGTGATAAAAAACTGAATGTTTACAAACAACATCTCTTAGCAACCATCAGTGAATCACACATTGCATCCGCACGCAATGCGTTATTCACGCAGCCCCATTCACTTCAATGGAACCAGGGCTGCGTGAAAAACGCAGAATATAGAACATGCTGCGATTTTCACGCAACGGCGAACTGATGCAGGAAAAAATTCGCCCATGTGAAAAGCCCCATTGAAATGAATGGGTCAGGATTCAGTGCGGGTGCAGTGCGTTCGAATTACGCATTGCACCCGCGCGGAAATCTCGCCCGTGTGAAAGGGGCTTTAGTATTGCATACAATGTAGTGGGAAGCTGGAAACAAATTCCAAATGGAGTGGCAATTCTGTCCGCACGGCGTTCCCTATGCCAGTGATTTTCAACCAGTGTGCCTCCAGCTGTTGCAAAACTACAACTCCCACCATGCCCTTCTGTAGGCTGATAGCTGTAGGCTGCCTGGGCATGATGGGAGTTGTAGTTTTGCAACAGCTGGAGGCACACTGGTTGAAAATCACTGCCCATGCGGTAAAACTGACCTGCGCCCTTCATTCTCTGGGTCAGTACGATTACCACATTTGAATAGTTTTTCTTTAATTTTAATACTGAAAAAAAAAATACTCTGGAAAAAATGATGGCGTCATGTATTAAGATTGGTGTTTGAGACGCCGGTCTTAATAACCCTGCACTGATGCCGTGTAACTTGCTGGCGTAGATTTAAGCAATTTTTCACTCCAAAAACAGGTGTAAAAAATTATAAATGAGACAGGTCGGCTGGCTGGCCCCCTTTTCCCGACATCTTGGAAAAGTGTGATGAGCGTGGAAAAGTCGCAGATCCCCTTTATGACCCGATCTGCGACAAAAATATGCCAAAAAGTGGCGTACTTATCATAATTTTATCATTAAGTGTTCTTTTTATCATCATATACATTTATTAGTTATGGCTACAAAACTAGGGCCCATTTTTTTTGCGGGACAATCTGTAGTTTTTATTTATACCATTATGGAGTGTGTATGACTTTTTGATTCTCAAAATGGAGAATAGGCCATTTTATTTTTTGTTTTTTTCTTTTCACATGGATCCAGAGATAGATTCATTTCAAGCTGTCAGCTTGGGGCCATATCCTTTCTGCTGCAGCTGGTGGCAGCTGAAGAATGGAACTGAGCATGTGCGTCCATCTCTGCGAGGACAGAGAAATTAGAAAAAGAGAAAACAGCAGGAGGCGCTATACAGAGAGATTTCAGTGAATAACTCAGTGGCTGTAATAAAATTTTAATTACATGAAATTACAAAAATATTCAGGTCCAGAAGCTGGTTTGAAAACTGTAGAATATTATTTGTGGGACAATCCCTTTAAGGAACTGTATTTAATAAGGTACTGGATGTGTGACATACATATTAACCCCCACTATACCAGAATCCCCATCCCATATACAACATATTAACTCACACTATACCAGAACCCCCACATACATTTTAACCCCCCCCCCCCCCCCGAACCTCCACATACAGCTCATCTCAGAGCAGTACAGTATTTAACCCCTGCACCCTCCCCGGAGCACACACAGCGCATCCCGCCCGGACAAGGAAATAAAATGGAAACGCAAACAGCGGTCATGTGACCGCTCTGCACCACGTGACCGCACGTCATAAAACACAGCAAGACCAACTCCAATGTAGACACGGCTGTACAGGGAAGCGCAGTGACGGAGGCGGCGGCGGGGCTCAGCTGTCTGCATGGAGGAAACAGGCGCAGTGTCCGGGGTGTACGCCCGAGCATCCCCCGGCACCAGCATGAGCAGTCCGGACACTGTGCAGCGTGTGACCCCCGGAGTGTAGTCCGCTCTGCCCCCGTCATCAGCCCGCACCCTAGTGAAGGATGAGCCCGCAGTGACCGGAGAGCGCAGCTATGGAAGGAGTGCTCTACAAGTGGACCAATTACATCACAGGTCTGTGGCTCTATATGTATGTATGTATGTATATATATATATATATATATATATATATATATATAATGTTATACACTATGTAATCTGGTGTGAGTCTATACTGTATATATTGTGTGATATGTATAATAATAATGATATATAGCACCAACCTATTCCACAGCGCTTTACAATTGGGTTCATGTACAAATAGTCACCAGTTAAACAAGAGGAATGAGGGCTCTGCTCCCTAATAATATGTATCTAATGTACCTATTATATAGTGTGTATACTGTGTGATATATAGATGATGTATATAATGTACATATTATATAGTGTGTATCATGTGCTGTATATTCCCTGTGTACACCGCAGTAATGTTATATATGACTGATGTATACAATGTACTGATGTATTATACAGTATGTACATATTATATCATGTGTGAAAAATGTATGTGATCTTACCCAAGGCACAACCATCATCATATGTTGTGTATGTGGTGTATTCTGATTATTCACATGTATGTATTCCGCAGTAATACTGCCACATACGTGACCAGACTACCGCCTTGTATGCGCTCCCATTTGCTCTGCTGTAAGAGGTGCTTATATATTACATGACCTGATGTGGACATATGTGTGTATAGTGACATGTATAGGACTGCACACAGTAATATGATATGTAAACCTCCTTCATACGTGTTTTCCAGGCCGTGTCTAGTACTTGTGTGTGACTTTTCTGTGATCACAGGGCTCCGAACAGTTTCGGGTCAGATCTGTTATGTAGATGATGAGGGTTATCCACGCCAGCTTCCTCTCGGGGCGCTGTCTCCGCGCTCAATGCCCAGTAGCTGCCCCCCAGCTTTTATAATCCGAAGCCATGGCTTCTATGTCTATATCTGGCTGACAACACGAGCCAGTTGTCAGATAACAGTCCCACCACCCGCAGCTGTCAGGCCCAGCTGCCATAACAGGCTTGTTGTTTTTGTAGAGAGATAGATGGCTGCCCCTTCTGGGGGGGGACCCCCTCCATGGGCCAGTGTGAATAGACAGCGATATTACTGGTGGAGGCCATTTTTTATTTGGCACCTTTGTCTGAAGCTTGTCATAGATGGAACAGAATGGTGACCAGTTCCTGACCGGGGAGATAACCTGTCCTCTGCTAATATCCTAATTGGATTTGGCGGCTCTCTTCACAGCGGGTCATTATTCTGATTACTTATGTCAATCTGGAAAGCTGCAGGTCTGCGGTAAGGTCACATCGTACATCCACAGCAAAAAAAAAATTATAAAAAAAAACAACAAAAAAAAAACTTTTTCACCAGTCTCAAAATTTGTAATGATTTTTAGGCCTTAAGGAGCTAAAACATAAAAAAATGCCCCCCAAAGTCCCCACTTTAGAAGCCACACCCCCTGAAGTTTTCACCCCTCAGGTGTTCCATAGACTTTATTTTAATTGGACACTGAATTTTTTCCCCCAATAATTTGTTGCTCAAGTTTTCATTTAAACATGTGTTAATAGAAGAAAAAGCCAACTAGTGTGTCTCCTAAGGTCTCATGCACACGGCCGTATGTTTTTTGCGGTCCACAAAAAACAGATCCGCAAAAAATACGGATGACATCCGTGTGCATTCATTTTTTTGTGTAGTGGAACAGCTGGCCCCTAATAGAACAATCCTATCCTTGTCCATAACATGGACAATAATAGGACATGTTCTATTTTTTTGCGGAACGGCAATACGGACATATGGAAACTGAGTAACTTCCGTTTTGTTTTTTTGCGGACCCATTGAAATGAATTTTTCCGCATACAGTCCGCAAAAAAATGGAACGGACACGGAAAGAAAATACATTTATGTGCATGAGCCCTTAGTATGAGGATAGCTGTTTGGGCACATGGCAGAGCTTGGAAAGGAAGAAGTATTTATTTATTTATTTTTTTTTATTTTGGAGTGTGTATTTTGCTGGAATGATAGTTGCATGAAGGTGTTTTTTTTTTTTTTTTTGTTTTTTTTTTTTTTTTCAGCTCAGTAGAATTTAAAATCGCTGTTATTCCCCTGATTTAGTCCTTTATTACTGGAAAAAATATAATATACCCAAAAATAGTACCAATAAAAAAACTGCTTGCCCCACAATAAAAATCTTTTTATTTAATTAACTTTTTTGTTTAAGTATACTTCTTTTGCACAAGTAGTTTTGTATTTGTTTTAAATGTTTGTGTTGCTTCAACTTAATTTTAATAACTCCAGAGCTGTGTGGCTTCTTTTATGCCATTTTTCAGGAGAAGGATAAACTGAAAAGCAATTGTCTTGCTTTTGTGAACTGTGTTTTAGTCCCACGATGATACTTGAATCTGCGACCTTCTGATTGCTTCCACAATACACTGGTTACGTAGTGCTGTCGGTCAGTGGTCTTGCAGTCTTGTGCACTCATCTGTCAGGAAGTAGTAGACCCTCATTAAAGTTGAGCATGAACTACTTAAAGGGGTTTTCTGGGATTTAACTACTGATGATCTATCCTCAAGATAGGTCATCAGTATCTGATCGGTGGGGGTCTGACACCCGGGACCCCCACCGATCAGTTGTTTGAGAAGGCACCGGCGCTTCCGTGAGCGCCGCAGCTTTCTCTCAGCTTTTCCTAGGCGAGTGACGTCAGGTTTATCGGTCACGTGGCCTAAAGCGGCTCAGCCTCATTCAAGTGAATGGGGCTGAGCGCAATACCAAGCACAACCACTGTACAATGTACGGCGCTGTGCTTGGTGAGCAGGGAGAAGGTCGCGGCGCTCACAGAAGCCTTGGTACCTTCTCAAACAGCTGATCGGCGGGGGTCCCGGGTCAGATACCGATCAGATACTGATAACCTAGACAGAGGATAGGTCATTGGTAGTTAAATCCTGGAAACCCTTTAATCATCTGAATCGAGGAGATATAGAAATTTGCCGAAAGGCGAACTTTTTCTAGAAGCTTGACGTTCTCCTCCTATCCCTCTCCAGCCCTGTGTCACGCTTGGTCCGGGAAGGGTTTGGTGGGTCTGCCTGTAACATGGTGGGAATGGTAAGGTGGATTTTTGACAATGCGGCTTTGTAGAGTAAAGGGGCCAAATTTATCATTAGCAAATGCCTGAAAAAGTCACAAACTGCGCGTTTGCAAATTTTTCTAAAATTTTTGCACAAGTAGTGTTTCTCTGCCGGCCTCGCCACTTTCCTGATAGTGCCCTGCCACATTTACCATCTATGATGCTGGTTTTCTAGCATAGAAGAACACTGAAATCTATGCCAGCCCCCCTTTCAGTTGAGGAGCACGGACTGCCAGGCTGTGATCAATCTCCCCATCAAGTTAAATCTAGTTTTTCCAGATCTAACAAAGGTGTCTGTTTTTTTTTTTTTTGTTTTTTTTTAAACTAAATTATCTTCTATGGCTGTATACGGGTCCCCATAAGAGGCACAGTCTGAACTGTGAGCAGTGGTGGGGGATGTGTGCTGAATCGCGTAAGCTCTGTCTTCGCACTTCTTGGTGAAGGTCCTGTGGTTTTACCTTTGTATCACATAGACCCGGTGGAGGGAGTCCATTTTACTCTGGTGCCTCCGTTGGCAGAGATGAGACGGAGGATGGCCGGCTCGTTCTCAGCCATCTTATCGGAGTATCTGGGGGTTTGAATGTCTTGCTATGTGTTCCAGCTTTGCCACATTGGGGCAGTATACTGTTTACAGACCACTTTCTGGCATCTTGTCTTGTCGTGCCCCTTAGTTTAAAGGGAACCTGTCATCAACTTTATGCTGACCTCACTGACGGCAGCATAAAATAGTGACATAAATGCTGATTTCAGCGGTGTGTCACTCATGAGCTAAAAGTAAGTGGTTGCTGAGAACCAGCATCATAATCATTGCAACCCAGGCCTTGAAAAGAGTCAAATCTACCTGAGAAGAGTCATGGTTATTCATAATCTCCTGATCTCCGGCCCATCTCCTGATGATTGTCAGTTCTCTCCTAGAGAGAAAGGGAGAAAACTAGGTAAAAGACTGTCAGTCATCAGCAGGTGGGCAGGGGGAGCAGGAATTCATGAATAACCATGACTCTTCTCAGGTAGGTTTGACTCTTTTCAAGGCCTGTGCTGCAATGATTATGATGCTGGTTCTCGGCAACCACTTACTTTTAGCTCATGAGTGACACACCGCTGAAATCAGCATTTCTGTCACTAATTTATGCTGCCCTCAGTGAGGTCATCATAAAGTTGATGACAGGTTCCCTTTCAGATATAATTTGCTAAAATCACGTATTTCTCTGTCCCTGTAGGTTGGCAGCCTCGGTGGTTTGTATTGGACAATGGCATCTTATCTTACTATGACTCGCAGGATGACGTCTGCAAGGGCAGTAAAGGAAGCATAAAAATGGCGGTGTGTGAAATTAAAGGTAAGTGTTGTTGGTTTTCAAAAGCTGTTAAAATATTTCCAGCCTGAAGCGTTATCGCTCCTGTCATGGGTCGAATCCTGCACCGAACTACTGTATTTACTCGCTGATCCCCATTCTCCTTCGTTCTGTTGGTGTCGATGTTGCGCTCGCCCTTCCTGCCTACGTCCTGACACAGCAAGTAATGATTGGGAATACCGCTCAACCGATCAATAGCAGCGATGACCTGCCGTAGCCTGTGACTGGCTGAGTGGCGTTCACAGCCACCTCCTGATGTGTGGAGAGTAGCAGAGGCCCAGACTTGGTCGCAACAGCAATGGTTTGAGATCAGCAAGGGGGGTGTTGGGACAATCAAACAAGGAGACTATGGATAATCACAATACTTTAGTAAGTGCCTTGTATTAACTTTCTCTACATAATAAATGCCACTTGCTGAAGTTAGAGAACCCCTATAAGGATATAAGTATATTTTATTTTAAAATATTTTTGTGAATATGTGCAAAAAAATCTTAAAATATTGCAGTTTTTACATTGGTCAAAAAAGTTTTATTTTATATAAAAGTTTTTATATTATAAAAGTTTAATTTTCTTGTGTGTGTATGTACCATATTTTTCGCCCTATAAGACGCATTTTTTCCCCCAAAAAATGGGGGAAAAGTGTCTTTGCGTCTTATGGGGCGAATGCTAATGAGCGCTTCCATTAAGGAAGCGCTCATTAGCATTGGAGGACAAGGAAGCGGTGAAGACTCTGTACTCACCGCTTCCTGGTCCTCCGGTCGGCTGTGCAGGGCTGCGCACAGCGTGAGGGCGCTCTGTGACCGCCAGTTCACAGCACAGCCGACAGCAGGAGGAAGCAGAGCGCGGACGGTGAGGAGCGGCGGCGTCCAGGAGCAGGAGAGGTAAGTGCTTTATTTATTTTATGTGTTCTGCGGCTGGGGGGCTGGCAAAGGAGGCACGGGGGGGGGGGGGGCTGGCAAAGGAGGCACTGGGGGGCTTTTATCTGAGATCTGATTGGGGGTATTCTTATTGGGGTCTAATCTGAGGTTATATTGGGGTCTTAACATTGGGGGGCTGTTTGGGGCTGTGAGCTGAGGTCTGATGAAAAATATTTTTTTCTTATTGTCCTCCTCTAAAACCTAGGTGCGTCTTATGGGCCGGTGCGTCTTATAGGGCGAAAAATACGGTATATGTATGAAAAAAAGATCGATGTGATATGTGTGTCCACAGTATATTCTCTAGCTCTCTTGTAATGCTGGGGGTCTAGATATGACCGTATAGAGACGCTGTACACCATGCACATGAAGCTCTGGGAGCAGCTCCTCAGGTCTCCAGGGTCTGTCCATCTTAATACATGTGACTATACCTGTTTGGGTCTTCTTTCATTTGACCTCTATTCATTTTTGTCTGCCAAAAAGCATGTGCAGCATGGAGTATATGAGGACGCTTATGTGCCCTATCTGTATAGAAACATTTTCATAGGTCCAGCACTGCAGTTAGTCCACTATCTTCCACATGGTTAAAAACGTGTTAAAACATTGTAACCTATGTTTCGAGCGTCCATATTGCTCTTACAAATGGCTACTTGATTGCGTTACTAGAAACATTCAAAGGGTCCCTGAGTTTAGTAACATTTTTGATATGTCAGAGACATTTTAAAAGTGTTGATCGGTGGGTGATCTGAGTGCCAAGACCCCCATGATCTTTAGAACGAGGCGAGAGAAACGCTCGCATGTTGTGCGCTCTCTCCTTGTTGCAGGGGAGGACACTAGACAGACTCAATAGAAAGTCCATGGGCCGGTTCAGTTCTGTCCCCCCCACAGTGAGGAGAGAGCACGATGTGTGAGCGCTTTCTCTCCTCGTTCTAGCAATCAGCGAGGATCTCAGCACTTAGACCCCCACCAATCAAACTTTTGATACGTCTGTGACATGTCAGAACTTTTATGAAAACTCAGTGATCCTTTAAAAAAGAAACACTGACCAGCGTAGAGCATTGTACAGATCACATGATGTGAATTGGCTGATATGGCCTCATCCTCCCCACCAAAAGCCTTTCCTAACTGTTAGGCCTCATGCACAGCACGGATACCGGCTGAATTTTTTATTGACCCAGTGGTCCGCATTTTACGGACAAGTGTAGGACATATTTATATCTTTTTGCAGAATGGACATATGGATGCAGAAAGCACACAGATCTTCTGTGTGCTTTTTGCATCCGTATGTCTGTTCCCCAAAATACTTCAATGGGTCTGCAAAAAATGTTTTTGGTACAAGGACCGCATCTGTATTTTACGGACCTCAAAACGCCCAAGGCTGCTTTCACACACAGTTGGTGTTTGGCCAGGGATTTCCATCGGTGATGGTGAGCCAAAACCAGAAGTGGAGCCTACACAGAGATAAGGTATAAGAGAAAGATTTGCGCCTGTTCCGTGTTTTATCACTGCTCAAATTTAGGCTTGGGTAACAATATCAAACATCATATGTAAAGTATATGCAATTCCGTATTGGGAAAAGACGTCTCAGTTTCTATATCGGGGTTCAGCAACCTTCGGCACTACAGCTCCCAGCATGCAAACATGCTTGGCTGTTCTCCTAACTCCCATAGAAGTGAATGGAGCATTCTGGGAGTTGTAGTTTAAGAACATCTGGAGTGCTGGAGGTTGCTGACCTTGCCTGTCCTATATAAATACTTAGGTTAGTTTCACACTACCATTGTGAGATCCGCCAGGGAACCGCCCGCTGGGTCTCTCTGGATCCGGCAGTGTTGGAAGCCGCTGCGTTCTCATCTGGCCGCATTAAACTATAATGGGGACCGGCGGCGATCCGGCCTCAAATATGGCGAGAATTGGCCAGACGAAAACCTCTGCTGGATCTCCAGCACTAGTGCGAAACTAGCCTTACATGATTGATCAGTGTGGAATCTCGGGGGATGTGTCATGTGACATTGTGTGTGCTGTTCTGAATCAGAGATGAAATGCAAAAAAGTAATAAATACAAGATATCAAACATTTCTGCGTATACGTCCTGATATTGGAAAGATACTTTCTAGTTTCTACATGAATACGTGTTCCATTGATGAGTGTAGAATCTCACAGCCAAAGTATGACTGTGCTGTAAACCTATTAACCAATTAACTGCACTATCTGAACAAAGTCCAAAGCCTTCATGAAGTGAATCACCCACATAATTTATTGTATATTACTGTTTATTTCTCCTAAAATACTAGTAAAAAAACACACGCTATTGGGTACATTTCCAGTATGGCCGCCCCCAGGGAAGCCCATCATTTCTAATCTATAAATTTACATGTAATCAAATGACACATTCCCAGACGTATAGCTGCCGTGCTTCCCTTTGTTTGTCTATTTAATTTCATGTATTAAATCTTCTCCGTGCTGTACTAATCCCTATTCTCAGTTCATTCAACAGACAACACCCGGATGGAGCTGATCATCCCTGGGGAGCAGCACTTCTACGTGAAAGCCGTGAATGCCGCCGAGCGGCAGAGGTGGCTGGTAGCGCTAGGAAGCTCTAAGGCATGTCTAAGCGATAACCGAACTAGGAAAGAAAAAGGTGAGGTCTTCTCATGTCTTTGTATTGTGCATCTCCAAACACTGAATGAAAATGGAGGGAAGGTGATCACCAGACTGATCCATGCAAAAAGCATTTTATGACCGTTTGTAAGTAGGCTCTGTTCTGGCAGGCCAATAACTGGGAATCAGAACTTTTCTACTGGATATTATTGGAAGGATAAAGGCAGCCATTTTGATCCAGCCTTGGCTTTATACTGGGGCGGTGTTATTTCTACACATTCTGTTCCAGCCCAGGACTCCAGGTTGACACTTCTGGCTTCTTGGGCACTTTGGATTAGTCACCTGGAAGACTGGAAATGTGAGCTGTGAAACCTTTAGCAGCAGCATCATCATCACCATTGAAGTTTGATGGAGGAGAATATTGGTTCCTGAGGTGCTCAGTGGTTTAGATATTGGTGTTGTGAACCTTAGGACCACGATATCTGCCCAGAGGGATGGCAGCCATATGAGCATTGTGTACACAGCAGTCTTGATGGCAGATAAAGGGATAAGAGTGACATAAGTCCTGTTATATGTAACTTGGTAGGTGTTGGTGCCATAGCCTATCGTGGTCACTTCTCACTAACCTGGAGCCTTCACATCACAACCCCATAGAAGTAATTTCATGGAGTTTCCTTCCAGTAGGATCCACAGTACGGTCACAGGATGGGACTGACCAAGTTTTAGCTTTTGAGAAGAAATAAGCAAATACACAATGTTGGAAACTTGAGGAATTGCGTAGTCTTTACCTTTTTGTGAATTGCTATTTTTATTATTACCTAAGAGTAATTTGGTTGTATCCTTATTTGCAGAAATCAATGAAACCAATGAATCACTGAAAACCAAAATGTCCGAATTGCGGCTGTATTGCGACCTGTTGATGCAGCAGGTGCACACGATTCAGGAGTTTGTAAGTCACGATGAGAGTCGGCCATCGCCCAGTGCTGAGGTATGACCCATACCTGCAATCATTGTGACAAACGGGTTTTTTTGATGAATAATACATCATTTTCTGTGGTTATCACCTTTAATTGTATGGATTCAGGATGGGCAAATCCTGCTTCTGTTACTGGAACAGGGACTGCGCATGTGCTATTACACAACCAAAAATCATTTGAAGAGTTATTACATTTACTTATATAGTATGGTGCCACCTGGTGTTCATAGTGTATAGCAATTTTCACATCTATCTACTGAGCTCCTATCTGGTGGACGCACATGCTCAGTGACTCCCCACCACCAGGTCTCTATCTTTTGTTCACTGCAGAGCAGCTGATTTTTTTGCCTTGCTTGGCAGACTTCAGAAGAACCTTCATATGAAGAGGACTCAAGCACCAGCCCAGGACGATCCAAAAGGGTCATTTGTTTGCCCTATTATAGTAGTTGGTCAGTGTATCAATTAGTAGTCACCAACCCCTATTGACATAAGCTGCTCAGAGTTACAGAGTAACTAAACTTTAATTTTAATTTTTTTTTTTACTGTTCCTAATGCCCTAATAATCTTTCTAGTGTATTTTATTAATGGATTTTGAATTTTTACTAGAGATATTTCCCTCCTAAAGCGCAGTTTTTCTGTGTGGTTTAAATGCACTCTTTTGGCACGGACTCTACATTTATGAATGGGGCCACATAGAATGGAATAAAGGTAGGTGCACACATTGCTGCTCCTGCCTGTGCCCCCGAGGTTTACTAAATCCTGGCATGGCACATGGGTACCCTGTAACAATGTACTATGCCAGGATTAGCTGATTGGAGCGGGCTCCTGCCTGTGCCTACTTCACTAAGCTAAAAGCTGACATGCAGGACGCTTAGCGGAGCAGGCACAGGCAGGAGAAGCAATGTGTCCTCCTGCCCGTACTCTGTTCTCTGCGGCTCCATTCATAAACTGCAGAGTCCGTACTCTGTACACCACTGAGAAGTCAGCGGTGTGGAGAATAGTGAATTAAAAAATTTTTTTTTTTTGGTGGGGGGGACGACAAGGTGACTAAAAAAATTGTGCGTTTTTAATAACTTTTTTTTCCTGTTGTGTTTTTTTTTTTTTTTTTTTTTTTTTTTTTTTACATTTTTTTTTTTTAAATTTATTTTTTAAATATTTTAGTAGTTTGGACTTTTTGTACGTGGCGATTATGTAAAATGTTTATTTATTGTTAATATATTTTATATGTAAAATTGGGAATGGGGTGATTTAAACTTAATATATTGTTTTTGTTTTTTTATGTTATTTTAGTATTAGCCCCCTTAGGGGGCCTATTCACCCTAATAGATCTCTATTAGGGTGAATAGGACTTCACCCTGTCCCTGCTGCCCTGGGCTTTGTGCACACAGCAGCAGGGAGCTTACCATGGCAGCCAGTACTTCAGTAGCGTCCTGGTTGCCGTGGTAACCGGAGCCCCTGCGATTACACTGCTGGGGCTCCGATCGGAACTGCCACTGAACCACCAATGAAGGGGGGGGGGGACGACGACCCTGTGGCCACCAATAAACATAACTATGTTTAATACAAGTACAGGAGGCGGGTGCAGGCTCCGAATCACATAGCCGGCACCCAACCTGTATGACAGGGAGTGGCGATCAGCGGCAGTTAACCCCTCAGGTGCCGCACCCGCCTCTTGTATTAAACGATCGTTATGTTCATTGGTGGCACAGCGGCCACAGCCCCTCCCCCTCCTCCACCCCTCTCTACTCTCATTGGTGGCAGCAGCACAAGGGAGAAGGAGAGACGGCTTCCTTCTCCCCTGTACTGCTGAGGAGAACATGGAGTGCGCTGAGAGCAGCGTGCACCATGTTCTCTGATACTAGGCTGCGCACCGCTACAAAAGTATCGATTGGGTATCAATAATTTGATACCTGGTGCAACCCTAATCTCTAGTAAAAATACAATATCCATTAGAAAAATTATTAGGGCATTAGGGAAAGTTTAGTTACTCTTTAAGAATCCGAAAGTGTTCTTGACATGGTTCTCATTCTAGCTAACAGAGGCCTGCACAGTTCCCCTTTTATTTCCGGTTACTGTAAGGACTTTTTGCTGCATATTTTTATTACAGAAACCACTGCCTCATTCATGTGGATGGGGCTTGTAGACGATCACTCGCCTGCCACAGAAGCGTCCACATTCAGATTGATAAAACTCAGCTGCAGGAATTTCTGCACCAGATCTGCGATGTGCATTCCTTATCTGTATCATGGGTGGGAAGAACATAACCGAGCTCATGAAGAATCCCTTCAGTGAATGTGTGTGCAGTAAACTTTGCAAATTCTATTTTTGTATTTAGAATATGAATGAAGCCTCTTCTTTGCTCAGCGCAACCTGCAACACGTTTATTACCACACTTGAAGAATGTGTCAAGATAGCAAATGCCAAATTCAAGCCAGAAATGTATCAGCTGCCTCCTCATGAGTCTTTGGTGTCCGCTGTATCTCCTTCTCCTGTACAAATGGTAATGTAGAAGATATGAGTGTGTTTCCTTTCATAGCTGTTTGCTGCACGTGGATTTTGTTGCTTGTGAATCCCACCTGGTGTTCCTGCCCAGGAGCACTTCTGGCCGCCTGTTCTGCAAGAAACTGCTCACCTTGTTCTCTTGAATAGAGCTGTGCTTCAGTTTCCCTGCGCAGTAGGTGGCTGGTGTGCTGCTGTGCCAGGGGTCAGTGACGGGGACTCACTTGTACATCAGTGCTGGAAAATCCACCTCTTAGTACTGAAGCAGCAAAATGCATACAGGTTTAGCAAAATTCATACACAAGCTTCTGAAAAAAATATGGAAATTGACCTGCAGTGCGGATTTTAAATTGGCAGCGTGTCAATTTATGTTACGGATTTGCACTGCAGATTTCACCCTTTGCAAAACATAGGGTGAAATCCAACAACTTGTCATGTAAGGCCTTATTCGCACAGTCAGTTCGGTCAGTGATTTCCATCAGTGATTGTGAGCCAAAACTGTGTCTCTAAACACGCAACAGGTGCAGATCTTTCCCTTAGGGCCCGCATCTATTCCGCAATTTTGCGGAATAGATACGGCCCCGTTCACTTCAATGAGAGCGGGCAGCCGCAGCTCCGCAAAGAAAAATAGAACATGTCCTATTCTTGTCCGCAGGAGCGGACAAGAATAGACATTTTGAACGGAGCGCCCGGCCGTGTGTTCCGCAAATTGCCGAGCGGCATCCGTTTTGTGGACCCGCAGTACTACGGCCGTCTGAATGCGGGCTTATATTGGTAATGAGGATGAATAAGCAAATCACCGTATCACACAATGGGGGAGATGTATCAAGACTGGTGCATCCATCTGCTTGTCTTGATCTCCCTGCACTGGCGCAAAAAGAAAACTCTTTAACAAATCAGGTGCATCTTTTCCCTGCACCAGAAACTGAAGTGTACGCCAGCTACAGGCTGGCATAGACTTCAGTTATAACCTCTGCCACTTTCTGACGAAGCTCTGCCCACTTCCACCACGCCACACCCTTTTCTTGCCACCTCTGAAAAGTGTCGAGAAGCCTAAAAAGTCTCAAACTATGGCACACATACGGTGTGTGACTTTTTTATACTACAATAGTGGCGTTATTAGCTTCTTTTACTGTGTTGATCTTTTCACTGTTGTAGAGCATCTGTCAGCAGGATCAACCCTATTAAACCAGCCATGATGTCAGGTAGGGCTGGCCCTGCTTATTAAACTCCTCTGTGCTTCCCTGGACACTCCCCCTTCAGGGATGCAGAGTGGGGAAAGGTAAAGTGGATGAGTGGCTAGGGTCACTCTGTCCCTTGGTGCACTTGAGTCCTAATTTGCATATTTAAACACATTTTCCCCCAGTAAAGAATTATGGCTGGTTTAATAGGGTTGATCCTGCTGACAAATCCCCTTTAAATGATCAATGGAGGGGAAAAATACATTATTCCACAATGCAATAGATTACTGTTGTATGTCCTGAGCATGATATGGTGGATGTCTTTTTAAATATATATATATATATATATATATATATATAATTTTTTTTTTTTTTTTTAATCAGATGAAGAGATCCATGAGCCACCCAGGCAACTACACTACAGACAGGTGAGACAGATACAAAACTCCACCTCTTTGAGAAGACCACCCCTTTATCCAGACCAAATTTCCTGTGACACATTTTCACTTTCATCACATGCATTTCATCCATTTCAACAACTAGGATATGCCACAAATGTCAGGTGCATGTCCCACCTCTGGGACCCCTCTAAGCGAGCTCTGTTATCTTTGGAAGTCCCATAATGGTGAATGGGAGAGCAAGCTCTACCACCTTGCCGCTATGAGACTGCTGGAGATAGCAGAGGCAGCGCTTGGCTAGTTTTGGAACTCTCATAACTGTGAATGGAGGATGGCCGGGCTTGCTTGCCGGTCCCAACCTTTGTGGCATATGCGAATGACATACGAGAAATATTGAGATGGGAAAACCCTATCCTGACCAGCGCTGGTGTACATGTACAGCGCTCCGATTGGGTGGGGTTTGTGGAGAGAGGGGGCTCCTTCTCTGAACCCATTGGGTTCTCTGTGGTGACGAGGTCCCAATGGTTGGAACAGCAGCCCAGTGCCTTATACTGGCATTGGGGCCTGCCTTCTATGGCTGGGTCTCATAGGCACAGTGTATTACACTGACATTCAATACACTGCAAGAACAGTTTTTTTTTTTTTTTTTTCACATAACCTTACAAAATGCAATCAAAAAGTCGTATGCACCCCAAAAAGGTACCAATGAAACCGTGACTTCATCCTGCAAAGAAATGAGCCCCCCACATAAGACAATGACCCCCCCCCCCCAAAAAAAATAAAAATAAAAAAAATAAAAATAAAAATTATGGCTTTCATAAAATGACGATGCAAAAACATGATTTTGTGCTTTGTGCAAAAGTGGTAAAACTTAAACAAAATATATAAACTTGGTATCTCTGTAATGGTACTGACCAGCAGAATAAAGAAAATGTGTAATTTTTCCACACGGTGTATGCCAAAATAACAAAACCCAAAAAGCAATGGCAGAATTGTTGCATGTTTATCCTGCTTCTCAAAAAGTGAAATAAAAAGTGTTCAAAAAGTTGTGTATGCCCCAAAATAGAACCAATGATGATGGCAACTCATCCCACGAAAAAGAAGTCCTCAAACGGAGAAAAACATGTGGTAAAAATAAGTTAACTGGTATCCGAGAGACTGTTCAATACCAACATGGTGCCTGTAAACCAATCCATCAAAATCTGCACTGCAAAAGCCGTATGGCGCTCCTCCCCTGCAGTGTGCCCCTACAGCAGTTTAAGACCACATGTGGGGGGGGGGGTTGTCATATTCAGGAAAAAATGGGTAATAAACTATTGGGTTCTTTTTCTCCTGTTACCCTTGTGAAAATGAAAAATGTGGGGCTAAAGCGACATTTTTATTGGAAGAAATGAAATTTTTCATGTTTCTAAATTCTGGTAAAACACCTGTGGGGTCAAAGTGCTCAGTACACCCCTTACTAAATTCATTGAGGGGTGTAGTTTCCAAAATGGGGTTACTTTTGTGGGAGTTTCCACTGTAGGGGTACCTCCAGGCTCTCTTTAAATACAACATGGCACCCCAAAATATTTCAACAAAATCTGCCCTCCAAAAACCACATGGCGCGCCTTCTCTTGTGGGCCCTGCGTTGTGCCCATAGAGCAGTTTACGACCACACGTAGGGTGTTCCTGTAAACTGCAGAATCGAGGTAATAAATAGGTGTTTTTTGTTTTTTTTTGTTTTTTTTGTTTGTTAACCCTTGCTATGTTGCAGGAAAAAATGGATTAGCATAAAAAAACTGCAAAAAAAAGTTTCCTTTTACTCTTGTAGAGCAAAGTTTATAACATCAGTTTTGAATAATTTAAGGGGTGTGGTTTATAAAATGGGGACATTTATGGCAGGTTTCTATTATATAAGCGCCACTAAATCACTTTATAACTGAATTGATTGAAAATTTGAAAAATTGCTTCTAAAATTCTAAGCCTCCTAACGTCCTAAAAAAAGAAAAAACATTTACAAAATGATTCTAACATAAAGTTAAAATGTAAAATGCCTCATAAAATAGCTATCTGTCTTAAAAGTAGAGATATTCAGATTTAGAAAATTGTGAATTGTTATCTGTAAATTTAGAATTTTTTTTATAAATAAAGGGAAAAAATATTGCCCCAAATTTACCGCTAACAGGAAGTACAATGTGTCTCCAGAGAACATTCTCAGAATCGGAGTAAAACCATTCCAAGGTTATTACCACACAAAGTGACACGTCAGATTGCAAAAATAGGCCAGGGCAGGAAGGTGGAAACAGGCCTGAGGTAGAAGAGAGTTAAAAGATTTTTATACTGATGACTAGTTTTGCCTGAAGTTATGAAAACTTGCTGCCTTGCTTAATTTCCATTCTGCCGACAGCTAGCAGGAAAAGAGACCGGAGACGGTTGCTTTTTAAGCAAAAAAAAATGTTCAAAGATGTGTTTTAGACTTCATTAATGTCAGTAAAATTAAAGCAACTCTGCATCTTAGTGACTTATTTTGCTTTCTCTCTGGGGATTTTCTATAGGATTACCTATTCCATAAAGGAGTCTTCATCGTCAGTTCATCGGGTGTCTAACAGGAGGAGAAGTGCTTATTCAGATACTGAAGCAATTAGTGATGGACCAGTGGAGGACAATGAGAGTAAGGAGTAGGTTTATATAGCACTTTTTTACAGTCCAAGGCCTCATACGCCCAGCCGTAACCGTATTGCCACCTGTAAACAGCGGGTCCGCAATATATAGGCACCAACCATGTGAACATGGTATTGTGGATGCTGACCCATTTAGTTGAACGGGTCCGCAATCCGCAAGGAGCGATGAGGAATGGAGTGCTTCTGCAGGGTTTCTCACCATGCCTCTGTAAATGGTATTCACTAAAATTTTGGTATTCTCAATGTTGGAGATAAGATCAGGGAGGGTAGGAAAGGTTTTAAACAGAAAATATTTGTGTGGAGCGGGGGAAGAGCATCAAGTTTTTAGATGGCAAATCGTGCAAGTGAACTTTACCAGAGTATAGGTGGAGGGGAGAAATACACAGGCTGTAAAAAAGAGAGAGACCTCAGCAGACTTTGCAGGTGGGGTGTGGGGAATCACCAACTCTTCAGTATCCATGTCTGTCAGCACAAGTGAGAAGGGGGTCACTCTTGGGCTGTAAACAGGAGTTTGGTCCCAGAATGAAGCTGGACACACAAACCTCACATCCAGCAGGGGCACACCCACATGAGAAATCTGAAACTAAGAGCAAGTTGCAAATTGATGAAGATTACAGTCTGAAATGTAGCAGTTTGTGAGTTAAATGACTATGAAATACGATTTATGAAAATTTTTTTTTTCTTGTTATAACCAATGTATAAATTGCCACAGGGCCTTTGCATTGCCCACGGGTCGGAATGAATGGTGGATTTCCTTCAGCAAGCAGTGCTGATGGCAGCAAGATGAAGTCAAATAATCCGTCCGAAGCCGATGATTCTCCTGCCTCGGTCTCTTCCTGAAGCTTGAGAGAAGAGCTTTAGGTGTTAATGTACTTTGTAAAAGTCCTGCTATGCAATGGCAGCTGGTGTCGGACCTTCATGACCTAGAAACATTTGTCGGACCTTTTAGATGGATTTCGCTGCACTTTATATAATGCTGTAAGAGCAAACTTTGAAGTGAGTTTTATCTTTGTACAGTTTATTTGCAAAAGTATTTTCCTACTAACCCTTCACAGTCTGAATGTGCATTCTTGATCAAGCAGCCGTACAATGCATAGAATATGCAATTGCTATGCTTTTTGTTTTCTTTTAACATGCATCAAACTGACAGGTTAGACCAAGTGCTTTATAGATTAGTACTCTACTAAGACTTGAAAGCCAAAACCATTGGATTTACAGGAGTCCTCCTCTGCATCTTCTTGCCCCATACAAGTATGTGGGTACTATACATCTGGATACCTAACTTTTTTTTTTTTTTTTCCCCCCTCTTCTCCAGAATTATGCTGCCAAATTTATGGCAAAACATGGTGTGAGATTACTGGAAGGCTTTGTATGCAAGGCATCTGACTATTCAGCTGAAGAATAAACCCAGCAATGATAAGGGCGAAATCTACCTTAAAATCATATTGGTTGGCCTCTTCGCTGACCTCACTCTTACACTTTTTGGTGTATGTGCCTGGAATAGTATGTATGGTAACTGTATCCTGTACAGTTAAGTCAGTTGCCCATTGACTCCCATGTAAAAAAATGTATACTGTGCAACTGTACTTTTCTTCACAGCAAGAACAGTCTGAAGAATGTGCAGAAATAGTAGTGGCACTGGGTCACAAAGGGACTCCGTGGCCTTTCTGCCACATAAGAGGACAGGTTTACAGTCAAAGATGTCAAGAGGATCCCTGTTTCAGGGTTTGCATGAGGTCCCAGGTCAAGTTATGCCTTTGAAATAAAGGCCATTTGGTTCGTAGCAGTTTTCTGAGAAATGTGATAAATCTCCAGCCAGCTCCTAAAGGGGTTGTCTCACTTCAGCAAAGTTAGTACAAGGCACTTACTAATGTATTGTGATTGTCCATGTTGCCTCCTTTGCTGGTTTTATTCATTTTTCCATCACATTAAACACTGTTCGTATCCAGAGGTTATGACCACCATGCAATCCAGGAGCGGTGGTCGTGCTTGCACACTATAGGAAAAGGGTCCGGCCTCTCTGGTGGCCAGGACCAGGGGAGCACGCATTTGCGCACATGCACAGCAGCTCCTGTCGTGACCACCTGCATATCTTCGCTGGATACAAGCTGTGTATAATGTGATGGAAACATGAATCAATCCAGCAAAAGAAGCAATATGGAGAATCACAATACATTAGTAAGTGCCTTGTATTAATGTTCTCTACATAATAAATGCTATTTGCTGTAGTGAGACAACCCTTTAAGGGGTCTGGGAGATCAGTGGACTTTCTGGGCAGTCTGCGGTTCTCCAGCCATTGTGACGCTACAACTCCTAGCTTACAAGAGTTCTTGTCTCTCCAAAGTAATATAATATTAATATAATAATAAGCCAGTATTACAATAGCAAGATAAGTAAAATTCTCAGTTTTCAGTGTGAACTTTCCATTTTACTCCACAGAATGTGTTGATGTCAGGATAACCCCCGTCTCCTGTCTTGGGTATTTTCATGTGTGCTGAATGGCTTATGACTTCTACGTGTGAAATAACTTTTCATCTGTAGGGGCCATGCATCCAAAAAAACATGATGCAAAACCATAGCTTTTTGTGGCAAAACATGGCGTTAAAGCATCCATAGTGATGATCAGCTGATCTCCTGGGAGCAACCGCTGCAAGTGGCTAGTCACTTCCCTGCAGGTAGAATGTGGTATTACACAAAGTCAACGGCCACCACGTCTACGGCTTGTATTAGACCAGCAAATGTCATGTGGAGAACGATAGTTCTTAATTATAGTTATAATTAGTAATAAGGCATCTGTCAGCAGACTTGTACCTGTTACATGTGCACCTGGCATCTGAAGACATCTGTGTTTGTCCCGTATTCATCTGTGTCCTGCATTGATGAGAAAAATGTTGTAATATATGCAAATGAACCTCTAGGAGCAACAGGGGCGTTACCATTACTCCTAGAGTGTCTGCTCTCTCTGCAACGGCTGCACCCTCTGCACTTTGACAGAGCCAGGCAGTCGAAATGTGATCACAATTGGCCTTGACTATAAAGTCAAAGAGGGCGTAGCAGTTGCAGAGAAAGTGGACTCTGGGTGTAACTGAGCCACCTCCATCGCTCCTAGAGGCTCATTTGTATATATGAAAACATTTTTCTCAGCAATGTGCACACCTATGAACATGGGACCAACACAGATGTCTTCAGCTGCCAAGTGCACATGTAACAGGTCAGACAGTGTCATAGGTACAAAACTGCTGACAGATGCCTTTTTTATTCATTGGAAATGAAGCACAAGAGTTGTCCCATGAGGACACGCCCCCTCCACATGCCCTAGTAGGGCACATGAATGTCAGGGAGGGCATGACAATGAGCTCATTTCTCCATATACGTCTTCTTGCATTTCCTAACTAGGCCTAAAGTATGTATACTTTAGCGTGCAAGAAGCCAAACCTGCATATAATTGTGCAGGGAGATGAGTGGACCTACCTTTACATGTGCTGTAGTTTGGTAGCTGCAGGGCCAGCATACTAGGTAAGTCATAAGAGGGCAGGGGAATAAGATGCATCATCTAAATGAGTCAAACTTGGGTTAAAGATATGTCATTTTAGTAGTTTGAAATTAAAATGCTTTACGGTCTATAATATGAAGCCTTGATCACCACCATATGTGACTTTCTAGTTGTTGCAAAGCTCCAACTTTTAGGCTACTTTCACATCAGTGTTCTCAGATTTTGAGATCTGCCACAGGTTCTCAAAACCTAAATAAAATGCTTCCGTTTCATTTAATACAGCCAGATGAATCTGTTTCGTCCGGATCCGGTTGTGTTAAGTAGAAACTGAACAAACCAGATCCGGCATGAAAATCCTTATAAGGGCTCATGCAAACAAACGTATTTTGTGTGACCGTCAGACCATATGCTGAACCGTTCATTTCAATGGGTCCGCACAAAACAAAACGGAAGTTACTCTGTGTGCGTTTTGTTTACGTATGTCCGTCCGCAAAACTGAACTTACATTGATTTTCTTGCCGGATCCGATTTGTTCAGTTTCGCTGACCAGACACACAACCACAGCTTGCAGTGTTTTTGTGTCTGGCCAAAAAACTGAAAAAAAAAAAACGGAACGGAAAGCATTCAGATGCATTCTGATCTGGTTTGTTCTTTTTTGTCCTCATTTATGATGAATGGGGACAAAACAAGCTATTTTTTCCCATGGTTTTGAGATCCCCTGCCGGATCTCAAAACCGGAATACAATGCACTGATATGAAAGTAGCCTTAGGCCTCTTCACATGAGTGATATGGAATGTGTCAGGACCTGTTCAGAAAAAAATGATGTGTTTTTTTGCAGAAGTTGAATCAGTTTTGTCTGCAATTGCATTCAGTGTTTCAGTGTTGTATCCGAATTGCATGTTTTTTTTTTTTTTTTCACGCAAGCCCCATTGAATTCTTTGGAGCCAGAGCTGCGTGAAAAATGCACAATATAGAATATGCTGGGATTTGTCCTGAACATGGAGATGATCAGTGCTCCACAGTGAAATGAATGGGTCAGGATTTAGTCTGGATGTTGGGAGTTGTAGTTTAGCAACAGCTGGAGTGTCACAGGTTGGAGATCATATAAAATATTCTACCCATGTATCAGTCATTTACAAACATTTTATAAACGCTGCTTGAATGGCCAAGCTTTAGTTCAGTTAAAAGGAGTCTGAGCAGTTTTGACCCAAAAAACTGCTGATAGCCCTAGTTAGGGGCAGGGGAGAGCAGTGCAAACATACCTTTTTGAGGAGCTTTTATTATCAGGAGAAGTGTGAATATGAACTTTTATTCTGCCAGATTCTACTCCTGCAAGAACTGTGAAGTGCTCTCTGCATTGACCTGCTTCACAGACCCTCCCCTGTGTTCTGAGTGACAGCTGTAGTGGTCTCCTGGTTGGATGCTACAGCTGTCACTCAGAGAGGAGGAGTTGTGAAGCAACTCGCTGCAGTGCACATTTCACAGTGATGCTCTGCAACTAGTGCAGTTGCTGGAACACTGCCCAGCAGAATAAGAGTTCATATTCACACTACTCCTGATGGCCACTACTACATTGTCAGGGTGGTTTTAGATGACTGTAATGAAGCCCTATTTTAGTGTTTGTATTATGGCTGCAAGTGGCAGACCTCCTACTGTTCTATCTAATTGAACACAGATCACCATAGGGTTCAGCTCCTTAAAACTGAAGAAGGTTGAATACGACCATCTGCAGTCAGTGCTTCCCATGTTAATTGCTGTATCAACTGTGTAGAAGAGGCCTGCAAGCAGCATCCTAGATTTCAGCTCTTGGGAACTCTGTGAATATCACTTCTAGATGACTGGGGGTAACTTACACTCAGCTCTGAACGTCTTTATGTTTAAGTTTGTTTTTCACTTTTATAAAAATCTGCCCGTACAGCCCTATTCCTGTTTTTAACACAAGTGACCATTGAGTACACAAGCGACCCTCTGCACTGCTGTCTCCCAAGACGTGAAAGCCGTTTACACTTTTTATACGTTTTATTTCCTTGTTGCTCATTAGTATAACATGCACTGTTTCCAATTTTTGTGAATTTATTAAATACGTCGATGTCGTCTGCGAAAAGGTTGTTATTGAACTGCTTCAACACAAATGCGTTTTTGTAAGCAATGACGTTAATATCTGTATGTACAGCAAGAGATTTATACAAAAATGTGCAGGTTTTTTTTTTCTTTAATGTGACTGCCATAATGTGCAAACATCTGTGCTTTTGAAGAAAAAAGTAGGCCATGCGAATGCTATAAAAGGCATTAAACTAGCCTTTTTGGGGATCGCCGTCCAGCATGCTGCATGTAGTAGACAAATGAGGTCAAGTGTTTAAAGGGCAACTGTCAGCAGTTTTGTACCTATGACACTGGCTGACCTGTTACATGTGCACTTGGCAGCTGAAGACATCTGTGTTGGTCCCATGTTCATATCTGCCCACGTTGCCGAGAATAAAAAGTTTTATATATGCAAATGAGCTGCTAGGAGCAACGGTGGTATTGCTGTTACACCTGGAAGCTTAGCGCTCTTTGCAGCGGCCACTCCCTCTGCACTTTGATTGACAGGGCCAGGCACTGTAAACATCATGCCTGCCTGGCCCTGTCAAAGTGCAGTGGGTGTGGCTGTTGCGGAGAGAGCTGAGCCTCTAAGTGTAATGGCAACGCCCCCGTTGCTCCTAGAGGCTCATTTGCATATATTAAAACATCATTTTTCTCAGCAATGCGGACACATATGAACATGGGACCAACACAGATGCCTTCAGCTGCCAAGCGCACATGTAACAGGTCAGCCAGTGTCATAGGTACAAATCTGCTGATGGATGCCTTTAAGACAATGGTGATAAATTTTCTGTGAATGTAGAATATACATTGTATAGAGCAGAGATCAGGAACCTCCGGCACTCCAGATGTTATGAAGCTACAATTCCCAGCATGCGCCATTCATTTCTATGGGAGTTATGAGAAGAGTAGAGCAATTATGCATTCTGGGAGTTGTAGTTTCACAACAGCTGGAGTGCCGGAGGTTGCCTACCCCTGGTATAGTTTGTGAATAGATATTCAAAGATGTGTGGCCATAGAAATATTTTATTATACTCTATGACATGCAGGGCAAGTATACATCTGCTAGATCCCAAGGCTGCGTGCTCATTATGGGCATGCCTGGGGAGGAGCACAATGCCTGGGAGATCAAAAAGTGGTGTTCCCTTGGAATACTGACATTAAATTGCTGTAGTAACACGATGATGTGCTTTGAATGTCTGCGCTCTACATTATTGCAGCTCAATGGCCAGTGTGAAGGGCTCTTCAGTCTGAGGCCTAGTCTACACTTAAAGGGCTTTTTTGTCTAGGGACCAATAATTAGGAGAAATAAAATGGCGGCCGTCCTATTAAGGCTACTTTCACACTAGCGTTTTTAATTTCCGGTATTGAGTTCCGTCGTAGGGGCTCAATACCGGAAAAAAATGCTTCACTTTTGTCCCCATTCATTGTCAATGGGGACAAAACTGAACTGAAGACAACGGAATGCTCCTGAAAGCATTCCGTTCTGTCTTCAGACCGGAGAACAAACCGCAGCATGCTGCGGTTTGCTCTCCGGTCCAGGCATCCGCACCAAGACGGATCCGGAATGACCCCCAATGCAAGTCAATGGGGACGGATCCGTTTGGTGTGACACACCAGTAATCCGGATCTGTCCTCCATTGACTTGCAATGGGGGGTCATTCCGGATCCGGCTACACATAGACACATACAGACACAGACATACATACTCACACATACATACTCACATACTCCAGCCAGGGACGCCGGCAGCACGTCTTCACGCGCCTCCTGCGCGCAGCTATGACGTTTCCCCACTGCGCCCAGCAGAGGGCGCTGTGGGGAATCGTCATCACTGTGTAAGTGTGTAAGTGTGTGTTCTCTGTGTCTGTGTCAACATGTGTGGGGCCGGAGCGCTGCTCCGGCTCCACACATGTATCAGCGGCAGTACGGATCCGTCGGCACCCTTTAGGTGCCGGATCCTTGCTGCCACTAGTGTGAAAGAGGCCTAATACACATAAAACCTGTCCTAATCACTCTGCAGGACAACATTGAGCTAAAGAGCTGCCTCATCCTCCTCTCTAATCTGCTTGTCAGGGAGTATGGTATATGGTCCTGAGCTGATAAGATCTTTAGATGAATTTCTGTAGGAATGGACAGGACAGACTTTGGTAATGGTGACTGCATATATGTGCTGCCGCTCATTATCCACACATACACTTGTCAGTCCTCTCTGTACTTCATGTCTCCTCATGATCTCCATTCTTACAGAGATTCAGGTGAAGATCTTATCATCTGCATTCAGGGCCATAATCCCTGACAAACAGAGACGAGAGGAGGATGAGGCAGCTCTTTAGCTCAATGTTGTGAAGTAACCTGTCCTGCTGTGTGATTAGGACAGGTTTTGTGACTACTGATAGGACAGCGGACATTTTATTTCCCCTGATGATGGGTCTCCAGACAAAACGAGCCATTATAACTAATGAAAGGTATTTGGGAATATATTTATAATAAAGGAATATTTAAGTATAGTTCACATACTAATTTGCTCAGTGTTTGATCAGCAGTTTCCATCAATGATTGTGAGCCAAAGTTAAGTGATCTTTGAAGTATAGCTTATCTGTGTGTTGGCTCCACTCTGGGTTTTAGTTCACAATCTCTGATTGAAATCACTGACGTGTGAACTTGGCCTGAAGATGTTGACAAAGCAGAAGTGTGATGTAACTAGCTGACACAAAATATTAATATCCCCATATTAACTGTATAATGCAACAATCTTACAAGGGTCCTCATATAGGTTTTGTCACCTACGTCATCGCCCACCATGTTTGCTCAGTGATTGTGAGCCAGTATCAGTAGTTGGGGCTACACAGAGATTGGACATTGCCATTGCCGTTTTGTCATTTTTGCAGAACGGAATGTCCTTGTGTGTATAGAACTGTCCTGTCCTTGTCTATAAAATGGATAAGAATAGGACGTGTTCTATATATTTTTTATTTTTTTTGCTGGGCCAAGGAACAGACATATGGATGTGGACAGCGCACGGTTTTGCAGCCTCATTGCAGTGAACAGATCAATATCCGACCCGCAAGAAATGCGGACCAAAAATATGACCGTGTGCATGAGCCTATAAGGTATAATGGAAAGATCTGCACCTGCTGTGTTTGACCGGCACCTGGTTTTGGCTCACAATCGATGGAAATCGCTTATCAAACATTGTGTGAAACCGGCGTAAGGCCAATGGTCTGGCCAACCACATGCAGCAGGCCAGGCATACCTGTGACAGTCAGTCAATCCATTTGGCCCTAGGTCAGTGTGGTCTGCCTCATGCGATCAGCTGGACTGTTTGACCTTACCCAAGGACTCAAACCTAACCCCCCCCCCCCCCCCTTCCCGTAGTGGCAACCGGCAGCTAAGTATTAAAGGAGTTATAATTGGTATCTTTGTCACACAAGTTTGTTACCCATAGCAAAACATTGATTCTTGTGGTAATGCTGCATTTTACCTTGACTCATGAGCAATCAAATAGTGCCCCACCCTCAATTAACCTAACAGGAAGCTGCCATTAAAGGGGTTGATCTGTGGTGTAGTATTTATGACCTATCCACATAGTAGGTCATCAATATAAGAACGGCGGGAGTCTAATTCCCAGCAACTTACTGGTCATTTGTTTGGAGAGGTCTCCACACTTGTGCGACTGCTGCTTCCTCTCAAAGTTTACCTGCATGCCGTCTCCTTTGTAGTGGCAATGCGGTGTAATTCTAACTGCTCCATCCCATTTAAAGGCTATCTACATCTTTGGGGGCAATTTTTTTTATTTATTATTGCATTATACTTATTTTGACCTAACAATCACTTTTTCAATAGTTTTTTTTTAACAATGTGGAATCCTTTTTTGTGTACAGAGTTGAGAAGCTGTACTACAGGCATGACCAACCTGCGGCTCTCCAGCTGTTGTAAAATTACAACTCCCATCATGCCCTGCTGTAGGCTGATAGCTGTAGGTAGTCTGGGCATGCTGGAAGTTGTAGTTTTGCAACAGCTGGAGAGACTCAGGTTGGCCATCCCTGCTGTACTGGCTGCCTGTGGATTTTTTTTCTCAATTTCATCATCTGAGGAGCAGATGGACTCCTTTTCTCTGCTCTCTGACCTTATAAACACTGATTAAAGCTCAATCCTTACCTTACTGATAAGAATGAGGCTTAAATAAGTGTTTATGACCTCTCAGTAGTTTACAGATAAGGGTAATTAGATGATCGGCACAAAGTGAAAGTACCAGTCACCCACAGTTAACCCTTTGTGACGGAACAGCTCAATATTTTTAATAAAGACCAATTGTAAAGATGATTTTTAGCCAAAAATAAGTTAAATGCAATCGTTAAAAAAAAAAAAAAAAAAAAAATTGACTCCCAAGGTGTACATAGCCTTTAAGTAAAGGCGATGAGTAGTTGTAATTACATTGCCTTGCTGCTACAGAGAAGACTGCGCTCACACAAGTGACGTGACCCCTTCAAACAGCTGATCGGCAGTGGTGGTGAAAGTTGGACCCCTGCAAATCTGATATTGATGACCTATTCTAAAGAAAGGTTACCAGTACTACACCACTGCACAACCTCTGTAATTGGAGGTATTGAAGGCAGATCTTTGTGCAAGTGGCAGCAGAGTTTTGAGACAACCACCCAAAACTGCATCGAAAATGAACTGGGGGGGGGGGGGGGCTTGGTCATTCTCATTAAAGATGGTCAGAATGCATAATGTATGGTGGAACCAAAATTGTGTCACAGCAAACCTAAAGGTGAATTTGTCTCTCGACCACTTGTTCATGGGAAGTATGTGAATGTGTTAGCTCTCCATTGTAGCCCTTGTAGTCATTGCTACTTTAGTGGTAGCTTGTATACGAGGCTTGTATGTTTGGACTTATGGCAGTCACTTACAGTTGTCCAAAGGCTAATAAAGCAATTATAATTTTGTTTCTTTGTGGATTTCATTGCCAATGAAGATGCCAAAAAAGAGTAAATCTATTGTATTTGGAGAAATCAATTGAAATTCACTTGATTGTTTTAAGAATTGTTATGTTTTATAAATCTAGTAAATCTGAGCCATTGGGAAGTGTCATGTTTGTGTTTTTTTTTACTTTATGATGTAGTTTGAATAATAAAGCTGAAATGTGTCTGTTTTGTCACTAATCCACTAGCCCAGAAAACTACAGCAATTGCGTGTGTGGTTTATTGAAATGGATTGAATGACATCTGCTTAAATCAGTGTGCACTGTGACTGTTGCGATGCTGTTTGGTAAAACTTTTTGCATACAGTATTAAATGATGTCTTCTATTAGGACTTCCCTGTTCCCTATCACTGGTGGTGTCTCAGGATTCCTTCCATTTATGACCCAGAGTCTAGAGACACTAATGAGCAGTACTGTAAGGCCTCTTTCACACGAGCGTGACAGATTAGGTTAGGATGCGTTCAGGAAAACTCGCACCATTTTGCAAGCAAGTTCAGTCAGTTTTGTCTGGGATTGCGGTCAGTTTTTTTCCGCGCGGGTGCAATGCGGTTTGATGCGTTTTTCACGCGCGTGATAAAAAAACTGAAGGTTTACAAACAACATCTCTTAACAACCATCAGTGAAAAAAAGCATTGCATCCACACTTGCTTCAGGATGCCATGCGTTTTTCACTGAAGCCCCATTCACTTCTATGGGACCAGGGCTGCGTGAAAAACGTAGAATATAGAACATGCTGCGTTTTTCACACAATGCAGAACTGACACGTGAAAAAAAAAAAACACTCATGTACACAGACCCATAGAAATGAATGGGTCAGGATTCAGTGCAGGTGCTGTGCGTTCACGTCACGCTTTGCACGCGCGTGGAAAACTCGCTCGTGTGAAAGGGGCCTAAAAGGCTTAAACCATATGGCGCTCCATACTAAAGGGCCATCAAACGTAAACACAAATGTAGGGTAAGTATTCTGCTCAACGAAGGGTGTTGTGTGGTTACAGGCACAACTCTGTTCAGCACCAAAACAGTCCACACTCAAGGTAAGCTGCAGATTTTCCCATCGGTCAGCAAGAGCCCGTTATTTGCACTATGGCATAAACAGTTGGAAAAAAAAAGGCTTCCAACAGAGCAGGATACTGATGTAGAACATAAATTAAAGTAGCACTCCCACAAAATTTTTTATTCTGATGTAATTTTCTCATCAGTAACTGTATTTGTGAGTTATCCCCTCTCTTCTGATCCTCAGCTGTGTCGTGTGACCAACTCTCGGATCTCCTACTGCCAAAGGGCAGGAAGTTAGTTACTTCTCTATTCGTTCCTATGAGACTGACAGAGGCTCCCATAGGAATACATAGAGAAACTGACTTTCTGTCCACACATAAGATGCTGTGTTATTTGGAAAGTCTGATTGCTGGTCACAAGATACAGCTGCGGATCAGAAGGGAGGTTATAATTCACAAATACAGACACTGGTAAGAAGATTACCTTCACCACATGCACCTTTCCAACAGGTCAGAGAATACATTTTTTTTGTGTGAGTTCTTTAATAAAGCAATATAATATATAAAATGACGTATAATGCATTTCAGAGGTGTGCTGCCTCCTTCCCCAAAGATTAAGCAGAAGCATACCACTCATTTTCCTGCCCATTACTAAAGGTTTTAATGGTAAAAAAACAATCTGGAGAGACGTACCGTGTATGTAGTCTGTCATGGTTATATTCATATGTAGCAGATTTGTTGAAGAAACTTCTACGACATTAAAATAAATGTTCTGCACATGCTTCAATGGCTTGTCTGTAGATTTCTCATTTGGGTGAAAGGGACAGTTGTACAAATGCTGACCTCAGCATTGTCCTAGATGGGGTTGCTTCACTGCTGACAATATGGACTACATAGGTCATTTCTCAAGGCTTGTTCAAAAGGTAGAACATTGACTTATAGGATAGTTATCTTATATCTGGTGGTGTTCAAGGCAGAGCTTATTTGCATACCCTCTTTCCAGAAATCCAGAGGAGCATTGCCTGGCCTATAAGACTCCTCATGCCAATGCTTTCCATGAGGAGATACTGTATGTTATAATACCCTGACCTAGGCCTTTCACCAGTTAAGCCAGTACTCACTGCTGTGCACTTATGAGGGGCAATAACCCTTAAACACCTGTATGCAGATGAGATGCTGGCTTAGTTATTATCAAAGGCATGTCTCGAGGTCTGTTTAAAAGGTTAAACATTGACTTACAGGATAGCTGCCTTACATCTGGTGGCAGAGCTTGTTAAGAGCTCATTTGCATACCATCTTCCTAGAAGTTTAGTTATGAATTTTCCGTTGCGTGTTTACCAGTTAGGCTGGGTTCACACCAGTTATTTGGTCATTTATTTCAAACAGTTATTGTGAGCCAAAACCAGGTGCGGGTCAAAAACACAGAATAGGTGCAAATCAAATCATTATACCTGATCTCGGAGTAGGCTTTGCTACTGGTTTTGGCTCACAATAACTGATGGAAATAACTGACCAAATAACTGAAGTGTGAATTGAGCCTAACTGCACCGACTGATGCCCAGTTGCAAATTCATAAAAAAAAAAAAATTCTAATAGTAATAAATGACAGGGGAACATCACCACATGGCGTTATATGTAATGATGCTCCAAAAGTGTTATTGTATGGGGAATGAAAGTAGTTACTGAAACAAGCATCCTTGTGTAGACTAGAGCATCCTAGATCCCAGCTACCTACACCTCTATGAGACTTTGACAAAGTACCAATTTATGCTAGTAAATACTAGTTTTAAAAAGATGGCCGCCAAAGACGTCCTGCTCATTCAGCTAAACGCTATTACTCTCAACCTCCCCATACGCATGCATGCTACTCTCAGCTTGCAGAAATACAATGTGGCTGAACATTTCCTTGATATTTGCCGTTGAAGCCCCCATATACAGTACAGACCAAAAGTTTGGACACACCTTCTCATTCAAAGAGTTTTCTGTATTTTCATGACTATGAAAATTGTAGATTCACACTGAAGGCATCAAAACTATGAATTAACACGTGGAATTATATACTTAACAAAAAAGTGTGAAACAACTGTAAATATGTCTTATATTCTAGGTTCTTCAAAGTAGCCACCTTTTGCTTTGATTACTGCTTTGCACACTCTTGGCATTCTCTTGATAAGCTTCAAGAGGTAGTCACCTGAAATGGTTTTCACTTCACAGGTGTGCCCTGTCAGGTTTAATAAGTGGGATTTCTTGCCTTATAAATGGGGTTGGGACCATGAGTTGTGTTGGGCAGAAGTCAGGTGGATACACAGCTGATAGTCCTACTGAATAGACTGTTAGCTGCTTTTTTCTTGCCATAATACAAATTCTAAGTAAAGAAAAATGAGTGGCCGTCATTACTTTAAGAAATGAAGGTCAGTCAGTCCAATAAATTGGGAAAACTTTGAAAGTGTCCCCAAGTGCAGGCGCAAAAACCATCAAGCGCTACAAAGAAACTGGCTCACATGAGGACAGCCCCAGGAAAGGAAGACCAAGAGTCACCTCTGCTGCGGAGGATAAGTTCATCCGAGTCACCAGCCTCAGAAATCGCAGGTTAACAGCAGCTCAGATTAGAGACCAGGTCAATGCCACACAGAGTTCTAGCAGCAGACACATCTCTACAACAACTGTTAAGAGGAGACTGTGTGCAGCAGGCCTTCATGGTAAAATAGCTGCTCTGCTAGGAAACCACTGCTAAGGACAGGCAACAAGCAGAAGAGACTTATTTGGGCTAAAGAACACAAGGAATGGACATTAGACCAGTGGAAATCTGTGCTTTGGTCTGATGAGTCCAAATTTGAGATCTTTGGTTCCAACCACCGTGTCTTTGTGCGACGCATAAAAGGTGAACGGATGGACTTTACATGCCTGGTTCCCACCGTGAAGCATGGAGGAGGAGGTGTGATGGTGTGGGGGTGCTTTGCTGGTGACACTGTTGGGGATTTATTCAAAATTGAAGGCATACTAAACCAGCATGGCTACCACAGCATGTTGCAGCGGCATGCTATTACATCTGGTTTGCTTTTAGTTGGACCATCATTTATTTATCAACAGGACAATGACCCCAAACACACCTCCAGGCTGTGTAAGGGCTATTTGACCAAGAAGGAGAGTGATGGGGTGCTACGCCAGATGACCTAGCCTCCACAGTCACCAGACCTGAACCCAATCGAGATGGTTTGGGGTGAGCTGGACCGCAGAGTGAAGGCAAAAGGGCCAACAAGTGCTAAGCATCTCTGGGAACTCCTTCAAGACTATTGGAATACCATTTCAGGTGACTACCTCTTGAAGCTCATCAAGAGAATGCCAAGAGTGTGCAAAGCAGTAATCAAAGCAAAAGGTGGCTACTTTGAAGAACCTAGAATATAAGACATATTTTCAGTTGTTTCACACTTTTTTGTTAAGTATATAATTCCACATGTGTTAATTCATAGTTTTGATGCCTTCAGTGTAAATCTACAATTTTCATAGTCATGAAAATACAGAAAACTCTTTGAATGAGAAGGTGTGTCCAAACTTTTAGTCTGTACTGTACATTAGATGGTTACTGAACCTGCCAATATATGTGTATGGTCACTTTTTTTTTAAGCTGGCAATATACATTAGTCTATTGTTGACCGAACCCTCAAGAACAGTGGGTTCTGCCGACTCTTCCCCAACAGATGATGTAGGGGGAGACTAGGATCGGGCAATATAATACACGTTCAGCTGAAGCCAGAAGGGAGTCAGGAGAGAGAGTTGTTGGGCAACTTTAGGCCTCTTTCACATGAGTGGATTTTCTTGTCCGGGTGTGATGCATGTAGGGAACGCATAGCAAACAGACTGAATCCCGACCAATTCATTACAATGGGTCTGTGTACATTTTTCATTCATCATGTTTGCGCTCAGGAAAAATTGCAGCATGTTTAATATTGTGCAATTTTCACCCAGCAATGTCTCCATATAAGTGGAAAACGGAAAGCACCTGGATGCAATGCGTTTTCACTTATGCTTGGTAATAGATGAATATTGATATTCTTCAGCTTTTCTTCCTGCGCATAAAGAACGCATGCAATCCCGATGGAAAAAACACAAACGCGGAACGCAATTGCTGAAAAAAAGAGATTGAACTTGCGTGCAAAACTATCAGTTTTTCCCTGAACAGATACTGACACAATCCGTATGACTCGTGTGAAAAAGCCCTTAGAATGAATAAAACACAAACCATAGGTTTATTGGTGCAGATAGCATGCTTTATTGCAATCAATGTACTATCTCCAAGAGGTTCAATAAATAGATAATAATACAGTCACAACAAATACTACATGGAAGTGCTACAACAAAGTAAAGGGCTTTAGAAGATCTTGTCAACAGTTTCTTGAACTGTGGTAACTTTACTTGTATGCCCTGTCCTCACGACATGTAATACTTTCTATTCTACCAAACACAATCACTGCACCCTGTGAACCTCTAAGGAGCTGTGCCACTGATTCTGCACACGAGTCTCTGAACTTGCTTCGATGAGGGTATGGCCAGGTGATGTTACTTCGTGGAGCAAGTTGAGGGAGTCGACGTGTCAGAAAAAGGGCAGAGTATTTTTTGAACAAAGTGCTGGCCGTTTGCACTTTGCTCAGAAACAAGTAATAGTCTTGGTAAACAGTTATTTTCCGCAAATAATGGAAACGTTACAGCGCTGCCCACAGGAGGGTAGTTGCAAGCAGTGCTGAATGCTGACCATTATTTCAAATATATAGTTTGCATAGTTCGTGTAGAGCATCCTCTTTAGGGTGTAGGTCATCAGCAGGGAGTTTCTCAACCTGCTGAGGTATACTTAGACATCAACATGGTGTTGAGGCACATAGTTTAATGGTAGGCAAGGTATTCGCTTCCTAAGAAACTTTCTCCTGCCCACCGTTCCGTTCAGTTTCAATATTTTTTTCAAAAGTCACAAAATATATGGTACAGAACTCCATAACCGGTCAACTCGGCTATATACAGTATGTACAGCATGTCAATTAACCTTTCAGACTGTTAAGTCAAAAAAGAGTACGATATAGTGTAAATCTATGGACTTTGTCTTATACAGGTAGATACAAAAATATTTCTCTATTTACAAATCAGTAATTCCAGTCCTAGTGAATCACTTGTAAGAATACAAGTGAATGTAAACGGTCGATCATTTAAGGTGTTCGAACATCAATATTCACAGAAGCAGAATCCGATCCATAAGAGTTCGTAAGATTCAGAGTGTAACGTCCACCGTCCTTTTTCCTAACGTCTGTGATGATGAGGGTGGTGAGGTCTTCACAGGTTTCAATATGAACACGTCCCTTTTGTTCGTCCTTAGGAACCTTCTGGCCACCGTGAGACCAGGCAATATCTGGAGTAGGTTCACCAGAGAAGGCACAAGCTACAGTAAGCACCTTTCCTGCGTCAATGCTAACATCTGTTGGCAGAGCTTCGATTTTGGGTGGACTCCCTATGAGGAAAATGAAAATATAGAAGTTCAAAATGAATATCAGTAAGACATTTTATATGGCTAATTATGAAGTATCTGAATATTTCTTTATACAGAAATGAATGACTGGAAGCATCCATCAGATAGTAATCATAGATGGCTTTCATCCCCATACAGGGCATATTTACTGGTAGGAAGATGTTGGCGCTAATTTTCTATTTGTGAAAAATGCCATTACCTTTAGTAAAGAAAGACTTGTTTATTTTCTACAATCGGGCTGGTTACTGACTCCAGCACCATAACACCAAGGGCACCCCAACTACCATCAGGCAGGATCCCCAACATCAGTGTGGGCCCCAAGGGAAGAAAGGGTGCACCATCCTGTCACTGCCCTGGCCCTGAGCATCGGTGTAAGGACTGTCATTGTCATTGATTATTGCGGCCAGAGCCACAACCACTCCCATCCTCCGCTCCACCACTCCGGGGCTTGCAACACTGTCACAGTGGAGGCCACTATTTTGTCAGGGGTCTTTTTCAGGCTTGTCCTAGCTACCTAAACCCACCTCAAACGTGTCCAGGTTTCACTGAGACCAGGATTCCCAGCATTGTACAGGAATGCAACAGGAGCAGATTCCATAATTCTGTCTAAAATTTAGGCAGCATAAACCTAGACCAGAGAGTCAGAAACTGTGCCAAACTTACCAAAGTGGCTTATGCTGAGTGATATATTTGGAGCATCTTGTCAGAGTTAGATACTTTTCCTTAAGCCAGCTGAAGGCTTGCTTACTTCAAATGATTATTTTGTGCCAAAAAAAATGATGCCCGGCGTTAATAAATCTGGTGTATTATATGAATCCATTTAGTCATGCGCAAAAAGTCGCTGAAAGCCTTAGGGTATGACCACACAGTGCAGTCATGTCACAGTTGCATCGCGGTTGCGCTGAGTTCGAATACTCCACGGCTGTAAAAGCCAAAGTGGGATTGAATTCAACTTAGTGCCCACTGTGGCTCTTAAGGCCATACAATACTTGAAAGCAGCACGACCGAACAGTGCCATGTGGTCATACCTTTAAAAAATGTGGCATACGTCAAAAGCACCAGAATTATGGTTCAGTTTTAACCAGAAATTTGGTGCATATTAAAATCCCCTATTGTTTCTGGCCGACCTTCACTCTCCACTGCCGATCTCCGCACAGAAGTTGGTCTTAATTTGGTGTTACCTGGAGGGATAGATGGGTTAGAAAGCAGCAGTTCCCTGGGATGAATGTTGTGCTATTCACTCTCTCGTTTTATGATTATATATTTAATGGATACTGCTAAGTGGCTTGCATAACAGTATAGGTAATTCTGTGTGATAGGTATAACAATACAAGCAATATGAAAATAGCACTATTTGGCCTACACTCCTATTTGTCCCACACTATTTGGCCTACTACAGCTCAAAGGTGGCACCATCGTGTAGATCTGGGATAAGTAACCTCCGGCACTCCAGCTGCTGTGAAACTACAACTCCCAGCTTGCAAGCATGCTCGGCTGATCTTCTAACTCCCATAGAAATGAATGAAGCATTCTGGGAGTTGTAGTTTCTGAACAGCTGGAGTGCTGGAGGTTGTGGATCCCTGGTGTAGATATTATGACATTTTTATTTATTTACATCAACTTTGGGGTATAACTAGGTCACAAACTTTGTCATATGCCATTTGTGCAGCACAATGTGAGACATTTTCCCCTTCACACCACTTTTCAGAAGTGGCGAGAAACGGAGGCATGCCATGGGCGTGCAGTGGGGGGATGCCACAGGTCCATCACATCTGTCTTCACGCCAGTTTTCTGGCATGAATAAAAACTTAAATTTACAGCAGCCGGAATATCTGCCAAATATATGAAAGGCTTACTCCTCTGCATTAATTTGGTGTATCTTCCAGCAGCACAGGGGGAATAAGCTAGTCTTGATAAATGTCCTCCTAGATGTACTTTGTGTGGGGATAATCTGCTGTGGGCACTGCTATTTAAAACAATTCAGAGGCGTTATTTGTAGCACTGGCTCTGGACACTCAAGCTGTGGCTGTAACATAATGGATAAGGCTCCTTTCACATCTGCGTTTTTGCTGGATCCGTCATGGATCAGCAAAAACGCTTCTGTCATGATAATACAACCGACTGCATCTGTTATGAACGATCCAGTTGTATTATCTCTAACATAGCAATGACGGATCCGTTTTCTTTTGTGTCCGAGAAAACGGATCCGTCACCATTGACTTACATTGTGAGTCATGACAGAGCCGTCTTGCTCCGCATACCAGGACGCACTCAAAAACGCTGCTTGCAGCGCTTTTGTGTGCGTCATGAGGACGCAAATAAACGGAACCGAATGGAATGCCTACCTCTGATTCCCGCAGACAACATCCTGCTGGATGAACTTTCCATATGTCTCAGGCTTGAAGATTCCATCATGCTGCTGGAGTGCATTTCCATAAAGGACGCTTCTTTCATTGAAGACATACTTGCAAATTTGGTTTCTGAAACACTACTGCTGCTCAAACTGCTGAAAGAGGCCTCTTGTCTGGAGGCAGACATGTGCATTGATTGCAAGGCAAGGCTTTCTTGCAGGCTAGCTTCACCAGCAGTTTTTAGTATAACCTGTTTTGGAGGTTCTTCAATAAGTCCTTCAAGAAGAACAAGAAAGAAGCATGTTTAATAGAAGGAAATACATCCACGAACATTTAAACTATTGCAGCTGCTTAGATACAATGGAAGCAACTACTTCCATATCAGCAACTGTAATCATCAGAATGCAGCCAAATTCTTAGGAAACTATGGTATCACTTAAACACATAGGGGACATTAATTATGATAGCTATGCCATGTATCGTACAAAAGTTGTACATTTTGGCACATGCCGTATTAGTGGCAAAATTTAAGACTTTCTCCTTTCTCTACACTTTTCAGAAGGGTTGTGAAAAGGGGGTGTACCAAGGGTGTGAGGGCTCAACACATTTATCTACATTCACACCAGAAAAGTTAGGAGGCTGTGGTAGATTTTAGGTTGTCGTAAGGCCAGTGGGAGGATGCCCAAATCTATGAGAGGTCTGCGCCTATGCATAAATTTGCCACATCCTCCTGCTGCAGAGGGGAAATCAAGACCAGCAATGAAAACGCTGGTCTTAATAAATGTCCCCCAGAGCATTCATAAGATAGTTATACTGTTTCCTTATGACTTTACTACAGTAAAAGCATTAAAGGGGTTGTGCAGTAAGATATTGAGGGGATGAGAAGTTGTAATTACACCGCACCGCCTCTACAAGCAAAACGACGCTCAGGTAATTTTGAATTAGGAAGAGGAAGCACAAGCACTGCTACATCTTCCAAACAGCTGATCAGTGGGGAGTCGGACCCCTGCCGATCTGATATTGATGACTATCCTATCCTGAGGATGTCATCAATATTAATCACTGCACAACCCCTTTAAAGCTAAGTTTAGTGCAATCAGCAAAAGATTAGTTATTGCCATTTGTTTTTTTTTAATCTATCAGTTTTTTAGATATCAAGTTTTTGGCATGGAATATAATGTGAATGATACTTATGAAATACTCACGGTAAACATTTAATGATGCAGTTGCAGAACATTGCCCATGATAATTTTTAGCTTTGATCGTATATTTTCCACTGTCTTTCTCAGTTGCTTTCTGAATTTCAAGAGTGTATACGTGCTTAGATCGGGAAACACTGATATGGGATGACACTGAAATCTTAAAATTAACACAAAAAACACTTTTTAGCAAAAACATGTTATGATATAATGGACAGAAAACTAAGAATGTGAACTACTGTAGCAAACATTATGTATTAATCTCTATATATGGTGGCTCTTAATTACTCTTAATCACAGAACCAAAAATAGAATGAACTTTTGAATAGTTAAGCTAGGGCTACAAAAAGCAACAAAAATCAACAAAAAAAACTGTGTCAGCATCGAGCTGGCTTCATACTCTAATAGTCACATTAGAATACCAAACGTAAGGCATTGGTGGTTTCTCCTGTTGCCTCATCAGCAGCATATGATGTTGCTAGGACTTCATAATTTGTCTGTTGTTTAGCTATAGCTTAAACTTTTTGTTACATCTTTTAATATAACAACATATCTTATTGTGCCTTAAACATAGTTTTTGTATGCTAGTGTATATTACGTAGAACTTTAATTACATTAGATTGGACAAGGGACTAAATTCCCTTCTTATATTCTGTACTACATTTTAGGGTAGCAAAATAAAGTTACTTACTGGTACATTGTCTTTAAACCATTCAACTTCAGGAGTTGGATCACCGGTGATTTCACACGTGAAGATGACATTCTGTCCTTCATTTACATTTTGGGATTTGGGTTGGTAGACAAATAATGGTGCATTTGATAAATCTTTGGTTAATGTCATATCAAACTGACATTTGACAATCCCATGGTCTGTTCTAGCCTCACAAGTAAGTATCCCTTGATCTTTGCTGCTGACGTTTTTGATGGTTATAGTTTGATCACTGCCAGATACTCCATATCTATAGTCTTCAGAATTTTTCAGTTCATATCCATTAAGCACCCATTTTACGTTCGATGCTCCTGGTATGTTAGCCTTCAGGGTGACTTTCTGGCCTGCACTGAAGCTGACGTTACTGACAGAAGCTTTACTCTCAGTTTGAATGGTTTTGATTTCTTCTGAGACCCTTTCAGTTTTAGTAACTTCTTCATGTACTGCAGCCTTTGATGTGGCTTTCTGAACAGATTTCATAGATTCAATTACAGCGGAAACTTGGGAGAAGATATTTCTAAACGTCTGTCCCATGAACAGCAGGTTGGTTTTGGACACCCCTCCTTCCCCAACAATCTCACAAACATATTCACCTTGGTCAGCTTCAGAAATATTGTGGATGCTTAGCTCATAAGTCCCATTGGAAGCATAGTGGAAGCTGAAATGACCATCTTCCTTCAGCTTCTTGCCATCTTTAAACCATGACACCTCTCTACCATTAAGCAATGTGCTTTCAACTACACATGTCAACTTTGCTGTGTCATGGCTTGCCACAGCCTTCAAGTCTTGGGCAATTTTTGGTGCTGTAACAGCAGGCAATTGTACTTTGTCAGCAGGTGATTTAGCAGCTGACTTTTTTGGTGGAGTCGGCTCTGGGGATTTCACTCGTTTTGGTGATTTTACTGATTCATGAGACTTCTTGTGAAGCTCTGGAGATTTTACTCTGGGTGGGGAAGTAACACCTTTCTCCACTGCCTTTGAACGTTTAATTGTCAAAGTGAAGTGTGCTTCTTGTTTTCCTTCAGAATTTTCAACAACTACTGTGTAGCTTCCTTCATCAGACAGCTTGACAGATGTAATTTCAAAGGTTGACCTATACTTTGTTGAAGTAACATGGTGGCGAGCAGAGGAGATGATAGACTGTCCAGCAAGCAGCCATGTAACTGTTGGCGTTGGCTCACCATCGAAGTCACATGAAAACCTGACATGCTCACCTTCAGACACAGTCACAGATTGGGGTTTTGTTAGAATTTTTGCAGGCTCTGAAGTCTTAAATTTTCTTTGTACCATTCGTTCTTCTAGTGCTCTTGATTCCGAAGCTGAGACTCTCTTTTCTTCTGATGCATAAGCCTCATATGATTCTTTAGATTCTCTTGATGAAGCTATTTGTGATCTAACTTCCCGCCTCTCAGAACTTGCTTCAATTTCAGAAGTTTTCTTAAATGATGAAATTGCATAGTCTTCTGATTTCAGGAGCTCTGGGAAAGCAGACCTGGGCACCATATCATCTTTCCTCTTGGGTGTATAGGTGGTAAAATCTCCTCCAGCAACATCTAGTGTGGCGTAGTCAGAAGCCTCGCCTTTGTAGTTTGAACAAAGAGCACGGTATGTTCCACTATCTTCAGGCTGACAATCAATTATTTCCAGAGTCAAAACTCCACTGACATTAGAAATATGGTACTTACTGCTCTCATGAATTTCAATACCATTGTGATACCATTGAATTTCGCCAGTAGGTTTTGACTGCACATTAAGAATGAATCTAGTGTTTTGGCCAATAGGTACACGGTGAGATCGCATTCTCAAAGTTATACGAGGAGCGTGGTCCAGCGTAAAAGGCTGTTGAGTCAAAACCTCATATTTCCTTTCTGAAGTCTTCTGTGTTTTTAGAGCTGCTTTCATTGATTCATATCTTGAAAAAATATCAAATCTTGCTGTTCTTTCAAAACGTGACAGTGACCTTTCACTAGAAACAGGACTGGGAGACCGAGGCCTTGTTCTTTCAGGTGTAGGAGATCGTCTTTCTGGTTCAGCTGGTTTTGAACGTGGTCTTATTAGTTCTGACACAGGGCGCATTAGTTCAATATAAGTTGGTGAAAGTGATCTTCGTCTGCCAAGTAATTTTGTTACTGAGGGTGATGTTTCGCGTACCTTTCTGGTGACTCTGCTAACTGCTTCCTCAGCTTCTTCAACATCAGTTATTTCAGTTACTTCTCTTTCCCTTCTTGCATGCAGTCTACTTTTTTCTTCTTTCTCCATATATGCAAGATCTCTTGTGTACTGAGAAAGTCTCTGAGTTGTGCTGTATGGACGAAGTAATTCTTCATCTTCTCTTTCTTCAATGATTCTTTGCTTTTGTCTGGGTGGTTTATATACAGCTCTCTCATAACGTTCTCTGAGGTCTGCATAACTTGTTGTTACTTCCTCTTTAGTTGGGATGTGGTAACTTGCGTACCTGGTTTCTGCCTCACTTTTCTTCTCTCTTCTCACATGAGCTTCTGGTGAGGTGTACCGAAGAGTTGACAGTTCAAATCTTGGAGGACTGCGACTGGGAGGAGAAGCAGAAAAGCCAAGTTCCAGCTCTTCTTCTAAACGTAGTCTTTCCTCTTCAACTCTTTTCATAGCCAAATAGTCATCAACTGAGAGAAGCAGTTCATCGTCTGATACATCTCCAAGAGAGCGTCTTCTTGGCCTGTAATAAAGCTCATAATCTGGTGATGGTGTGCGTCGACGAGCCGGCCTGACAATTTCTAGATCGTCCTGTGACAGTTTTGGGATGCGCCATTTAGGTTTATACTGATCAGTGATGCGTGGCAGTGGCATTACATAGAATTGCTCCCACCTTGAAAGACGAATACGTTTTGGACGTTTTTGGACAATACGCTCAAGTGGTTCTGGCATTTCATATTGATCTCTCAATTTCTTGTACCATTTCATGTCAGACATTGGTACAAACTTCTTAATGGATTGATCTTCTTCAAGAGCAGATACAGCACGTACTCGTGGTTCTGGTATTTCATACGGCATACGAATTGTTTTTATTTCTTTTTTCTTCTCTTCTTTCGTTATTTCATATTCTCCCTTCACAGTTTTTGTGCTTACTGCTGGTTTGTACAAAATAGCAGCTTCTCTTAGAGCCTGTTGGGCTAGTGGAGTCAGTGGAACTGAATCAGTACCAGCAAGGATTTCTGCCATTCTTAGAGTCTTGTCAATCTGTTTTTGAACATGTACTTTATGCTCCTCTTCAGATTTGTACTCACGCTTGACATATCTCATACGTTCCACCTTCAGGTATGCTTGACAGCTTGTTGATCCTGCACTATTTGTAGCAGTGACTCTGTAGTAGCCTGTATCTTCTGGAAGGGTGTCTCTAATAAACAGTGCATAATAATCAAGTCCTTCATGAAGTATTTCAATGTTGGGACCCAATGCGAGGGCCTGACCATCTTTTTCCCATGCCAGTGTTGGTTTTGGAGTACCAGAAACTCTAATTTCAAAGCGGACAGACTGACCCTCTTGGCATTCAGCATTTGCAAGTAAGCGTTTGAACATTGGTCTTAAAGTATTGTCTGCTGCTGCAGGATGTGGAATAACTGTAAGCTTAGCTTTGCAGCTGTCTTCCCCATATCTGTTCTTTGCCACAACTGTATATTCAGCATCATCATCTGTGGTCAAGTTATGAATGATCAGCTGGTACAATCCTTTGTCAGATTCAAAGGTATATTTCTTTTCATCCTCACCAGGTTTGATTTTCTGACCCGACTTAAGCCATGTAACTTGTGGATCAGGATGAACTGTAATTGTCACTCCAAATCTGATATTTTCACCAATATATGCGGTACGATTAAACAGAGGTAAAGTGAACTCAGGTGGTCTCTCCAAAAGTCTCATGGCGTCAATTCTGCGTTTTACTTTCTTCACAGTTCTGCATCTGTAGTATTCATATTGTTCTCTTACACCGATGACAAACAGTTCTCCATATGAACTGTCTTCGCCATAGTCGTTAACTACTTTACATCTGTAGGTGCCATCATCTGATTTTCTTATGTCTTTAACATATATGGTAGCAAGACCTTCACTATATGTGATTTCATATTTTTCATTGTTTTCTAACTGACGGATGCCAAAGTACCAAGTGACTTGTGTAGATTGATCATAGTTTTCAATCCTGCATGAGAATTTGGCATAGCCTCCTTCTTCTCCAACAGAATGTGTTATCTGTCCAGCCAGTGGTCCGATTTCAATTGAAGCAACTTTCACCTTTGCAACTGTAACTCCTTTCTGGGACCTTATTGCACCACCGCAAGAGATGCGAGCAACGGAAACGACTGAATTCCATTCCTTCTTAATCAAACTTTGATAATACCGCCTGTGTCTTAATGTCTTAATTACTTTTGTGCTTATCTTTTCAGTCTTCTGTTTCAACCATGAGTGTTCAAGAGCTTCTGCTGCAGTCATGCGACCCTTTCTTTCTTTCATCAGAAGACGGTCTATGAAATCCATTGCTTCCAAGCTGATATCTTTAAAGGCTTCATCTTCAAAGTTGTATTCAGCATTGATAATGTTCTCAATAATCTGCTGGTTTGTTTCAGCGGCAAATGGATTGAGGCCACTAAGAAGTACATAGACAAGTGTACCAAGAGACCACATATCAGTTGCAGTGCTGACCAAGTCATGTTGGTGAACTTCCGGTGCATAGTACTCTGGAGCAGTGAACTGAATTCTAAAGCTTTCTCCAGGCACCAACTGTCTTGCTTGACCAAACTCAATAATTTTGATACTTGAGCTTCTTCTTGTTCTGTATATGATATTTTCTGGTCGAATATCAAAGTTTGCAACGCTTCTTGAATGAAGGTAGTTAAGAGCTTCACAGATCTGGCGTACATATGAAACAATTTCCCTTTCATTAAGGTCAAATCCTGTTGCACCGATTCTTTCAAATATGTCAACACCAGATATAAACTCAAAGATCATAACAAGTTCCTCTAGACTTTCAAATGACTCATGCAGATACAAGATGTTCTTGTGGCGAGCAATGTTAAGTATAGAAATTTCTTTCTTCACTGAAACCTGGTCAGCTCCTTTAACTTTTACAAACTTGGCAAGGTATGTTTTCTTTGAAGCATTTTCAATACAACGATGAGCAATTCCAAATTGTCCATGTCCAAGCTCTTCAGCAATAGAGTACCTTTCATGAAGTACTTTTGTGGAAGAATGTGTTGCTTTTGAGGTGGAGATCTCTATTTCTGAGACTTCGTCATCATAATTTAGCATTCTTGTTTTATCTTCTTTTGTAACAACTGGATCTGTTATCTCAGAAGGTTTACTCTGTCCAAACTTATTTTCAGCTATGACTCTGAACTGATATCTTGTTTTACCAAATAAGTTAACCACAGTATATCGAGTCTCACGAGATTGTCCAACTCGAATCCATCTCTCAGCTGTAGTGGCACATTTCTCAATGATGTAGTTGATAATTTTGCTTCCTCCATCAGTTGCTGGTGCATTCCAAGTTAGATTAACAGAATCTCTTGAAACATCACTGACTTTAAGTCCTCTTGGTGGATCAGGTACATCTGCAACATCTAGTTCTACTGTCTTCTGATCAATTCCAAATCTGTTCTTTGCACAGACCACATAAAAGCCAGCATCCTTCCTTTCCACGCCATTTGAGAACACAAGTGAAGTGAATGACCGGGTAACAATAACTTGATATTGTCCATTGTTATCAATGAGATCCTGTCCTTTCTGCCACGTGATAACAGGGTCTGGTTTGCCAGTGAATGGAATTTTGATACTGACAACTTCACCTCTCAAGGCATGAACAGCGCCCATTCCTTCCAGATGCTTAGGCAGATTAATTTTAGCAGGAACTACATGAAATTAATAAAAATAGGAGAAAGAAAAATAGACTCAGTTACTTTAGTGGACAACAATAGAATGTACGTAACATTGTACATGTATGTATGTAACACCAAAAGATGTTTAAAATTGTGCTTACCTTCCACATCCAAGGAAGCTGTAGCAGAAATAGACCCTCCTTGGTTGGTTGCTCTGACTTGGTAAACTGTAGAATCATCTTCAAAGACATTTGTGATAACAAGCTGATAATATCCACCCTTAAATTCTTGTATCTTCACCTTATCTCCATCTGGAAGAATCTCTTTTCCTTGTTTAAACCATTTAACCACAGGCTTGGGATGGCCAACAACTTTGCAGACAAATGTAGCTGTGCTCCTGTATTTAACATTTAGGTTTCTCAGTTCTTCCTTAAACTGTGGAGCACGAATTGGTACATCAGATTTAGGAACAATGGGTTCTGATATTTCACTCCATTCACTTTCGCCTCCAAGATTTTCACATTTAACGCGGAACTCATATTCAAGATCTTCAATGAGACCTTTAACAGCGTAGACTGTTTCATGAATTTCATCCGTTGACACAGAAATCCATTTGTTCTGCTTCTTCTCACGTTTCTCAAGATAGTAATTTGTAATCTTTGCACCTCCATCGCTGGCTGGTGGCTTCCATGAAACAACACAGGAATCCTTTGTGATGGCTGTGACCACAGGTTTAACTGGGGCTCCTGGTTTTTCTGCAATTTAAATTTGTAATACTTTAGTAAAAGCTTTTTTAACTTCCAAAAATAAGTTGCTTTCATATTATACCTATTATTACAGCTTTACTCACCAAATGGACTCTTGATTAAAACAAGAGATGGTATCTCCAAAGGTTCACTAATGCCATATAAGTTTTGAGCAGAAACACGGAAGTAATAGCCGAAATTTTCATTCAGATTAACAATGCGGCAGGTGGTTCCAGAGATTGCAGAAGACACTAGCTGCCACTCTTCACCTTCCTTAGCTTCTTTGCGTTCTACTACATAGTTAGTTACAAGTGATCCACCATCATCTTCTGGTGGCTTCCAGCTGATTACAACTGAGTTTTTCAGTAAAGCATCAACAACTATTGGACCTGTGGGCTTGTCGGGTTTATCTGTGAGGAAAGAGACATTTTTGAAGTTCACTTATATTTCACACAGTAAAACTCAAAATGTATTGCTTTAACTTATAAGTAATAATATACCTTGTATTTCAACATTAAGTACTGTGTCAACTGTTCCAAATATGTTGCTTAGCTGCACCTTGTATTTGCCAGCATGGCTCTTGTGCTGCACATTCTTGATGACAAGGTGGGTATAATGTTCAGTATTCTCAATGGTGATATTTTCAGAAGATTTCAATGGTTTTTTACCATAGAACCATGTAATGGCTGGCACAGGTCGTCCAATATATGCTACATGAAGGCGAAGAGTTGTGCCTACTCCTGCATAATATTTCTCCTTCATAGGGAATCCTGGATGGAACTGTGGAGTGGCTTCCAAAAGTAGTTTGCCACTTGTTTCGATTTCTCCAGCATCATTAACTGCAACACAAGTGTACAGTCCTTCATCTTCCTGTTCTTCAGTCAACACAGTAAGTGTGTGGGTACGCCCATCTGAGGACATTTTGTACTTGCGACTTTGTACCAATTCTTTGCCAAAGCGGTACCATTTGATGTCAGGCAATGGTCTGCCAACAATCTGGCAGGTTAATTTGGCACTTTCACCTAACTTGGTTGTAACATCTTTTATTTCTTGACGTAGACCAGGAGCTTCTCCAGCTGTTGAAAAAATTGTAAATAAGTTTTAGTAACCAGAAACGTGGTAAATTACATACACTTGTTGAAATGTACATGTAGGTGGGCAAATATCTGTCTCATTAAAATAATGTCAATGTAAAACTTACAGGTAAGTTTAGTCTTCACAGTCATTGCTGTTCTACGTGGTCGGCTAATTCCGGTTTCATTTTCTGCAGATACTCGGAATTCATATTCAGTAGCTTCCAGTAGGCCACCCACAGTAAGTTGCCTGTCCTTGATGCGTTCTTTATTGCATTTTTTCCAGGCACTGTCTCCAGATTGTCTGTATTCAACCCAGTATCCAAGGATGTCTTTACCTCCATCACACTCTGGTTTTTCCCATTGTATTGTTATACTATCTTTTGATACAGATGTAATTTCAATGTCGCCTGGTTGGCTTGGTTTGTCTGAAAAGTGCAAAGTAGTATAATTTAATTATCATCACAATATTTATTATATGGGTTGTACTAAAATGTGTTATCAAGTGTTTTATCCACTTACCAAATGGATCTTTACAAATAACAGAGTCAGATGCTGGGCTTGGCTCGCTCAGTCCTATATCATTTTGTGCAATAATGCGGAACTGGTATTCAGCATCTGGCACAAGTCCAGTGATGGTGTACATGGTTGTAGTGATATGGGTCTTATTGTGTCTAACCCATTTGTCTGTGGTCAACTCTTTGCGGTCAATATAGTATCCTGTGACTCGAGAGCCACCATCATCTCTAGGACGAGACCAAGATAGGCTGACTGAGCTCTTTGTGACATCCATAATCTCTGGTGGGTTGCTTGGAGGTTCTGGTACATCTGAAATGTATTATATAAATACTTAACACATATAGATTTTGATATATAGCTTTCATCAATAGGATCATATATATATATATATATATATATATATATATATATATATTCAACATATATATTCATCAATAATGATATTTAATACATACTCAGTTGTGTCTTTGGTACAGCAGGTTCCTCTGACTTTAGTGGTCGACTAACACCAAATTGGTTTTCACTTGAGACACGGAAATGGTATTCAACATTTTCTTTTAGTCCTTTGACAACCAAAGATGTTCCTTTCACACGTGAATCAACTGTATACCAAGCAGTTTTTGGTACTTCTCGTCTTTCAACAATATAGCCAAGGATATCAGAGCCACCATCATCAGCCGGGGCCTTCCAACTTACTCTCAAAGAGCGGGTCTGGATGTCATCATATTCCAGAGGACCTTCTGGTGTGTCTGGGCTTCCAATAACTTTGACCTTAATATAAACAGCCTTTTTGCCACATTTGTTTTCAAGAATCAAGTCATAGGTTCCAGAGTCCTCCCTCTCAGCATCTTTGATGATAAGCTCAGTGTGAGTGTCAGAAGTTGCAATCATTGCTCTCTTGCTTATGTCCCGACCTTCCTTGGTCCATTTGCATATTGGGATGGGTTTGCCTTTTATTGGTATGGTTATTCTAATTGCACTACCTTGTCTTATAACAAGACCTTCTTGGTATTTTTCATCCAATTCATAATCAGGATATGCTGTAAAAGAAAAATATTTATTTTTGCAATCCATTTGAAAATGTTTTTATCTGAATTCATATGTCAACTTGTCAATGTCTTACCAAGCATTTCAGTAATTTTAACAGTTCCTGGAACATCTGCTGGCTCTCCTGGTCCACCAGCATTACATGCCATAACACGGAACCTGTACTCTGCTCCTTGTGGTAAGTGAGTAAGGGTATATTCACAGATTTTGGTTGGTGTTGTGTTGCATTTAGTCCATTCATATTGGTCAATCTTTTGCATTTCAATTAAGTAACCACTGACTTTAGATCCTCCTTCTTCTTCCGGTGGACTCCATGCCAATGAAACAGATGTTCTTGTTGTATCAGTTACTCTTGGGTTCTGAGGCTTGTCAGGGGGAGCTGTAAAACATGGTTCAAAATATATCAGTAAAGGAATTTTATTATATATCACACCCTATAAAGGCATATAGGAGGGAATTTTGCATGAAATTCTCCTCTATTAGCCAAAGTGAAGTTCGACCACAGAGAATGTCTTGATCTGGAGTACTTAGTATAACATTGTATTACTATTATTTGAATGGTTTCCATGTAATGAAAAATTCCCTAACCGTGTAACCCATTTACAAACACTTAATACAAATACTTTATTTCACTTAATGTCACATTTAAGTTAAAAGGTATAGGGTTAATATACCTATTGGATCCATTGCAACAGCAGGTTTAGAGGAACGACTTGGTTTTCCAACACCTCTGGCATTTATAGCTGTAACACGATGTTCATATTCCAAGCCTTCAATAAGACCAGTAGACCGGTAGCGTGTCATCGTCACAGGCACTTTGTTTGCACGAACCCATCGATCAGCTCTGACCTCTTTGCGTTCTACAATATATCCTAGGATCTGTGATCCACCATCTTCACCTGGTGGGTTCCAAGTTATGGTCATGCCATCACGAGAAACATCAAACACCTGTGGAGTCTCAGGTGGTCCAGGAATACCTGAAATAAGACAGCAGGTACCAATGGTCATTGATCAGTTAAAGAATATGGCCAAAATCAGCATGTATTATTGGAATAGGTACTGATCTATTTGTCTACTGAATTTTTTATGAGTTACTTAAAAGATCTTAATTAAAAGAAAATGTAATGGAAGAAAATAATTTGGTATATGTAGAAGATGTATGGAATGTACTTACTAATTCTGCTCTTGCATTCCACAACTTCAGACTGTAAATAGGAACCAATGCCAAAGCGATTTGTAGCTGCCACTCTAAATACGTATTCAGTGCCTTCAATGAGTCTTGTGAATTTGTACATTGTTCTTGTGACAGACTCAGAAACTGGTAACCATCCAGGGCGGTGAGCATCCCGTTGCTCTACAACATAGCCGCTAATCGTAGCTCCACCATCCATCAGAGGTGGTTGCCAGGAAATAGACACTGATGTATCATCAATTTCATCAATAGAAATTGGTCCAATAGGTGGTCCAGGTTTGTCTGTTGCCAAGAAGAAAACATAAGAATATGTAAATTATTTATACAGAAATAGTGTCTCATTTATTCTATTCTAATGAAAGTCAAAAGTAGTACTCACCAAGAATGATAACTTTAATTGTTTCAGATACTGTTCCAGTTGTATTTTTAAGTTCAAGCGTATATTCTCCAGTATCATTGATAGTTGTCTCACGAATTGTTAGTTTGGCAACTTTATTCACAGTTTCAATCTTAACACGGTCAACCTCCTTTATCTTGGTTCCTGCAAAGAACCATGATGCTGCAGGAGGAGGACGACCATGAATGGGTAATGCAAGCTCAATTGGTCTACCACATGGTACATGAACAATCCTCTGAGGTATTCCAACCAGATCAATGGAAGGCATCACTACAGGGAGAGAGAGAGAGAACATATTAAGTAACAACACTTACACAAAATCATAGACAAAGTAAATATAATTTATATAATTAATTATATAATTAAATATAAAAATATAATTTTATGACTTATTTGTCATATTGTTTTACCTTTCTGGTCTTGAACAGTGACTGCAGTTACAATCTCCTGTGGTTCAGAGACGCCCTTTTGGTTTTGTGCTCTGACTCTGAACAGATACTGTTCACCTTCATTTAGTGATGTAACAGTGTAATCGAGTACTGTTGGTTTCAGAGTTGCAACTTTCATCCATTTTTCCGTTCCAGCTCTAGAAGCTTCAATAACATAACCAGTTAGTCTGCTACCACCATCGTGAAGCGGTTTCTCCCATGCCAAAGACACCGTTGACTTAGTGACATCAACAATCTCCAGTTTTTGTGGTACCATTGGAACTTCAGACACTAAGACTGCATCAGATGTTTCACATGGTTCACCGATTCCATAAATGTTTTCTGGCAAAACTCTAAAGTAGTACATTAATCCTTCTGTTAGACCAGTAACTCTATAAATTGTCTTGTTGCATTTTGTAGTTACTGTTTTGAAGGCTCTCATGGCAGCTTCACGTCTTTCAATGATGTAGTTATTAACTGGGGCTCCACCATCAAGTTTTGGCACATCCCAAGTGATTGTGACTGAATCTCTGGAGACTTCTTTTACCTTTACTGCTGCACAGGGGCCTGGAGAATCTGAAAAAACAGCATGATGCATTATGAATTAGAAGTATAGTATTAATCATATAACTATTTTTAAACTAAATTATATTGTGATGTGGACTTAATTTTATCAGTATCTTACCATAAACCTTGACTACAACTGTTGCTGATTTCTTGCCCGATTGGTTGACAGCCTCGATGATATATTTTCCTGCATCATATCTGTTCACCTTCTCAATTACAAGTAAGGTATAACTGTCTGTAATGTCAATTATGGCTCGGCTTGCAAGGTCAACACCCTCTTTTCTCCATGTGATTGTTGGAGTTGGTCTTCCAGACACAGATACCATTAGTCGTAAAGAGCCACCAGCTCTGACTGTAACAATCTTTTTAAGGTCATCAGCAAGCTCCAAGTCAGGAATTTCTGAAGAAAAATGCATTCAGTTATTAAATATCCTCAAATACACATAGTATATCCAGATAGATTGACTTCTTTCTTCATATACATTACCTATTCTCTCAACTGGCTCAATTTCAGCTGACGATTCACTAAATTCACTAGAGCCATTGGCATTTGTAGCTGCAACTCTGAAGCGGTATTTATGGCTTGTCTTCAAACCAGTCACTGTAAACTCTGGATTTCTCAGGACAGCAGTAGTATGTGGCCTGTACCACTGATCACTACCTTCTTCTTGCACCTCAAGAACATAACCTAATATGTCAGAACCTCCATCATACAGAGGCTTAGACCATGCCAAGCTGATACTCTGCTTAGTGGTGTCGACAACTCTTGGAATGGATGGTGCTGCTGGTGTGTCTAGAAGTAAACAAAAACAAACATTTCATACCTAAATTTAGAGTCTCTTATCTTTTTAACAGTAAGTTTTAATTGTAACTTGTCTTATAAACGGCCATTTTAGTTTTGATGAGTTTTTATGTGAACAGTTTTATGAAATCTCTTAAAACTTACAGGTAGGTTCTCTGCAATGGACATATGGAGATGAATCACTGGGTTCACTGTTGCCAGCTGCATTAACTGCAGTAACACGGAATTGGTATTCACTTCCTTCCAATAAGCCAGTGATCTTCAAGCGTGTGTCATAAATGGTGTAGTCTCTGTTCACTCTTGTCCATCTCACACTCTTCTTCTCCCTTTTGTCTACAATGTATGTGCTGATTTCACTACCACCATCTGATTCTGGTTTAAGCCACTGAATAATGACATGGTCTTTGCCAACTCCAACAGCTTCAGGTGCACCAGGTGGTGATGGAATAGCTGTGAAAACATGAAATATTAGGTATTTTTCAAACCATCTTTAAACAATTATCAACTAATAAAATTAAAATACTCTACTCACTGAATGAATTTCTTGCAACAATGGGTTCAGACTCAATTGGAAGACCTGGTCCATACTTGTTAACTGCCCTTATACGGAAAATATACTCATTGTTCTTTATCAACCTGGTCACATTGCATGAAAGAGTCTGGCACTCAGGTTCAACAATAGCCCAGTTAAGACGGCTGGTTTCACGACGCTCAATAATGTAGTGAGTGATTTCAGCACCACCATCTTCTTGTGGTGCATTCCATGAAAGGGTGCATTTCTCCTCTGTAACTCTACTGATATTGATTTTGCCTGCACAAGCACCTGGAGAATCTGTAAGGTAAAAAAACCAAACAATATTTGATTATTACTTAACATTTGTGATTTTGTTCAATACAAATCATGGCATACTGTGTGGATAGACTTACCAAGTACTTTAACAAGTACAGAAACGGATTTTGTTCCGCTTGCATTTTTAACTGTTAAAGTATATTTTCCAGTATCACTTCTGTCACAGAATTTGACAACTGCCAGGGCACGTTTGCTTGTGTATTGTAGAGAGATCTTTTCACAGAGTTCCAGTTCCTTGTCTCCCTTTGACCAGAACACTTTAGGTTCAGGTTTGCCACCAATAGATGCATCAAGTACAAGATCAGAACCTGCTCTTATGGTAACATCGCCTTGTAGTTTACTGTCAAGTTCGGCTTTTGGAGGTGCTGAAGTAATAAAACAAATAAGAATTGCTTTTAATGACTTTGTAGGTTGGAGTGAACTTACACAATTTCCATTTACTACATTTTATGACTGGTTGATTATAAAAGGAAATAAAAGTCTATCCAAATACTCACAATATTCATCTTTGCAAGTAACAGCGCCAGTAGACTGTGATGGGGCACTTATTACACCAGAGGCATTCTTGGCAAGTATACGGAACTCATAAACTTCTCCTTCACTAAGAGCTGTCACATTGAAGAAGTTTTCAGAAATGGTAGTGTAGTTGCATTTCAGCCAGCGGCCATCTCCAGTTTCGTTAAACGGTTTGCGTTCTACTATATATCCCACAATTTTGCTACCACCATCATAAAGAGGCGCAGACCAGCTCAATGCAACTGAAGATCTTGTAACATCTGTTACTTCTGGTCTTCCTGGTGGATCTTCAAAGACAAAAAATATATAGCGTTGATAATAGTAGGTATACCATGTCATTGTGTAAATATCTAAAACTCAAAAATCTGTATTGGATGGAAATTAAATTACATTTTGCATGGATACAAATTCCAACAATATAGTAAACTTCTTAACCTACTGCAGCCAATCAGAGCAGCAATTTTACAATAAGTATCTGAACTGGTTGAGTTTAATTCAGATTACAATTTACTCACCAACAGGATTCTGAGCCATTACAGGTCTTGAAGCTTCACTGGCCTTGCTGATACCAGCGGTATTCAAAGCATATACTCTGAACTGATATTCCAGACCTTCAACCAATCCTGTTACTCTGTAATTGCAATCATAACATGGGATCTTGTTATCCTTCACCCACAGGATGGTGTTACGTTCTTTCTTTTCAATCCAGTATCCTGTAACTTTGCTTCCACCATCATGATATGGTTCTTCCCATTTGATGCCCATGGTATTGGCGGCAACAGAATACACTTCTGGTCTAGTTGGTGGGCTTGGTGGTACTAATGAAAAGAAATACAAGATTTGGCTGTTATATTACTGTGTATATACACTCACAATGCTACATAACAGTCTAAAAACAAAATGTGGCCTTACCAAAAGGATGCTCAGCAACAATAGGTGTAGATTCAAGAGGCTTGCTGACACCAAACCTGTTTTCTGCACTGACGCGGAAGGTATATTCCATGTATTTGGTAAGGTGGGTAACTTTGATCTGTGTACGCTTTACACTGGAGTTAACAAGCTGCCAGGATGTGGTGCCAGATTCACGTTTTTCAACAATATAGTTTGTGATGTCAGTTCCACCATTATCTTCAGGCTCTCCCCATGTCAATACACATGACTCAGCAGATACAGAGGAAACTTCAATAGGTCCAGTTACTGAACCTGGTCTTCCAATCACTATGACTGTGACGGTGAATGTTTTCACACCTGCTGTATTTTCAAGTGTCAGGTAGTATCTTCCAGAGTCACCTCTCATGCTGTCCTTGACAGTCAGGGTGGTTCTGTCTTTTGATGTCTTAATGCTCACTCTGTCAGTTTCTTTGAGTCTCATTTCCTCCAATTTCCATGTAACCTTTGGTACTGGACGGCCACTGATTGGTATGTCAATAGTAAAATTGCTTCCAGCTTTGCAAGTGATAAGTTGTCTGGTGATACCACTTAAATCAGCTGTAGGCTCAATTTGAGGTTCCTTAATAATAACAGATGAGAATGCTTCTCTTGCGTCGCTGTATCCTGCATCATTCTTGGCACGAACGCGGAACTCATACTCAGTATTTTCAGTCAGATTATCAATTGTCAGAGTTAAAAGTTTTGTTTGACCAGCCTCAATCCAGTGATCTGATCCTTTCTGTTTCATTTCAATGAGATAGGAGGATATACGGCTTCCACCATCATGCTCTGGTTTTAGCCAAGCTAATGTCACAGACGACTTGCTTGTATCTATGATGTCTAATCTCTTTGGTGGCGCCGGCTCTTCTGTTGCTACGATGGGTTCAGGTGTTTCATATGCCTCTCCTACACCATATTCGTTTTCTGCTGAAACGCGGAAGTAGTATGGTTGACCTTCCAGAAGATCTGTAACCTTAATTATTTGCCTAGTGCACTTTTCACTAACTACTTGCCAGCTGCGACGGCTTGCTTCACGTCTCTGCACTATATAGTGATGAATACGCGCACCTCCATCATTGACAGGAGCATCCCATAACAAGGTGACAGATCCTCTTGTCACATCCTTGAATGTAATTGGGCCTGGTGGTCCAGGGGAATCTAGCACCTTCACAGTAAATGTGATAGACTTGCTGCCGCTGCTGTTATCTACGGTGAGTGTGTATTTTCCAGCATCATATCTGTTACAGTCTTCCACTGTTAAGGTACTGAATGAGTCTGTAGTATGAATATCAGCCCTGATACTAAGGTCAGAGTCAGGCTTTGTCCAGATAGCAGTTGGTGTGGGTCTACCCTTGAAGGCAATGAAGAGACGAATGCTTGCCCCAGCTCTTACAATGTGTGTCTGCTTAAAGTTGGCATCAATATCTATTTCAGGAGTTGTTAACCTATCAGTGGTTTGTACTGTAGCAGGAACTTCACAACTGTCTCCTTTGCCTGCTCCATTCACAGCAGAAACCCTAAACTTGTAGTTTTCACCAGCTTCAAGATCCACAATTGTATATTTTGTGGCAACTACTGCTTCTGCGTTCACTTTGTGCCATTCACCAAGATCAGCCTTGCACATTTCAATAATGTATCCAATAATTTCCATGCCACCATCAAATGCTGGTTTTGTCCATTCCAGGCTTACAGATGTTTTAGTAGTGTCACTAACTTTCACAATACTAGGAGCACTAGGTGGATTTACAGGCTCTTTGCATTTAATTAGTCTGGATATTCCACTTGGTTCTCCAACTCCTGCATCATTTTCGGCCGCTACACGAAACTCATATTCATTTCCTTCAACCAGGCCAGTTACTCTATATCTGGTCTCAGTGATGGGTTTCTTGCTGGATACTTTCACCCATCTTAAACTCTTCTTTTCTCTCCTTTCCAGGATATAGTGCTTTATTTCATTTCCACCATCAGATTTTGGTCTTGCCCATGTTACTGTAATGCTGTCTCCAGTCACATGAGTGGAGTCTGGTAATCCTGGTGCATCTGGAACAGCTACAAAACAGATATAAAAGTATTAATTAAAAATATATATTCACTATACATTCAATTTCAGCTTTAGCAGAATTCTAACTTACTGTATTGTATCTGTGCAATGACGGCATCTGAGTCAAGAGATTTTCCAACTCCAAACTTATTAGCTGCTGAGATACGGAACTGGTATTCATTTCCTTTGATCAATTTAGTAACAGTGTGTGAACAGGCTTCACATTGGTCTGTAACCAAAGCCCAAGATAATCTGCTGGTCTCCCGTTTTTCAATTACATAATTAGTTATGGTGGAGCAACCATCATTGGCAGGGGGCTCCCACCACAAGGTTAACTTTTCACCACTAATATTGCTAAATCTTATAGGTCCACCAACTGGTCCAGGTGTATCTGGTGAAAAACATAATATATCAAAATTAGCTTATTACATTACTTGACCATATTATATACAGAATAACTGATGCATAGTCTGTGAACCTTAGACATACCTTGCACCCGTATTGTCATATCAGCTGTCTTGGTCCCTGATGAGTTCTTGGCTTCTACTGTATATACACCGCGATGATCCCGTGTAGCATCTCTTACAAAGATAGTGCTATAGCCAATTCCACTGTTTACTTCTACTGCCAGCCTCTTTTCAATCTCTTTACCATCCTTCAGCCAAACAACTTGAGGCACAGGTCGTCCTTTAATCAAAGCTTTAACTTTGATGCTTTCTCCAGCCTTAACAGTAAGTCCTTCAAAGTGCTCTGGTCCAAACTCAATGCTGGGAGCAACTATGAAAAAAAATATAGTTTTAATAAATAGTAAAAGTAAATTACTTACACCGGGTGAAGCAGTAGAAATATATAATACCAATTGCTAAAATCAAATGCTTACTCTATAATGGAGTATCTAGAGGTGGCTTTTGTTATATTATTAAAACTATGAGATCTAAAGTTCTACCATTATAATGGAGGTACATATTGTTTTCTTTTCGTTGAACCTTCTGAATAACACATATTAAGTGTGCAATTAACCAGTTACTTGCCTTCTTTCCTACTAGTAAAATAAAGTAATTAAGACAATACTTACTGCTTTCATCTCTTGTCATGATGTAGCCAGAAGATTGTGAAGGTGGGCTAATTGTTCCAACGGCATTTCTTGCAATTATTCTAAATTCGAAACGGTCTCCTGGGCTTAGTCCAGTCACTGTATATTGACATTCAGAAACATCTGTAAAGTTGCATCTAAGCCAACGATCACTGGCTTGGCGTTTTTCAATGCTGTATGCCACAATTTTGCTGCCACCATCACGTAAAGGTGGGGTCCATTTAAGTGTAACTGTTTCCCTTGTGACATCAATATAGTCAGGTGTTCCAGGAGGATCTACAAAGAAAGAATATTTATGGTTAGTTATGTTTATGTCAAATTAACAATTTATTAAAAAATGTTCTTAGTGAAAATGCAGATCTTTTGCTCTACTTACCAACAGGAGACACAGCCAGAGTAAACTTGCTTGGTTCACTTACTGGGCTAAGGCCAGCAGTATTTTCTGCTATGACACGGAACTGGTAATCAAGACCCTCAATAAGCCCAGTAATTCTATATTCCCGATTGGATATTGGTGAAGTGTTAACTTTTTGCCATAAGATGCTGTTTCTTTCTTTCTTTTCTACATGGAATCCTGTAATTTCGGAGCCTCCATCATATACAGGTGCATCCCAGGTAATAGACATTCCATCACTTGTAACATTGTACACAACTGGCTTTCCTGGTGGTCCCGGTGGTCTAAATTGATGCTTAGCAATAACATCAACAGAGTTAAGAGGTGGGCTAACTCCATATCTGTTTTCAGCACGCACCCTAAACTGGTATTCTGTTCCTTTAACAAGATTTGGAATCTTGAATGTTGTTCTGGCAACGCTGGAACAAACCATCTTCCAGTTGGTTTGAGAAGTTTCACGTTTCTCAATGCTGTATGATGTAATTTCTCCTCCTCCATCATCATCTGGAACATCCCATGATATAATGATGCTGTCAGCTCTTATTTCATCAAATCTAATAGGCCCTTTTGGCTTAGAGGGAGGACCAAGTGTAATCACTGTAATTACATAGGATTTGCGAACAGCACCGTTGTCAAGAATCAAAGTGTACTTGCCACCATTTTCTTTTTTGACATTTTTTATATTAAGGCTTAATTTGGCTTCTGTTTTCTTAAATCTTACGTGTTCACTTTCTTTCAGAGGAATATTATCCTTTAACCATGAGATAGTTGGTCTTGGTTTACCCTTGTATGGCAACTCAATGTGTACATTATGTCCAATACGAACAGTGATTTGTCCTCCAAGTATTTCAGAGAGGTCTGCTTCAGGTGGAATAATATAATCTTTAACAGTAATAGGCCCAATCATAGCCCCATCACTCAATCCCTTCTCATTCTTAGCTGAAACTCTGAATTCCATAACTGAAAGTTCCTTTAATTTGGAGACTTCAAATTCGCATGCTTTGCTTACTCCTGCATGTGACCATTCTTTGTCATCTTTTAGTTTGCTTTCTACTATATATTCACTAACAATGCTGCCACCATCATAATCAGGTTTGCTCCAAGCAAGAATGACAGATGTTTTAGTGGAATCTTTCATTGTAAGATCTCTAACTGGTCCAGGGATTTCAGATGCTTTCACAGGTTCTGTTGTGCTGCATGGCTCTCCCAAACCATTTTCGTTTTCGGCAATAACTCTGAAAAAGTAGGAAGTTTTCTCTGACAAGTTAGTAATCTTGAAGGATGTGTGAGAACATTTAGTTGTAACGGCAGCCCATGCTCTCTTAGTGGCATCACGTTTTTCAATAACGTAGTTGGTGATTTCAGCTCCACCATTTATAAGAGGAGGCTCCCATACCAGTGTAACAGTACCACGAGCAACATTTTTGATTTGTAGCTTCTGGCACTCGGCTGGAGTATCTAGAACTTTCACTGTCACAAATGTTGACTTTGGCTGACCAACACCATTTTCAATTGTTAAAACATACTTTCCAGTGTCACTGCGTGTAACCTGAGGAATATCAACTAATGTTGATGATTCAGTATTCTGAATGTTGTATCTTGGGTCGTTACTAATATTTTTATCTCCTTTTCTCCATGTTACCATCGGGGCAGGTCTTCCTTTGAAGGGAATCATTAACTGAACATCTTCACCTGCCTTTGCAACAATGGATGTTCTGAGAGCAACATCAAGGTCAATCTCTGGTTCCTCTGTAAAAGAGAAATGAAAAGAAAATATTGAAAATCGCTAAAAGCTTAAGACATAAAGCTTCTGAAACTTGTTCAAGAAATACGACTGAAAACATTATGGCTTACCAAGTATGTCCTTTGCTTGTGCTGGTTCTGTCATCTCAATAGGTTCTCCACTGCCGGCAGAGTTTACAGCTGATACTCTGAAGTAATAGTCAACACCAGGTTTAAGCAAAGAAACTACGTATTCAGTTGTTCGGACTTCTCCTTTAGCACTAACTACAGTCCATTCTTCATTATCTGCTTCTCTCATCTCCACTATGTAGCTTGTGATAGGACTTCCACCATCATATACAGGCTTAGTCCAGTTAAGAGTAATTGATGACTTTGTACTATCCACAATCTTCAGTTTGGTTGGTTGCCCGGGTTTGTCTGTGATAGGAAGATATCAGTTAATATTGTTCATTCTTAAATGAATGCAAATGAACTGCAAAACATGAATATAAGGACAACATGCTTACCAATGGGATCAACAGCTTTGTATAAATCTGAAGCTTCTGAGAATGGGCCTTGGCCAGCTGCATTAATAGCACAGACACGGAACTGATATTCACTGTCTTCTGTAAGTCCAGTTACTTTCTGTCTTGTGTCACGAATGGATTCTTTGATAACTTTGAACCACCTCAAGCTCTTTTTGTCTCGCTTTTCCAAGTAATATCCACTAATGTCACTTCCTCCATCTACAGTAGGTCTAGACCAGGTTACAGTCATAGAATTCTTGGTAATTGTGGCTACTTCAGGAATACTTGGAGGGCCAGGAGTAACTAAAATACATTAATATGTGTGTTAAAATTAAAATATCCAGACAAAATAACTTTAATTAAAACATCAAAAAGGTAAGATTATGATTTTATAACTTACCAAAAGCATTTCTTGCTATAACTGGCTCAGATTCCAGAGGATCTCCAACTCCGTATTTGTTTACACCTCTGACACGGAATATGTACTCATTTCCTTTAATAAGTTTGGTAACTGTTATTGAGCACTCTTCGTGCTTTTCTGACACTAAAGACCACACCACACGGCTGGTTTCACGCTTTTCCACAATATAATGGGTGACCTTTGATCCTCCATCATCTGAAGGTGGTTCCCACATAAAGGAAACCTTTTCAGCAGTGACTGTTTTAAACTGAATAATTCCTGCTGGTGGGCCAGGTTTGTCTGTGGAAAAGAACGACAAAGTCTATATTATTTAAAAAAGTAATCAAAGTTTAAAAAACTATAAAATATATAAAAATATAGTAAGACAGTGTGTTGCAGGTAAGATATTTTTAGCACACATACCAAGGACTTGTACTCTGATACTTGCTGATGCAGAGCCCATGGCATTCTTCAGTTTTAATTCATACAGTCCACTGTTGATTCGTGATGCATCCTTAATGAGGATTGATGAAGAATCACTGGTGTTTTCAATAGATACCTGAGCACTGGTATGTAGCTCTTTTCCATTTCTGAACCATTCTATACTAGGCAAAGGTTTGCCAGAAATACCAAGTTTCAGTTTCACTGCCACACCAGCTTTGAACTTGACAACATCTGTATATTCTGGTGGCACATCTATTTGGGGTGCACCTACAGAAGAATGTAAAAATATGTTATCATCTTAAAGGCTATGTTCCCCGACAGAATGTAGCTGTACAGGTAACTTATATAACTAATTTGACCATACAAAATATTAAACTTTTCTATAGCTACTGATATAAAATGAAGTTGAAAAGTATACTTTATATGAAGTGACTTACCATAAGTGTCAACACAAGTAATAGGTCCTGCCACCTCAGATGGATTGCTGATAGAACCAACTGCATTCTTTGCAAACACTCGGAACTCATACTGAGAGCCTTGAGTCAAGCCAGATACAGTAAATTGAGTCTCAATAACATTAGTAAAGCTGGCTTTAGTAAACCTGCCATTTGGTAGGTCACGTTTCTCCACAATGTATCCAGTAATTTTACTGCCACCATCATATGCAGGTTTCTGCCAGGACAAGCTCACAGAACCCTTTGAAATATCAGTCACACGGACATTTCTTGGAGGCTCTGTAAATAAAAGGAGTTGAAAAATTATTTTAAAAAAAATCATATGCTTTTCTTATCTATAGGCAAGAACGCACAAATAGGTTTTAGAAAACGGAAACCTTCTGGTTCAACATATAGCTCCGACTGCTCCACTAAGGTCATAACTTGATAAGGAAAGACTACGGTAAGCCTGAAATATTTCTACTTTACTACTCACATACACAGATCTCATTGGGCCCTCTAGCAATACTTATTATGGACCCCTCCCCCGCCTCACCCAGTTTTAGAATATGTGTGTGTCAGTTACTCCCAGGCACCACAGAATGCAAAGAGCAATGCCCTAGATTTCTGACAAATTTATGTTTTTTAATGAAGTGGAAGAAATTTTAATTAACTACAAACTGTAATAAAAAATGCCTTTGGTCTCAATCAATATTTTGTTAAGAATTATGGTGCCCATTCTTAGCACCATATTTCCCAATGTATTTACACCGGACAATTGGCAAAAATACACTGATAAATCTCCTGCTTCCCTTCTATTACAAAGCTAGAAGGGCCCTCCTCTCCCCCTGGACCACATAGCAGTTGCGTGGTCTGTTTACACTGCAGATACACCACTAATGAGCGAATATATTCTTCAAATCATTTACTTACCGCAAGCGTCAATGGCAAGTACAGGCTCTGATGGATGACTGGCTTTGCCAATGCCAGCAGCATTCTCTGCATATACTCTGAATTCATATATTAGACCAGGACTGATATTAGACACCTTAAAGTGAGTTGTACGGATAATTGTCTTGCTAGCTTTCTGCCATAGGATGCTATTCCTGTCTTTCATTTCTAAGTGATATCCAATGACTGCATTGCCACCATTGGACACTGGCTCATGCCAGCCAACTGAGATGCTCTCTCGGGTGACATTGCTGACCCATGGTGTTGAAGGTGGACCAGGAATAGCTAGAAAAAAAAGAAAATATGAGATTGTAGGAAAATGTAACATTAAGAAATCATATTTATGAATCGAATATATGCCATCAAACTTACTGTAAGGAAGCTTGACAGTAACAGTCTCTGAATCTATGTGGTCACTGATGCCAAAGCGGTTTTCAGCTTTAATGCGGAACTGATATTCTTCACCTTTGGTGAGTTTCATGACTTTGGTAACATTTCTAGCTACAGTGGAGGACACTTCTGACCAAGCAGCTGTACTTGTTTCTCTCTTCAGGATAATATAGTTGGTAACCTGACTTCCACCATCATAAGCTGGAGGATCCCATTGTAGTGTTACACTGTCTTCATTGACATCACTGATGATGACTGGACCTACAGGTGGGCCTGGTCTGTCTAGAACCACAATCTTGATTGTTGCTTTAGTAGTTCCACTAGAGTTAGATGCAGTTAACTCATATGTTCCAGCATCAACAGCAACACTTTCTTTCAGATTGACGATTATACTTTCCGCTGTAGTTTCAGTGTTGAATCTTAAGGTTGATTTCACAAGAAGTCCATCTCTGGATAGTGTCACCTTAGGAAGAGGTTTACCAGAAACTGGAATGTCCACTTTTAGATTTGAGCCTGCTCTGACATATACAGTGTTACTTGGGTAGCCTCTCATATCTATCTCAGGTGGTTCTGAAACATAAAAAAGATAATTGTAAAAACAAAGCCAAATAAAGTGAAATAAACATTTCAACAGAAACAGAACAAAAAACGAAATATATGTACAAGGTATGATGAATGATAATGCTTTCGGTGATTGTTTACCATTCTTAGCTTATGCTAAGATATGTTACTATACTTACCAAGCTTTTCTTTAACAGTGACAGGTAGGAGAAGCTCCTTTGGATCACTTAAGCCAGCTTGGTTTTCAGCAAAAACTCTGAAGAAATAGTCAACATTCTCCTTGAGGCCACGGATATCATGACGAGTGGTCTTCACAACTGCACATTTGACCCATTTTTGTTGACCCTTTTCTAGTGCTTCAACAAGGTAGCCCAAAATCTTACTTCCTCCATCATGTTCTGGTTTGGACCAAGCAAGTGATACACTGTCTTTAGTCACATTTGTTACTCCAAGTTTTTCTGGTGGGCTAGGTCTCTCTGTGAAAGAAATGTATAAATAGTTAAGTGTCTGCACATTTATTTCAAATTATTCTAATTTTCTGAGTGTTTTTCCATTATACTTATACTGACCTGTTATTTTCACACCCTCTTTGGTCTCTGCAGGTACTCCAATGCCAAATTCATTTTCACCAGAAATTCTAAAATAGTAAACTGCACTCTCTTGTAGACTAGTGACTTTGTATGTAAGACGATGACAGTTGTTTGTCACAGATACCCATGCTTTCTTGCTTGCTTCCCGTTTCTCAATATGGTAATTCTTAACTGGTGCTCCACCATCATTCTCAGGAACATCCCAGGTCAGAACAGCAGATTCCTTTGTAACTTCTTTCACAATAATGTTAGAAGGTGGTCCAGGAGAATCGAGAACTTTTACAACAAGTGTAAGCGTTGCAGTGTTAAGAATATTTTGCAAAGTTAGTGTGTACTTTCCAGAATCATTTCTTGTTGCTTTTTCAATGGAAAGTGATGTTTGTGTGTCTGTGGTGTCAATTGTAGCTCTTGTACGTAGGTCAGAGTCTGGTTTACTCCACATGACATTGGGAGCAGGTTTGCCTCTGTAAGGGACTGTCATAGTAAATGATCCACCAGCTTTAACAATTAATGTTTTGCGCATTTCACTGTCAATGTCAAATGTAGGTTCTTCTTCTCTCTCCTTTACTATATGTGGTTCAGAGCTGTCACTTGGGTCACTTTGGCCTACTTTGTTAACAGATCTAACTCTAAATATGTACTCAGCTCCTGATGTAAGGGCAATGATAGTATACTCTGTACCTCTGACATTTGTTACAGCAGTGGTCCATTCAGTTTCATCAGTTCTTCTGTATTCCACAGTATAGCCTGTAACTGGTGAACCACCATCAAAGAGAGGTTTTACCCAGCTTATGGTTATACTTGACTTTGTTGAGTCTATAATTTTAGGCTTAGATGGTGGAGATGCCAAGAATATTGGATCCTCCGCACGAATCAATGGAGAACACTCACTTGGAGCACTGAGGCCAGCAGCATTTTCTGCATAGACGCGATATTCATATTCACATCCTTCGCGCAGGCCAGAAGATTTTACTCTGAGGTCATAAACGGGCTTTTTGTTTACACGCATCCATCTCAGGCTATTTTTCTCACGTCTCTCAATCACATATCCTGATATTTCGGCACCACCATCACTATCAGGTCTTGCCCAACATAAGGTCATAGCTTCTTTAGTAACACTGGTGATCTCCAATGATTTGGGTGCACTTGGTACAGTATAAGGATTCAGTGCCTTTATAGCTTCACTCTCTAATGGCTCACCAACTCCATATTTGTTGACACCCATCACTCTGAAAACATATTCATTACCCTTTAGCAGTTTTGTAACCTTGCAAGATGTGGTTCTAAGTTCTGATTCACAAACTGTCCAAGCAATGCGACTTGTTTCACGCTTTTCAACAATATAGTAGTCAATTTCAGCACCACCATTTTCTTGAGGTGGTCCCCACGAAAGTGAACACTTTTCAGATGTTACTCCAGCAATTTCTATTGGTCCTGCAGGTGGTCCAGGTCTATCAAGTACTTTGCAATTTACAGCTAAGGATCTTGTTCCTGCAACATTTTGTAATGTTAGCACGTATTGGCCTGAATCTCTTCTAATGCAGTCTTTAACTATAAGAACAGTACTGTTGTCTGTTGATGTGATCTCAACTCTTGCTTTCTCTTCAATATCCTTGCCATCTTTTGTCCAAGAAACTACAGGATGAGGTCGTCCTGCAATGTCAGCATTAATTTTAAGGACTTCACCTGCTTTCACAACAATTACATCTCGGAATTTTACATCCATCATAATTCTTGGGGCATCTACATCATCCTTGACTGTAATAGGCCCTGTAGTTTCAGATGGCTCACTAAATAACCCAGCAGAATTCTTTGCAATAACACGGAACTCATATCTTTGGTCTTCTGTTAGAGCAGTTACATCAAAGAATGTTTCTTGGATGTTAGTAAAGTTGCACTTTAACCAACGTCCATCAGGCAACTCCTTTCGTTCAATGATGTATCCTGTAATCTTTGCTCCACCATCATATTCTGGTTTCTTCCAGGCCAATGAGACAGATGTTCTTGTGATGTTAGTAACTTCTGGTTGACCTGGAGGATCGCATGGGTCCCTAGCAGCAACTGGTTCACAACATTTGCTGCATTTGCCAATTCCAGCAATGTTCTCAGCATACACACGATATTCATACATAAGCCCTTCTTCAAGCCCTGTTACCTTTAGTTGTGTATCAGGTATTAGACCTTTGTTGACTTTGGTCCAGAGAATGCTGCTTCTTTCTTTTCTTTCTAGGTGATATCCAATTACTTGACTACCACCATCATTTACTGGAGGTTGCCAGCTAACAATCATAAACGCTTTTGTTGAATGAGCAACACGGGGTGTTCCTGGTGGTCCTGGTGGTTTAAATGGATATTGAGCAATGACTGATGAACTGTCAGTATAATGGCTCTTTCCATATCTATTTTCTGCACAAACTCTGAACTGATATTCTGATCCAGTTGTCAAACGTGCAACTTTGATGGATGTTCTTGCCACTGTTGCTGACACTAATTCCCAGACTGTAGTAGTTGTATCTCTCTTTTCAACAATGTAGTTGTTTATATGACAGCCACCATCATACTCCGGTGGGCTCCAAGAGAATGAAATGCTGTCTGCGCTAACATCATCAATTTTAATTGGTCCTGGTGGTCCTGGTTTATCAAGCACTATTATACCAAGAGAAACTGTTGCTGATCCTGCATTGTTTGATGCAGTTAATGCATACTGTCCAACATCCTCTTTAGAAGCCTCTTTGATAGAAAGAATAGTAGAGGTCTTTGAAACCTGGACATTTACTCTAGTTGTTTGCTTCAGAGACTGTCCATCTTTCTGCCAAGAAACTGTTGGAGATGGACGTCCTCTAATTGGTACATCAATCTTAAGATCATCACCAGCTTTAACACTGAAAGTGTTGAATAACAGTTCAATTGTTGGTTGTATTTCAATATCCTTTGCAACTACAGGGACTCCCAGTTGCCTTGGATCACTCTTTCCTTTTTCATTTACAGCTATTACTCTGAATGTATACTCTTCTCCCATAGTCAAACCAGTAATAGTTGCTTCGAGAGTCTTCACCTGAGTACAAGTGCTCCATTTTTCACTTCCTTTTGTTTGCATTTCCACAATGTAACTAGTAATTTTGCTACCTCCATCGCTTTCTGGTTTTTCCCACGATATAGTTGCACTGTTACGGGTTACATCAACAAGACTTACTCTTCCAGGAGCAAGAGGAGCTTCAGACACTTTAATTGGATCAATTGTACTTGCAGGCAGCCCAACACCATGCTCATTGGCAGCCAAAACACGGAAGTAATAGATGCCACCTTCTTGTAGCTGTTCTATTTTAAATGTATTTTTGGTGCAATTACTTGTAACAGTTGCATAAGCTTTTCTGGTAGCTTCACGTTTTTCAACAATGTAGTTGGTGATCTTAGATCCTCCATCAATAAGTGGTGGTTCCCATGACAGAGTCACTGAATCTTTTCTCACTTCTCTTACTGTCAAGTTTACTGGGGCGCTTGGTGAATCAAGTACTCTAACATTGACAAATGCTGATTTTGATCCACTGTTATTTTCTAAAGTTAAGTTGTATTTTCCACTATCAAATCTGTTGACATTGTCTATAACCAACATTGTATAAGAACTGGTGACTTCAATTTGTGCCCTTTCTGTAAGTTTATCATCTGCCTTTTCCCATTTTACTTCAGGTTCAGGTCTTCCCTTGATTGTAACAAATAATCTTAAAGTTCCACCAGCACGGACAGTGACAGTCTTTCTCAAATCAGCATCAAGTTCTATCTCAGGAGGCTCTAGTTTGTCAGCTGCAATTATAGTTCCTGGAATAACTGCAGGCTCACCCACGCCTTCAGAATTAATGGCACAAATACGGAAGCAATATTCAGCATTTTCTTTCAATTTTGTTACAGTAAACTGTTTGCCTTGTAATCCTGTTGGTGGTGTTGCTGTTGTCCATTCATCAGCTGCCAATTCTTTAAATTCAACAACATAACCTGAAACTGGTGCACCACCATCATAAATAGGTTTGTTCCAGGCAAGAGATACAGATGATCTAGATGTGTCAGTTACCTTTGGATTGCTAGGAGGACCTGGTGGATAGTTGGCATCACATGCCCGATAGAAAATAGATGGTTCACTTGGTTCTCCAACTCCTGCTGCATTCTCTGCTGATACTCTAAATTCATAGAAATGTCCATCTGTTAAGCCTGTTACTCTAAGTCGCAAATCAGTTAACCTTTTCTTGTTGCATTTTGTCCATCTAATACCATCTTTGTCTCGTTTTTCAAGAATGTACCCTTCTATCTCTGCACCACCATTATCTTGAGGACGGCCCCATGTTACCACCATAGAGTCTTTTGTGATGGCAGAAACGTCTGGCGTTGTAGGTGCACTTGGAGGCTTAAATGGATTACAAGCCAGAACTGGTTCAGACTCAAGTGGCTCTCCAATTCCATATTTGTTCACAGCAACAACACGGAAAATATATTCATTTCCTGCTAGAAGTTTGGTGACTTTATAGCTGAGTGCTTGTACTTCTGATGCAACCTGAGTCCACGATAATCTACTTGTTTCCCTTTTTTCAATATTGTAATGAGAAATGCTTGCACCACCATCATGCAGTGGTGGACTCCATGCCAAGTAGCACTTTTCTGCTGTTACACCTGTGACCTGCAGTGGACCTTCTGGAGGCCCAGGACGATCCAAAACCTTTACAGTTATGGGAATTGATTTTGTTCCACCCACATTGCTTAGGTTCAAAATGTATTGACCACCATCCACTCGAATACAGTCTTTAACAATTAATGTTGTTCTCTGAATAGTGGACTTAATTTCTGTTCTTGCTGTTGTTATTTCAAGCTCTTTTCCATCTTTTGACCAGGTGATATCTGGAATAGGTTTGCCATGAATGTCAGCTTCAAGAACAAAAGTGTCTCCAGCATTAACAACAATAACATCTTTATATTTTGGATCCAGAGAAGCTCTTGGTGCATCTATTTCATCTCTCGCAGTGATAGGTCCAGTGCTTTCTGATGGTTCACTAAAGTTTCCAGCTGCATTTCTTGCTATGACTCTGAATTCATACTTTTCATCTTCTGTAAGTCCTGTTGCAGTAAATTCTGTTTCTAACACGTTTGTAAAGCTGGCCTTCATCCAACGACCATCAGGTAGTTCCTTCTTTTCAACTATGTATCCTGTAATTTTACTTCCACCATCATATTCTGGTTTTGTCCAGTGAAGAGTGACATAATTTCTAGTGATGACAATAGCTTCTGGCCGACCTGGTGGATCACATGGATCACGGGCAACATAACATTCAGATACTTTACTAGGTTTGCCAATACCAACAATGTTTTCAGCATATACTCTGAATTCATATTCTATTCCCTCTTCAAGGCCATTAGATTTTAATTTTGTGTCTTGAAGAAGAGTTTTATTTAATTTTGCCCAGAGAATACTATTCTTTTCTTTGCGTTCTACATGGTAGCCAAGAACTTTACTTCCTCCATCATTTACTGGCTCATGCCACTGTACGGTCATATGATCCTTGGAAATTGATGTTACAAATGGAGTTCCTGGAGGACCGGGTTCTTTGTATGGATACTGAACAATAACAGCAGCAGAATCTAGAGGCGCACTTTTGCCGTACCTATTCTCAGCATAGATTCTAAATTGGTACTCTGATCCAGTAGTTAGTTTTGTCACCTTAATGGTTGTTCTAGCAACTGTTGCTGATACTGTTTGCCATGTAGTGGTGGTTGTGTCTCGTTTCTCTACTATGTAATTGTTGATTTGACAGCCACCTGTATACTCTGGGGCGTCCCATGAAAACACCACATAGTTAGAACTAATTTCTTCAAATCGTACAGGTCCTTTTGGTGGACCAGGCTTGTCAAGAACAATAATAGTAATATCTTCAGTTGCTGTGCCAGCGCTGTTTGTTGCTGTAACTGTATACTTTCCAAAATCATCTTTGTTGCTTTCTTTAATTTGCAAGACAGTTGATACTGGTGTGTCTTCTACATTAACTCTGGTTGTTTGTTTCAGTGGTTGTCCATCTTTAGTCCAGTTGATATTGGGTTTGGGTCTACCTATAACTGGAATTTCAATCTTCAGATCTTCTCCAGCTTGTACATTATAAGAATTAAATATAAGCTTAAAACTTGGTTCAATTGTCAGATCTTTAGCTATAACAGGAATACCAAGGACTCTTGGATCACTTTTTCCTTTTTCATTGTAAGCAATAACTCTGAAAGAGTATTCCTGCCCTGAGCTCAATCCAGATACAACAGCATTGCATGTTTTTGTTTCAGCAGCTATGCTCCATTTTTCAATTCCCTTTGGCTGAGATTCTACTAGATATCCTATAATTCTGCTCCCACCATCATGCTCTGGTTTCTCCCAAGAAAGTGATACACTTCTTTGAGTCACATCAGTAAGGGTAATTTTGCCTGGTGGCAATGGTGCTTCAGAGGCCTTTACTGCGTCAGCTGTTTCAACTGGTAGACCAATGCCATACTCATTCTCAGCCATAACTCTAAAGTAATATACAGCTCCTTCTGTAAGATTTTCAACTTTGTAGCTTGTTTTGCTGCATTTGGCTGTGACATTTGCATATTCTTTTCTAGTTGATTCTCTTTTGTCGATAACATAGTTCTTTATTTTGGCTCCACCATCAATGTGTGGAGGCTCCCAAGTGAGGACGACAGAATCTTTCTTGATGTCTTTCACAACAAGGTTTGTTGGCGCTCCTGGTGTATCAAGAACCTTAACTGTTACAAAGGCAGACTTTGAGCCACTGCTATTTTCCAGTTTAAGAATATATTTTCCAGCATCATTTCTATCAACATTATCTATTGAAAGTTGAGTATAATTAACACCTCTTTCAATCTGTGACTTTTCAGTAAGTTCTCCATCTTCCTTTGACCAGCTGATCTCTGGTATTGGTCTTCCATTAAATGGTATATGAATTCTAACATTTCCTCCAGCTCTAACCAATATTCCCTTTCTTAGTTCAGAATCAAGGTCTATTTCTGGTGCCTCCAGTTTATCTTCTGGTTTTACAGTTCCTGGTACAGCTGCTGGCTCACCTACTCCGGCCTTATTTAAAGCACAGATGCGAACTTGGTACTGTTGATGCTCAATAAGTTTAGCTATCTCAAACTTAGTGACTTGTAGACCTGTTTGTGGGGTACACATTGTCCATTCTTCTTCATCTCCTTTGCATATTTCTACAATGTATCCTTGTATATCACTACCACCATCATAAATTGGTCTTCCCCAAACAACAGTAATAGAGTTTTTACTTGTATCCACAACATGTGGGTTTGTAGGTGGTCCAGGTTTGAATATAGGATCAGTTGCTTTAAAGTAGGCTGTAGGTTGACTTGCATCACCAACTCCAGCAGCATTTTCAGCAGATACTTTAAACTCATATTCATGATCTTCTGTTAATCCAGTAACTCTAAATCTTAGATCTGTAATTCTGCGTTTGTTGCACTTAGTCCATCTTATGCCAGCTCTGTCTCGTTTTTCTACAATATACCCAATGATTTCACTACCACCATCATTATCAGGTCTGCTCCAACAGACTGTCATGGAGTCCTTTGCAATGTTGGTTACTTCAAGTGCCTTTGGTGGTCCAGGAGGCACAAATGGATTTTTTATGAGAACTGGTACAGACTCTAAAGGTTCACCAACTCCATACTTATTAACAGCCATGATACGGAAGATGTATTCATTTCCTTCCAAGAGCTTTGTTACTTTTACAGAAGTAGTTACCACTTCTGATGCAACAACAGTCCAAGCAAGGCGACTTGTTTCCCGTTTTTCAATGATATAGTGAGAAATATCACTACCACCATCATGCTGTGGAGGACCCCATGCAAGAGAACATTTGTCAGCTGTAACTCCAGTAACATGAACTGGCCCTTCAGGAGGTCCAGGACGGTCCAGAACTTTCACATGGATAGGTACTGTTTTTGTTCCTGCAACATTAGAAGCTTGCAAAATATATTGTCCACCATCAACTCTAATAGCATCTTTCACAATAATAAGGGCCTTGAAGTCACTGTTCTTAACTTCACATCTAGCTGATTCTTCAACTTCTTTATCCCCCTTGAACCACTGAATTGTAGGAATAGGTTTACCGTGAACATCTGCATCAAGTTTAAATGTCTCAGCAGCATTTACAACTATTGTGTCTTTATATTTTGGATCCATTGAAATTCTTGGAGGTTCTACTTCATCCTTGGCAGTTATGGGTCCGGTGCTATCTGAAGGTCTGCTGAAGGTTCCAGCAGCATTCCTTGCAATAACTCTGAAATCATATCTCTCATCTTCAGTAAGTCCAGTTACAGTAAATTGTGTTTCAATTACATTGGTAAAGCTTGCCTTCATCCACCGACCATCAGGCAAATCACGTTTTTCAACTATATAACCTGTTATCATACTGCCACCATCATATTCAGGCTTTTTCCAGCTTAGAGTAATAGCATTTCTGGTTACAAGTATTGGTTCTGGGCAGCCAGGAGGGTCACATGGGTCACGGGCAAAATAGCACTCTGAAACTTTGCTTGATTTGCCAATGCCAACAATGTTTTCAGCATACACCCTAAATTCATATTCAATGCCTTCTTCGAGATTGGTAGTCTTAAAATATGTGTCTGGAATAATAGTTTTATTCACCTTTGTCCACATTATACTGTTTCTTTCTTTCCGTTCAAGATGATAACCAATCACTCTGCTTCCACCATCGTTAATAGGTTCATGCCACTGCACAACCATGCTATCTTTTGTTACTGTTTGAACTGATGGTGTACCAGGAGGCCCAGGTTCTTTATATGGATATTGTGCTATTACAGGTTCAGAATCCAATCCGAAGCTTCTTCCATATCTGTTCTCAGCATAAATTTTAAATTGGTACTCTGTTCCAGTTTTCAATTTTGATACCTTTAGTGTAGTTCTTGCAATAGTGGCTGAAACTGTCTCCCAAAGTGTAGTAGTTGTATCTCTCTTTTCAACAATGTAATTTGTGATTTGACAGCCACCAGTGTATGCTGGAGGATTCCAAGATAATGTAATGCTATTTGCACTGACATCGTCAAATTTCACAGGGCCACTTGGAGGATCAGGCTTATCTAGTGTAATAACTTCAATTGCTGCTGCTTTCTGTCCAACAACATTTGAAACAGTAATTCCATACATTCCAGAATCATCCTTATTTGTTTCTTTTATCATCAATACAGTATGGTGTGCTGTATCTGTAACATTAACTCTAGTAGTCTGCTTGAGTGTCTGGCCATCCTTTGTCCAAGTGATTGTTGGCTTTGGTCTTCCAGAAATTGGAACTTCAATCTTCAAATCATGTCCAACTTGGACACTATAATTGCTAAATGCTGGTCGTACATCTGGCTCTATTACAAGGTCTTTGGCAACCACTGGGACAGCAAGTGATCTAGGGTCACTCTTTCCTTTTTCATTTACAGCAATTACTCTGAAAAGGTATTCACCTCCTTGAGTCAGATTTGTTATTACTGCTTCAAGAACTTTGACACGCACACTTTCAGACCATTTGTCACTACCCTTAGCTTGCATTTCAACAATATAATGAATGATTTTGCTGCCACCATCATGTTCAGGTTTCTCCCATGATAATGATACACTGTTTCTGGTCACATCAACAACTGTTATTTTTCCTGGAGGTTGTGGAACCTCAGAAACCTTCACAGGTTCAGCTGTTTCAGCTGGTAAACCAATGCCGTATTCATTCTCAGCTGTTACCCTGAAGTAATAGCTGCAGCCTTCTTGAAGTTGGTCTATCTTCCATGATGTCTTATGGCAATTTGTTACAACAGCAGCATAGGCTTTTCTTGTGGTTTCTCGTTTTTCAATTATGTAGTTCTTTATCTTAGCGCCACCATCCAGTGCAGGAGGTTCCCAGGTTAGAGACACGGACTCCTTAGTGACATCTTTAATTTTTAGATTTACGGGTGCACTTGGTGTATCCAAAACTCTTACACTAATAAAGGCAGATTTGGTACCACTGCTGTTTTCAACTGTAAGAGTATATTTTCCAGAATCAAATCTATTAACATTGTCAAGTACAAGTGTGGTGAAGCTACTGGTTACATCAATCTGGGCTGTTTCTCTAATATCTCCATCTACTTTTCCCCATTTAACTTCCGGTGCTGGACGTCCTCTAAAGGGAATAAATAATCTTAGTGAGCCACCGGCCCGTACATTAACAATCTTCCTCAGTTCTGGATCTAGTTCAAGGTCGGGTGCCTCCAGTTTCTCTTCAACAATAATTGAAGCAGGGATATCAGCATGTTCCCCAACACCAGCCTTATTCACTGCACATATACGGAATTTGTATTCATGTTTTTCCAAAAGCTTTTCAACTTCAAGTCGGGTTTCCTTAATGCCAGTTGGAGGAGTGCACATAGACCATTCATCTGTGCTGACATCCTGCTTTTCTACAATATAGCCTTGAATTTCACATCCACCATCATAGATAGGTTTGCCCCATGAAAGGATTACTGATGATCTTGTAACATCCACTACTTTGGGATTATTTGGAGGACCAGGTTTATAAATAGGATCTGTAGCTTTGTAATAACTGGATGGCAGGCTTGGCTCACTTAAACCTGCAGCATTTTCAGCAGAAACTCTGAATTCATAAAGATGTGATTCAACTAGTCCAGTTACTCTAAAGCGCAATTCACTGATCAGTCGTTTGTTGCATCTGACCCAACGTATGCCTTCTTTGTCACGCTTTTCAAGGACATAACCAGTTATTTCACTACCACCGTCAAATGCTGGCCTTTCCCAAACAACAATCATGGAGTCCTTGGTTACTGCTGTAACTTCAGGAGCTTTTGGAGGTTGTGGAACAACAAAAGGATTCTTTGCAGTGACAGCTTCTGATTCAAGCGGTTCCCCAACACCATATTTATTTACAGCCATGACACGGAAAATGTATTCATTTCCTTCCAAAAGTTTGGTTACTTTGTGACTGAGAGTTTGAACATTTGATTCAACAACTGTCCAAACTAAGCGACTTGTTTCTCTTTTTTCTACAATGTAATGATCAATTTCACTACCACCGTCTTGTTGTGGAGGTTTCCAAGCTAATGAACATTTTTCAGCAGTAACACCAGTGATAGTGATTGGCCCTTCAGGAGGTCCTGGTCTATCAAGAACCTTTATATTAACTGGTACAGATTTTTCACCAGCAACATTTTTCAGTAGTAAAATGTATTGACCACTGTCCACTCTAATGGCTTCTTTTACACTAAGTGATGTAAAAAAGTCTGTTCCCTTTATTTCTAGACGAGCTGTGTTTACAAGTTCTTCACCTCCTTTAAACCATTGAACAGAAGGAATTGGTTTACCAAACACATCTGCATCAATCTTAAATGTTTCACCAGCATTTACTGTTATGACTTCACGGTATTTTGGATCCATGCTTACACGAGGAGGCTCTACTTCATCTCTTGCTGTAATTGGCCCAGTGCTTTCTGAAGGTTCACTAAATGTTCCAGCAGCATTTCTTGCAATCACACGGAATTCATAACGTTGGTCTTCAACCAGTCCAGTAACTGCAAACTCAGTTTCAATGACATTTGTAAAGCTGGCCTTCATCCAACGGCCATCAGGTAATTCTTTCTTCTCAACAATATAGCCAGTAATCTTGCTACCACCATCATATTCAGGTTTTGTCCACTGAAGTGTAACTGAATTTCTTGTGACAATTTTTGCTTCAGGACGTCCAGGGGGATCACATGGATCTCGGGCCACATAGCATTCAGATACTTTACTTGGCTTGCCAATACCTACAATGTTCTCAGCATAAACTCTGAATTCATATTCAATTCCTTCTTCAATGTTTGTTGCTTTAATCTTTGTGTCTGGGAGGATTGTTTTGTTCAACTTCACCCAAAGAATACTGTTTCTTTCTTTGCTTTCCACATGATATCCAAGGACCTTGCTGCCTCCGTCATTTACAGGCTCATTCCACTGAACAACCATACTGTCTTTTGTAACTGCAGTTACGAATGGGGTTCCAGGTGGACCAGGAAGTTTGTATGGATACTGTGCAATCACTGCCTCAGATACCAAATATCCACTCTTTCCATACCTATTCTCAGCTGCAATCCTGAACTGATATTCACTGCCTGTTTTAAGCCGTGTAGCTTTTATGGTTGTTCTTGCCACTGTTGCAGATACGATTTGCCAAACTGTTGTTGAGGTATCCCGTTTTTCTACAATGTAATTGTTAATAGAGCTTCCACCGTCATATTTTGGAGGATTCCATGAAAAGCTAATGCTGTCAGCTGTCACTTCATCAATTTTAACTGGACCAGTTGGTGGTTCTGGCTTGTCAAGGACAACAATGCTGAGCTGTTCGGTAGCCTCCCCTGCAGAATTGGCAAGTTTCACTGTATACTGGCCAACGTCGTCTTTTGAAGCCTCTTTAATTGTTAGCAAAGAGTTGTTTTCTGTGTTTTCTGCATTCACTCTAGTTGTCTGTTTTAATGGTAGATTGTCTTTGTGCCAACTGACAGATGGCTTTGGACGTGCAACAAATGGAACATCAACTTTAAGGTCTTCACCAGCTAAAACACTGAATGTGTTAAACAGAAGCTTGAATGCTGGTGCAATTACAAGGTCTTTAGCAACCACTGGCACTCCAAGCTGTCTTGGATCACTGATTCCTTTCTCATTTTGAGCTGATACACGGAACATATATTCTTCTCCCTGAATTAATCCAGTTATTTTTGCTTCTGTTGTTTTAACAGTAGCACATGTTGCCCATTTGTCGCTGCCTTTGCTTTGCATCTCTACAATGTAAGCCACAATTCTGCTTCCACCATCATGTTCTGGTTTTTCCCAAGACAGAGAAACACTGTTTCTTGTTACATCATCCAGAGTGATCTTGCCTGGTGGTAGTGGTCTTTCTGACACTTTAATTGAGTCTGGTGTTTCAACTGGTAAGCCAATTCCATATTCATTTTCTGCCAGTACTCTAAAGTAGTAATTACAGCCTTCTTGCAACGGATCTATTTTCCAACTTGTCTTGTGACAATTAGCTGCTACTGTTGAATATGCTTTTCTTGTTGATTCTCGTTTTTCTACTATGTAGTTCTTAATTTTTGATCCACCATCAATGAGTGGTGGTTCCCAAGTTAATGTAACAGATGATTTGGTAATTTCTTTTATTTTAAGATCTTGAGGTGCCCCTGGAGTATCAAGTACTCTGACATTCACAAAGGCTGACTTGCTTCCTGAGCTGTTTTCTACTGTCAGCATATATTTTCCACTATCAAATCTGTTCACATTTTCCACAACTAGTAGAGTATAAGAGCTTGTTGATTCAATGGTTGCTCTTTCAATAGGGTCACCATTTTCCCGAGTCCACTTAACGTCTGGTGCAGGTCTTCCTTTGATTGGAACAAACAATCGTAATGTGCAACAAGCTCTTATGTTAATGACTTTACGTAGTTCAGCATCTAATTCTATCTCAGGTGGCAACATTCTTTCTTCAGCCTTTGGTGATCCAGGGACAAGGGCAGGCTCACCAGCTCCTTCAGAGTTTATTGCATATATCTGTATCTTATATTCCTGATTTTCTTTAAGCCCTGTGATTGTAAAAGAAGTAGCTTTAAGTCCAGCAGTTGGTGTTACAATCTTCCATTCATCTTCTTCAGGGAGAGATATTTCCACATTGTACCCTGTTATTTCTGAGCCACCATCATAGACTGGTTTATTCCAAGCAATTGTAATAGAAGATTTACTAGTGTCCAGTACTCTTGGGTTCCCAGGTGGACCAGGTTTAAAGACAGTGTCACATGCCTTATAGAATGGACTACACGGGCTTGGCTTACTAATTCCAGCTGCATTTTCAGCCATTACTCTATATTCATACTCATGACCTTCAGTAAGGCCAGAAACCTTGTATCTCAAATCTGTAAGAATTCTCTTGTTGCATTTAACCCAACGGAGTCCTGCCTTGTCACGACGTTCCACTATATAGTTTGTTATTGGGCTTCCTCCATCAGACTCAGGATGTCCCCAACAAACAATCATAGTGTCTTTTGTAACTGTTGTTACTTCAGGGGTCTTAGGTGGATCAGGTGGCACATATGGATTAACTGCAAGGGTGGGTTCTGATTCCAAAACTTCTCCAACTCCATACTTGTTAACAGCCATAACACGGAAAATATATTCATTTCCTTTTAGTAGCTTGGTAACCTTGAATTTTGTCACTTGGACATCTGTTGCAACACTTGTCCAAGCCAATCTGCTTGTTTCACGTTTCTCAACAATGTAGTGATCTATCTTTGCACCACCATCATCTAATGGTGGCAACCATGATAAGACACATTTTTCGGCTGTGACTTCAGATGTAGCCAGTGGGCCTTCACATGGGCCTGGTCTATCGAGAACTTTAACATTAAAGATATGCTTAGCAAAACCACCTGGGTTAGAAGCTGTAAGAGTGTATGCGCCGCCATCTTTCCGTGCAGAGTCTTTATTTATCAAAGTTGTTGAGAAATCAGCTAGTTTTATTTCTAATTTTGCTGTATCCTCAAGGTCCTTTCCTTCTTTTGTCCAAGACAATGTGGGAATTGGACGACCAGAAACATCAGCATCAAGTCGGAAAAGTTCTCCTGCCTTCAAAATAATAACATCTTTGAACTTCGCATCAACCATTATCCTTGGCTCTTCTATATCATCTCTGCAAGTTATAGCATCAGATGGTTCAGATGGCTGGCTAACAGCACCAGCAGCATTTCTTGCAATTATTCTAAACTCATATTCTGAATTTTCACTTAATCCACTGACAGTAAACTCAGTTTCTAATATGTTACTGAAGTTCGCCTTTAGCCAGCGACCATTTGGAAGATCTCTTCTCTCAACTGTATATCCAGTGATTTTAAACCCTCCATTGTATTCTGGTTTTGTCCACTGTAGGGTCACTGAATGTCTTGTAATGTTTATAGCAACTGGTTTTCCTGGTGCATCAACTGGATCAAGAGCAAATGTTGGTTCTGAAGACTTGCTTGGTTTACTCTTGCCAGCCATATTTTCTGCCACAACACGGAATTCATATGCAATGCCATCAGTCAGGCCTGATGATTTATATATATTTCCTGCTACCAGGGCTTTGCTGATTGTCTGCCATAGTATACTGTTTCTTTCCTTCCTTTCAATATGATAACCTAGAATAGGACTTCCACCATCTGTGACAGGTTCATGCCAACTAATTGTTATAGAATCTTTTGTAACTGCAATAACTTGAGGTGTTCCTGGTGGTCCAGGGACCTTAAATGGATAAGCAGCAACTACAGACTCTGAGTTGAGGGCTGGTCCAATTCCATATCTGTTTTGAGCTTTAACCCGGAACTGATACTCCAATCCAGTTGTAAGTTTTGTTGCTTTAAAAGTTGTGCGAATCACTGTAGATGCCAACTCAGTCCAAGTTGTACTGTTTGTTTCACGTAGTTCCACAATATAGTTGCTTATTGGTACACCACCATCATTCTCAGGAGGGTCCCAAGTCAAAGTAACAAAATCAGATGAAATTTCATCAAACTTGATGGGTCCTGTTGGAATTCCAGGAATATCATGTACTTGAACTGTAATTATATCACTTATCTCCCCCACAATATTTTTAGCTGCTAAAGTATATTTTCCAGAGTCATTTCTTACACATTCATTGATGTTTAAGATAGCTGCAGTTGCAGTGCGCTCAACATTAACTCTTTGAGTTTCTCTAAGAACTTGTTCACCCTTTTTCCATGTCACAGTGGGTTTTGGCCTTCCAAGAACAGGTATTTCTACTTTGATGTTGTCTCCAGCTTTAGCAAGCACAGTCTTATGATATAGGCCACGTAAGTCAAATTCTGGAAGCATCATCTGTTCTTTAACAATCACTGGTCTGCTTTCCCTTGGATCACTTCTTCCTGCACTGTTGACTGCCATTACTTGGAATACGTATTCTTCATTTTCATTGAGATTTTTTACTACATAGTCCAAAGTTTTAACTGTTGCAATATGTGTCCATTGATCAGAACCCTTCCTTTGTGCTTCAATGACATATCCTGTAATTTTGCTGCCACCATCATGTTCTGGCTTTGGCCAGGCAAGGCTCACAGTGCTCTTTGTAACGTCCATGATATTAAGGCTTTCTGGAGGAGAAGGTGCTTCAGATGCTCTTATGGGATCAGCTGTTTCAGCGGGTTCACCAATTCCAAACTCGTTCTCTGCTAGCACTCTGAAGTAATATTCACATCCTTCAGCTAAATTAGGAATCCTTAGAGAGCACTTCTGGCAGTTGGTTGTTATTGTTGAATAAGCCTTCCTTGTAGATTCACGTTTTTCAACTATGTAATTTGTTATCCTTGATCCACCATCTATTAGTGGCATATCCCACTGCAAAGTGATGCTGTCTTTTGTTACATCTCTGGCTTTAAGGTTTAATGGAGGTCCTGGGGAATCCAAAACTTTGACGTTAACAAATCCTGATTTCTTTCCAGCTGCATTTTCAAGAGTCATTGTGTATTTTCCAGCATCATATCTGTTGCACTCTGTAATTATGAGCAGAGAATATGATTCTGTATTTTCTATGTTGGCTCGTACTTTGAGAGGAATGTCCCCTTTCATCCAGGTAACCTCAGGTGTGGGTCGCCCTTTTATTGGCACGAAAATACGAATGCTTAAACCAGCTCTGACTACAAGAGTTTTTCGTAGCTCGGCATCAAGTTCAAAGTCAGGTACCTCTTCACGGTCTTTAATTTCAACATCATCAATTTGTGCGGGTTCTCCAGAGCCTGCAGCATTAATGGCACGGATACGGAATTTATATTTGCCACCAGGTTGGAGATTGGCCACAACAAACTCAGTAATTCTAAGTGCTGTTCCTGTAGTGTCTTTAACCCATTCTTCTTCTCCTTCTTTTTGGTGTTCTACAATGTATCCAATAATGTCAAGGCCACCATCATAGTGAGGCTTTCCCCAGTGTAATGTGGCAGTAGACTTTGTTGTATCAGTGATTCTTGGATTAGATGGAGGACCTGGTGGATCTGAAATCAGAAAGAAACACAGAAAATTAAAATAAGGAGATGAGAAAAATACATGTTCAGTTTAGCATGAAATAAGTAATTTAATATTTCTTTACACTATTACTGTAACTGAACTGCTACTTCATTTGTTCATTGCTCATTTTATGCACAGGAAAACATGTTTCTAGTGATATCAACACTTCTTTTTTATCCCTTAATACACTTTAATAGCAGTTACCTTTTATTTAGGCATAAGATCAAGTGACATACTTACATGCAATATCTTTTGTTAAAACTGGCAGAGAAGAATCGCTTGGTGGTCCAACTCCGGCCTTGTTTTCTGCACTCACTCTGAATTCATATTCATTTCCTTCTGTGAGTCCAATCACTTTAAGTCTGAGGTCAGAAACTGGTTTCTTTGATGCTCTCACCCATCTCAATCCTTTCTTTTCTTTTCTTTCCACGTGGTAGCCAGTAATCTCACTACCACCATCATCAACTGGGCGTTTCCATGTTATAGTTACTGTATCTTTAGTCACATTTGTTGCTTCTGGTTTTCCTGGAGGTCCGGGAGGTCCTAAAAACAAAAGTAAATGGAGTTATAGTTTAGAATTTAGAACAGTAGCTGCTGTTTTCAGATTGTATGGCACAAATTTTTGTAACAATTCTTACCAAAACTATCCACCATCTTAACTGGTTCAGACTGTACAGGTTCACCTACTCCATAGTGGTTAACAGCAGAAACACGGAAGACGTATTCATTTCCTTGGATAAGTTTGCTAACAACATGTCTACAGGACTGAATATTTTCAGCCACCAGTGTCCAAAGCAAACGACTGGTTTCTCTCTTTTCAAGTGTGTAAGAAGTAATCGGTGAACCACCATCTTCAGAAGGCGGTGTCCAGTTCAGCGTTGCTTTTTCAGCAGATACGTTGCTAACTTCAATAGGTCCTGGAGGTCCAGGAACATCTAAGACCTTAACATGTACATGTTCTTCTTTTGTGCCAAAAGGATTACTGGCAGTTATTGTGTACTCTCCAGAATCTTTGCGGGATGCATATTTTACAGAAAGTGTGGATGACGTTGGGCTTGTTTCAATCTGCACAATATCAGAAGGTTTAAAGTCCTTTCCTGCTTTAGACCATACAGATGTTGGAGGTGGTTTGCCAAGGATACTTGTTGCAGTCATGACAATGGTATCTCCTGCTTTAACTGTTAATCCGTCTTTAATTGCTTGGTCAATAATAATAGTCGGTGCCTCTGCAGGAACAAAAAAAATTACAGATGATACACTTTAAATAAGAAATGGTACAGCTACCAAATAAGATCCGGTAAATTTGCTATGTAACACATACCGTACTCATCCTTGCATACAGTTCCTGTTATCTCAGATGGAGGACTGATAGCACCAGCTGTATTTTTAGCTCTTATTCTAAATTCATATTTTCCACCTTCTATCAAATCATTGACGGTGAATGCACATTCTTGAACATTAACATGGTTGGCCTTCATCCAACTCTTTGCTGGTAGGTCACGTTTCTCAACAATGTATCCTACCAATTTGTGTCCACCATCATATTTTGGTTCTGTCCAAATAAGTGTTGCGGAACTCCTGGTAACACTTATTACTTCAGGTTTTCCAGGTGGATCTGAAAAGAAACACTAAATCAATTCCATGTTTACTTACAACAATAATCAGTTCCTAGTGAAAACTTTGAATAGGCATACCAATTGGATCAAGAGCCACTACTGATTCAGATGGAAGACTTGGTTTGCCAACTCCAGCAAGGTTGATTGCCATAACTCTAAATTCATATTCTAGACCTTCAGTCACACCAGTAACTCTGAAATCTTTCATTCTTATGGGAGTTGTATTGGCTCTCTTCCAGAGAAGACTGTTTCTTTCTTTGAATTCAATGTGGTAGCCTAAAACCATATGATAATGATAGCATTAAATATACTTGGGTTGTATTATTTCTGTGAAAAGTAAAATTAATATAATATTGAACTTTGGAAATGATTTGTGGTACAATAGCTGTATCTTCAGTTAATTTTAACGCACCTGTAATTGGTGAGCCACCAGTCTTCCTTGGATCTATCCATGTTAGATTTGCAGAATCATGCCTTATTGTAACAATCTTTGGAGGTGGAGGAGCATCTGGTACATCTAAAACATATATTCAGTATTATTAATCTATCCAGACAGTAGATATCAGTAAGCATATTTAAATACGAAAATGTAGTCTCTTAAACCTACCAAATGGATGTCTTGCAATAACAGATTCTGATTTTAAGCCTTCACCAACTCCATATTTGTTTTCAGCACTCACTCTGAAGACATACTCAGTTCCTTCATGGAGTCTGGTAACTCTAAATGAAGTCTTTTGAACAGCAGAAGCACAGGTGACCCATTTATTGGTTACAAAATCTCTCTTTTCTAGGATGTAATTGGTTATTTCAGAGCCACCATCATCTTTAGGTGGACCCCAAATCAGTGTTACTGCATCTGCAGTTACTTCATCAAACTTAATAGGACCTGTTGGGATTCCAGGCTTGCCAACCACTTTCACAAATATAGTTGATTCTTTGGTTCCAGCAGGATTTTTTAAAGTAATTGTATATTTTGAGGCATCATCTTTCTGGCATTCACGTACTGTCAAGACAGTATTAACTGCACTAGACTCAACAGTTACTCTTCCACTGTCAGTCAAGACTTTATCGTCACCTTTCTTCCATGTAATTGTAGGTGGAGGTTTTCCACTGACAGGGATTTTAAGTCGGAAAGTGCTGCCCTCTCTGGCAATGTAGCACAAGTCAGGTAGATCTTTCAAGTCAAGATTTGGTGCAACTGCAAATACAGACAGATAAAAATAGATTTTTTTTAATATAAAACCACTGAATTGCATTAAATGTTTTTCTTTACAAATTGTGAAAAGCGGTGCATACCAACATCATCTTTAGCTACAACTGAAATTTCACTTGGAGAACTAAAACCAGCATCATTCTGTGCAGTGACTTTAAAGGTATACTCTTGTCCTTCAGTCAAATCCTTCAATGTGTATTGCATGTTTTTGGATCTCATTACTTCTTTCCACTTGTCCTCAGCAATCAAGGTCTCTACAACATATGCAGTGATACGACTTCCACCATCACTTATTGGCTTCTTCCATCCAATTGTGCAAGACGACTTAGAGACAGCCAGTGGTTTCAGATCTATTACTGGTCCAGGTTTTTCTGGAAGAATCATTTAAATAGTTGAATAACACATTTTATATATTTGGATATATTTTAGATTGCAAAGTTTAATTAGCAAAATTTGTTTAGCTTAATAAAGAAGATTTTTTACCTGAAGCTTTAACAGCATCACGTGTTTCACATGGTTCACCAATGCCATACTCATTTTCAGCCAGCACTCTGAAAAAGTATGATTTGCCTTCCTCAAGGTTAGAGATTCTAAATGATGTTTTGGGACAGTCAGTGGAGACTGTAGACCAAGCTTTCCTTTCAGCATCACGTTTCTCAACAATATAATTCTTCACTGGGCTGCCACCATCAATAATTGGAGGATCCCATGAAATCATAGCAGAATCCTTGGAAGTCTCTTTAATGATGAGATTAACAGGAGGTCCAGGAGTATCTAAATGATCAACCAAACAATGGATTGACTCAAATATGTGCAGAAATTTAGTGGCAAGGTAGAACTTGGTATATTGCATCATTTTACAATTTAAAATACTATTATTCTAAATACAGGGAAAAGATTGCAAGAAACGTGTGTTTCTTAAACACAATGGTCTACTCACACTGTAACAGATTGTAGATCTCTAGATAATATATTATGTATCACGCATTTCACACCCATAAGGCACTACTTACCAAGCACTTTGACAACAATGGTGTAAGACTTCACACCACTGCTATTCTCTAATGTCAAGATGTATTTGCCAGCATCATATTTGTTAACATTTTCACAACGTAAGAAAGTATCATGCTCAGTTGTCTTGATATCTAGGCCTTGTCTGTCTCTCAGGTTTGCATTCGCTTTAGACCATGAAATCTTTGGTGCTGGGCGTCCTCTGACAGGCACATAAATCCTCATTGTAACTCCAGCGCGGAGCACAAGAGCTTTCCTCAAATCAGCATCAAGCTCTCCTTCTGGAGCAACTGTTAAAACAGAAAATAAATGAATATTATAGTGTTCTACTTAAAATCAATCTTTGACAAAAAGTGAAATGAAGGCAACACTCACTTAGAATATCTTTTGCCAAATGTTTGTCTGGAACTTCACTAGGCTCACTGTATCCAATTTTATTCACAGCTGAAACACGGAACTGATATTCTGTGTTTTCCATCAAGCCAGTAACAGTGTACTTGGTGTCTTGAAGATTCTTAGGCAAATTGCATCTCACCCAGTTATCAGTGTCTGTTCTTTTTACTTCAACCAGATAGCCAATGATTGGGCTGCCTCCATCATAAGCTGGTTTGCTCCAAGAGAGACTTATACTGCTACGAGTTGAATCAATAGCCTTGGGGAAAGCTGGTGGTCCAGGTGGATCTGTAATTGAAGCATAAAAAAATTACTATTCCTACAAAATGGAAAATTTTGGAGGATATATCTTCAGTATATGATAACTTGCACTTACACTGAGGATCAAAAGCAGATACTGCCTTTGATGAATCGCTAGGTTTGCCTGGTCCAGCTTTGTTCAAAGCAATCACCCTAAATTCATATTCAGTACCCTCTTGTAGTCCAGTTGCTTTCACAGTCCGTTCAATGACAGGCTTCCTTGTTACTTTTGTCCAGTTGAAGGACTTTGTGTCGCGTTTTTCAAGCAAATATCCAGTGATTGGAGATCTACCGTCATCGGCAGGTGCTTTCCAGCTTACAGTCATATGATCCTTTGTTATGTTGCTTATTATGGGTGGATCACATTTTCCTGGCACATCTTTAAAGAAGAGAAGAATATGGTATTTAATTCATAGAAAATGCTGAATAATGCTTTTACCTGGCCTATACTTTATAGTAAAGAAGATCTTATATAGTAAAGAAGTAAAGTGTGTTAAGCATGCTTTTATCATGAATAATTATTACCATAACAATGAGCATTTCTTGACAATTTAATAAGACAAGTGTTCTAGACACTGGTGTTAATAAGCCCCTGAACTGGCGGTGGATCTGCCAAAGTTATGTAGAGGCACCGGCTTCTACATAACTTCGGAGTATCCAACGCCTGTCTAAATGTAGGACAGCTTACTTGCTGCCTTTGCACCGCAATCTGCACCACAAATACACCTAATATGACCCCCATAGTTCTTAAGGAAATCATCTGTTTTCTGAAGCTCTGCCTTGAAGAGGTTTAAAACCGTTAAACTAGGATGTGTAGGAAAAATAAAAATGTGTTTATATTGTATTCAATATATTAACAGAGTATACACAAAGCAAATAATATTTCAAAATAACAAGTAGCTTACCAAATGGGTTCTTAGCAATCACAGATTCTGTTAAAATTGGATCACCAATTCCATATTTGTTCTCAGCAGAAATGCGGAATTGATATTCATGTCCTTCAATCAGCTTCTCCACACTGCAACTGGTAGTCTGGACATTTGCAGTGACTTGTGCCCAGTTAGGACGGCTGGTTTCACGTTTGTCAATGACATAGTTTGTAATATCAGAACCACCATCTTCAAGAGGAGGCTCCCAGCTAAGCATGGCACGGTCAGAATACATATGGTTTATCTTAACAGAGGCAGGAGGTCCAGGTTTATCTAAAATAGAAAAATAAAAGTGGTATGAAATCCCTATCCGACAACACTTAATTCCCCATGACTTCTTTAAAATGCACAATAAAACAAAACAGAAGATTAAACTTACCTAGCACTTTTAGCTTGATGGTTGCTGACTTAGAACCACTTGCATTTTCAGCTACAATAGTATATTCTCCGGTTTCTTTACGGTTGACACTAAACAACTCTAATAGGAAGAGGTGCCTCTTTGATGAAATTTTGATACCCTCTGCAGGCTTTACATCTACTCCATCCTTCTTCCAGTAGACAATTGGCATTGGCTTACCAAATACTTGAGCATCAAGACATACATTTGCACCTGCTTTGACGGTGATCAGAGATTTCATCTGTATGCTGAGATCAATCTTTGGTGGAACTGCAAATGATAATATGAAATGTAACACATTTCTTTGTACATCTGTGAAATTCATGTTACTTATGCTTTACTTAAACAAATATAATGCACATACCATTTTCTGCTTGAATGGTGACTGGATCTGATGGTTCGGATGGTCTGCTAATATTGATGGCAGTTTTGGCAAGTACCCTAAACTGATATTTCTCATTTTCCTCCAAATCAGTGACAGTATATTCTTCTGTTGGAATTTGGGAAGCAGTAGTATTGCATTTAACCCATTTTTCACCTGGAAGCTTGCAAGCCTCCATTAGGTAGCCAACTATTTTACTGCCACCATCATGCTTCGGTCGGCTCCACACAAGTGAAACTGTACTTCTGGTAATATCAACAACTTCAGGCTTTCCAGGAGGATCTGCAAATCAATGTTACTTGTTATCAATTGCATCAATTGTTATTGAAATATTTTGTAGTTTTTGAAGTTTACACCATATTTGTAATGTATATGATACATACCAACTGGCATTCTTGCTGTGACATACTCAGTAGGCTTGCTGGGCTTGCTGGATCCAGCTCTGTTCAGAGCAAAGATTCTGAAAGTATACTCTAAGCCTTCAATCATACCAACACATGGATATTCTGTTGTACGCACTAGAGTATCGTTGGCCTTCACCCACAGCAAGCTGTTCCTTTCCTTACGTTCTATTGCATAACCTGTAATGGGGCTACCTCCATCATTATCAGGTCTATCCCAAGCAACAAATATGCAATCCTTGTTGACTTTGGTGACACGAGCATTCTTTGGTTCACTGGGAACATCTGAAAATATATAAACACATAGTTTTTTGTATTTTTGAATACAGTGCCCACAGGATTTTCCCACAAGATTTTATGCTTTACTGAAGCATAGGTTATACCTTCTGTGCCCAGTGCAATATCATGAACGCCCCACTCCTCCCCCACACATAGACCTATCATGTTTCATTTATAGTTCCGATTTCCTCATATGAAGAGAAACCTTGTGGGAAGTCTTAGGCTCATGGACCCTGGTCCAACAGCACTCACTGCACCACCTATAGTTACGCCCCTGATGCTTTACATAAAGGAGCATAGTCAAACAGTTTGCTGCTTTTATGGTTTCTGTGTGTTATATGTTATTTTCTTAATATAAAACCAATTGAACACATTGACATGTGCTACATACCGAATGGGAATTTGGCAACAATGCGCTCTGATGTAATTGGTTCTGAAATTCCAAAGCGGTTTTCAGCGCGAACTCTGAAAATATATTCTTGTCCTGGGATGAGTTTTCCAACACGACAACTAGTTTTGGTAACTGAAGATACAGCTGTAATCCAGTCTCCCCGACTTACATCACACTTTTCAACAACATAGTTAGTAATGTTGCTGCCACCATCTTCAAGAGGCAAATGCCATGAGAGAGTGCAAGCATCGGAATCTATGTCAGTAACCTCAAATGGTGGTTCTGGTGGGCCTGGGATGTCTGTAGGAAGCAAGAACAAAAAATGTTTAATAACTGTAAATTTCCTCTTCTGAAAGATACTGCATGATAGACTTACTAATTTATACATACCCATTACTATTACACGTATTCTCTGTGTGGCCACGCCAGAGTTGTTTTCTGCAGACACAGTGTAAAAACCACTGTCTTTCCTTGTTACATCCTTTATTATGAGAACTGTGGAATTCTGCGATTTATGTACAGCCAGGCGGCTTGATGGCATTACATCAGTGTCTGTTTTCAACCACTTAGTTACAGGAGTTGGCTTTCCATAGATATGCGCCTCAATTCTCAGTTTCTGTCCTGCTTTGATAGTGATTTGTTCAGGCAATAATATCTTAGGTGGCACTATAAAAAAATAAGCATATTTATTTTTTAGCATAGCGGTTTGGTCCAGCTATAAAGTAAACTGTCTGACAATATTTATAGCAGTATGTAGAAAATATAGTCATTTAACTTACAGAGTTGTTCTTTAATTTCAAATTGTCCTTCTGCTTCCCTTGGCAAGCTGACTCCTACAGAGTTTCTTGCTGCAACTCTGAATTTGTATTTTGTGCCTTCTTTGAGCCCAACAACAACAATATTTAGATCTTTTACAACAGAGTATTGAGTCCAGCTGTTCTCTGGCTGTCCTTCTGCCTGGTAACTAATGATATAGCCATCAATTTTGGCTCCTCCATCTCGTAAAGGTGGGAGCCAAGCCAGTGTAGCACTGTTCTTTGTAATTTCTGTGACATCAAGTTTTTTAGGTGGATCGGGTTCACCTATTGAAATACACAGAATAGAATTTAATCATAGAAAACATTTTTTTGCTGTTTTAATACAGTGAAACTGTTAACCTCATGTCTATTTTGCAACACTAATGGGCAATCAAAGTTGAAAAGATAAATACTTTATGTAAATTAAGGAGCTTAAGAATGAAATTAAAATTAAATGAAATCTTAAATTGCAAATTAAGGATAAGCAGTGTGCATAGTGATTTTATTTCTCACTATATATATATATATATATATATATATATAAATCTAAATATCAGTTGCAAAGGTTACATAGAGTATTGTATAATACTTACTGATAGGATCTGTTGCAAGTATAGTCTTAGGTGTGTCTCTTGGAACACCTGATCCATATTCATTGACAGCTGTAATTCTGAAAAAGTATTCTGTTCCTGGCACAAGATTGGCAACTTTGAAACTAGTTTTCTTCCAGTCTGCCACTACGGTCGCCCATGTTTTCCTATCTACTTCTCGCTTTTCTAAGATATAATGTGTCACAGGACTTCCACCATCATTTTCTGGAGGTACCCATGAAAGATGACATGACATTTTTGTAACATCTGAAATGGTAAAGTCTGCCACAGGCCCTGGGGTATCTATTGAAAGAAAATCATATTCTATTAATGTTTGCAAAACTAAAATACATAGAAACACGAAAACTAATATACAATTCCTTTGTTTCTACATCTTTAACTTACCAAGTACTCTCACGTTGACAAACACTGCCTTTTCTCCCGCTGCATTAACAAGAGACAATGAGTATTTGCCAGAATCATCACGAGTTGAGTTGGGAATAACTAAGAAAGCCATTGTATCAACAAGATCAACTTGTCCTTTTCTGACAACATTATCTATACCCATTCTTCTCCATGTAACTTTAGGTGCTGGTCTTCCTCTTATTATTGCAAACAATCGGATGGGACATCCTGCTCTTACAGTGACCAATTTTCTCATGCTTGCATCCAATTCAATTTCAGGAGTTTCTGAGAACAAATATTAAAGAAAAAAATTGTCTTACTGAAATACGTTTCTGATTTAACACGTCTTCAACATTATAAAGGAAAACCTACCCAATATTTCTTTAGGTGAAACAGCTTCTTTCAGTTCAGCAGGTCTTCCAATGCCAACCTGGTTCTGTGCTGAAACTCTAAACTCATATTCCAGTTTTTCATCAAGACTTGTCACAGTAAACTGTGTGTGAATAAGATGGGCACCAACATTGCATTTCTTCCAGCCTTCTTCAGCATCTTTAGCTTCACCTTTTGGTCTCATTTCTACAATATATCCCATTACTGGGGCACCACCATCATAGACAGGTTTTCCCCATCCTAGAGAAATTGAGTTTCTTGTGCTATCAACCACTTTGAAATTAGTGGGTGGACCAGGAGGTTCTGCAGAGAAAACAAAATTAGTAAACAGCATGTAGAATGTATCAAAATAATGCATTAAAACAAACAATGCTATGAATTACCGATAGGGTCTTTGGCAACCACAGGTCTTGATGGTCCACTTGGATCTCCTAGGCCAATTTCATTTTCAGCTTTAACACGGAACTGGTATTCATGTCCTGGAATAAGATTTGTGACTTTAAGTCGTCTTTCTGGTATTGGTGATTTGGTTACTGCAACCCATCTTGTTGATCGCTTTTCTTTTTTCTCCAGAATGTATCCAGTGACAGACTTGCCACCATCATATTCTGGTGGATTCCAGACTACAGTCATTTCTTCCTTGCTAACTTTAGTGACTTCTGGAGGCTCTGGAGGTCCAGGTCTACTATATCGGGTTTTAGCAACCATTGGTTTGGTTTCTGTTGGTGGACCGGTACCCATTTTATTCTCTGCCCGAACTCTGAAGATGTATTCATTTCCTTCTATAAGGCGAGTTACTTGTGCACGAGTTAGGATCACAGATGATGAGTATGTTGACCAGACCATGCGTTTGCTTTCACATTTCTCTAAAATATAGTTTTGTATTTCACATCCACCATCATCTTCTGGTTGGTCCCAACTAAGTGTACATCTGTCACTTGATATATCTGAAATTTTCAGATTTTGTATTGGTCCAGGTACATCAAGAACATTAACAGTGGCATATGCAGTAAAACTTCCAGCAGGATTTGTGGCTGTAACAACATATTTACCACTATCAGACCTCTTAGATTTCTCCAGAATAAATTTTGTGTAATCTGATCCATTTTCAATCTTTAACCTAGGAGATTTTATTATATCTGTTGTATCTTTATCTTTTGTCCATGCTATCTCTGGCTGTGGTTTTCCTCTTACTCCAGCTTCAAGTCGAATTGTTTCTCCAGCTTTCACAACTAGTACTCCAGTCAATTTCAAATCTAGTGCAGGTTTTAAAAGTTCCTCTTTAACTAAGACCTCGTTTGTCTTTACCCAGTTGCTTTCACCTCCTTCATTCTTGGTCTGAACTCTAAATTGGTATAGCTGATTTTCATGGCATCTATCTATAAGGTAGCTAGTTTCTTTGATACTGCCTTTATGGACCCTTTCCCATTCATCTGAATCTTTTAGTTTTCTTTCAACATGGTATGATAGGTTGGGGCTTCCACCATCATAATCTGGCCGTCTCCATTTCAGATAGACAAATGTCTTTCCTACTTCAGCAATATGAAGGTTTTCTGGCTCCCCAGGCTTTTCAACTGGATTAATAGCCAGAATGGGTGTCTTGGTTTCAATTACTGGACCAGGTCCTACTTTGTTTTCAGCACAGACTCTGAAGAAATATTCATGATTTTCTATAAGAGATGCTTTAATCAACCTCTTTGTAAGATCAGAAGAAATAACATACCATCCTCTTTGATTTGGCTCACGGTATTCCACAATGTAGTTGGTTATTTCTGAGCCACCATTATCTTGTGGGTTTTCCCAAGAAACCATACAAGAATCTTTAGTAACATAGGTTATCTTAAGATTTTGACATGGTCCAGGTCTGTCTAGAACATTGACAATGACCACACCCTGTGCTTGACCACTGCTGTTCTTGGCCACAATTGAATATTTACCATGGTCAGCTCTTGTTGCTGACTTTATTTGCAAACCAACTTGTGGAAAGTCTTGGGTTATTTCAGTTCTGTTGTCTTTGATTACTAGTTTGCCATCTTTTGACCATGTAATGTCTGGGTCTGGCCTGCCTTTAACACGGGCAGTAAGATTAATAGTTTGGCCAACCCTTACAGTTAGCAGGTCACGACAAGTCAAATCAAGATCAACCTCTGGTGGGTGCAGAATATCCTTTGCAATGACAGATTCTGGAAGTTCTCTAGGTTCACCTTCTCCAACAATGTTTGCTGCTTTAACACGGAATCTGTACTCATTTCCTTCAATCAAACCTGGTACCCTAAAAGCACATTGTTTAATAAGATCATCTGTGTTAATTCTGCTCCATTGAGCTGTTCCTGATTTTTGGCATTCAATAATATACCCTAAAATTGGACTACCACCATCTCTAGTAGGCTTTGTCCATACTAAGTCAGCTGTCTCTCTGCTCTTGTCTTTAAGTTTGGGATTTATTGGTGGTCCTGGAGGTGTTATAGGACGGGAAGCTTTTATAGGATCAGATATTGGTGATGGTTTGCTGAGTCCAGCAATATTCTCAGCAAATACTCTGAATTCATAGGTGTTGCCTTCATATAGCCCAGTAGCACGGTATCTAAGATCCAACACTGGTGTCTTGTTTACTCTTAACCATTTACCAGAAACCTCTCTTCTTTCAAGAATATAGCCACTAATTGGACTGCCACCATCAGATTTAGGAATTGTCCATGTGACAGTTGCAGCGTTCTCAGTTATATCTGACACCACCGGCTTTCCAGGTGGGGATGGTGGATCAAACATATGCTTGGCAACGGTTGGCTTGGATTCTAAGGGTTTACCAATTCCCATCTTGTTTTCAGCGCTAACACGGAAGGTATACTCACAACCTTTCTGCAGTCTTGGAATCTTAGCCCTAGTCTGAGTACTTCCTGTGCTTACTATTCCCCAAGTTTCTTTCTTGCCTTCACACTTCTCTACAATATAGTTCATTACAGGAGTTCCACCATCATCCCTTGGTGGTCTCCACGAGATCACCATATACTCTGGTGTAACTTCCAGGATATTTAATGGACCTGTTGGTGGCCCAGGAACATCTAAAACTGTGAGATGCAAAGCCACTGTCTTGCTTCCAGCAATATTTGATACCGTCAGTTGATATTCTCCTGTATCCTTTCTTGTGCAATTTTTGATTGTAAGTACAGTTGAAAAGTTGTCAGTATCAATTTTGTAGTTGCCTTCTGATTTTATTTCTGTGTTGTCAGTCACCCACTTAGCAGTTGGAACAGGGATTCCTCTCATAATTGCAGGAAATCTTACAGTAGTACCCGCTTTGACTACAAGACCTTCAATTAACTTAACATCAACTTCTATGCTCGGTGCAGCTGATAAAATAAAAAGGAGACATTTTTAGCATCAGAAAATCCAATGTATTGATGATAATTGTTTTGACTATTATGATTATTCTTACCTATTTTTTCTTGGCACTCAATTGGTACTGTTATATCTGGACGACTGAGTCCAGCAACATTCTGAGCTCTTACACGGAATCTGTAAATCTTTCCATGCTTCAGCCCTGTAACAGTGCACTCTGGTATGCTAACAGTCTTAAAGTTGGTCCAGTCTTCTGCACCATCTTCTTGATAGTCTACTACAAAACCAGTGATTTCAGAACCACCATCTCGGTCTGGGTAGTTCCAAGCAAGAGAGACTTCAGTTTTGTCTACATCTAGATGATGTAAATTCTTTGGTGGTCCAGGTGGATCTGTGCAGTAGATAAATTTACAAATTATAATATGTTGACATGTGAAAAACTGCGTATTAGGCTAATTAGACTGTACTTACAGATTGGATCGATAGCCTTTATTGGTTTTGGTGATTCAACATAAGGTCCACGACCAAACTGGTTCTCGGCAGCAACTCGGAACATATACTGTGAGCCTTCCATAAGATGTTTAGCCATGATGCTATGCTTTTTAGATGTAGTAGACATAGGTATCCAGCGAGGGTTGGCAACATCACGCTTTTCAACCACATAGTTGCTAATGACTGCACCACCATTGTCTTCTGGTTCTTTCCAAGTAAGATAACATGAATCTTTTCTGATTTCACTGATTAGTAGATTCCTTGGTGGACCAGGTTTATCTAAACAAAGAACATTCACATTATTCTTTAGTATTTTCTTATTTAAATAAAGAGGAAAAACAATATTTTTATATCTTACCAAGAACAGAAACTTTAACTTCAACTGTCTTAGTGCCGGCTTTGTTTTCCACAGTCAAAGAATACATTCCTGCATCTTCTTTGACAGAGTTACGTATTTCAAGCTTGCTTCCAACAGGTGTGACCACAATATCTGCCTTCACAGGGACTTCTTTGCCTTCCTTCATCCAGGTTACTTTAGGGAATGGTATTCCTTTGATTACAGCACTGAGTGTTATAGTATTTCCAGCCTTGACCTGTTGCTCCCGTGCCATGTTTGCATCAATTAACAACTCAGGTGGTTCTGTGTTAGGAATAAAAATGATAATATTGTTTAAAATGATAAGAGCCTAAGTAAATATTCCTTATTGTAGTTTAATAATCTCACCAAGCCTGTCTTTAACTTGAACTGGGTCCCGGACATAAGCAGGCTCAGATTCACCAGCAGAATTCACTGCCATAATTCTAAACTTGTAGGTTTCACCTTCTACAAGCCCAACCACTTTGTGTTTTGTATCAGGACAGCCATCAGGGGCATGATTGGATTTCTTCCATTCTTCTTCACCGACCTTTTGGTATTCTACAAGGTAGCCAATTATTTTTCCTCCACCATCATGTCTTGGTGGGTGCCAAGACAAGTCGACAGAATTCTTGGTTTTGTCAACAGCTTCTGGGTTCACTGGTGGGCTTGGTTTGACTAAAAAAAAAGTATGACATCAAGTCAATTATCTGTGTTACTAGCTTAATATTTCAAAAGACTTAATTCTCCCTTCTTACTACCTATATATGTCTATATCTTTTTCAACTTAAATTACTCAATTTTAAATGTATTTACTCAACTCAGAACATTAAGAGAGAATACATGTAGACACAATATTGGTAATGTATGGAGCTATAAAGCAATGCCTGAGGGGATGTTAAAAGTGCACATACCTATTGGATCATTGGCAAAGATTGGTTTAGATGGTGGACTTGGGTCACCTACACCAATTTCATTTTCTGCAGATACTCTAAACTCATATTCACATCCCTCAAGAAGGTCTGTTACTCTGAATTGTGTATCTGGATAAATTGGCTCTCTCGAGACTTTGACCCATCTGTTGGACATTGTTTCTTTCTTTTCTACAATATAGGCAAATATAGGTTTTCCACCATCACGTGGTCTGTTCCACAAGACCAGTGCAGAATCTTTTGTTACTTCCTTAACAAGTGGTTGTTCAGGTGCTTCAGGAACTCCTAAAAATATAAAAAGTTCTAGTTAAAGTATATGCTTTTTAGAAAGTTATGTTTTATTATGTGAAAATGGGACTTACTATAGCGGTCTTTGGCCTTCATTTCATCAGATATTAGAGGATCACTAATACCATACATATTTTCAGCACAAATTCGCATGCTGTATTCTCTCCCTTCAAGAAGTTTTGGAACTTTACAGGTTGTTTTGGTAGTTGCTGATGTTACAGGCATCCAGAGGTCTCTGTTGCTGTCTTTCTTTTCAACAATATAATTAGTGATTGCGCTACCACCATCGTCCAGAGGAGGTTTCCAGGAGATAACCATATGATCTTTGTGAACTTCATCAAATATCACAGGACCGATTGGTGGCTGTGGTCGATCTATATAAGTAAGCAAAAAAATTAAATGGATACAAATTAATGTCTCTACAAAGTCTGGAAGAAATAAACTATATATATATATTTCTGCTTACCAACTACTATTACTTCACAAAGTCCCTTTCTTGATCCAGTGCTGTTTTCAACAAGCACACAGTATTTTCCTGAATCTTCTCTGGTAGACTTTAGAATGCCCAGACACAAAGTTGTTGGAGTAGTCTTGATCTTTGTGCGTTCATCTTCTTTAACATTTATATTATCTTTCAACCATGTAATCTTTGGAACTGGTTTGCCTGTGTACCGGCCAGTCATAGCAAAAGCTTCACCAACTCGTACAATTAATTTATCCCGGAAGTCAAGCTCAATTGTTGGAGGTGCTATAAAGTAAAGTCCATAATGATATTAAACTAAAGAATACAACCCGATTTCAGAAAGGTAACATAAAAATATAAAATGCATACCTAATTCATCTTTGCAAGTAACTGGTTTTGTGCAAAACGAAGGCTTTCCTTGTCCGACAATGTTGACAGCGCTGACCCGGTATTCATATGTGTCACCCTCTTTCAACCCTTCATGGACATATGTCCTATTCAGGAGCTTTTCTTTAGTAGCTCTATAGAATTTGTCTTTTCCAATGAGTCGGCATTCCAAGACATACATTGTAATGTCAGATCCTCCATTATATTTAGGTGGATTCCAGCTCAAACTTATTGAATCTTTTGTGACTGCTGTTACTTGGAGATCCTCAGGGCGTTCAGGTACAGCTGTAAGAGAGATATGGCACTTATAACTAGGATTTATTATTTAAAAGAATATGCTCATATGAGAAATGTCCATAAATTAAAATAATTTATCAATATCTATTAACTTACATATTGGCTCTCTTATAACTATCTCCCGGTTGGTCTCTACAAATGGACCCATTCCAATAATATTTTCAGCTGCAATACGGAAGAAATATGCCACTCCGTTAATGAGCCCTTGAACTGTTGCATTTTGTCGTGTTACAGTGTAAGACACTGGAGTCCACCCCCTACGATCAGCTTCACGTTTTTCAATGATATAATTAGTAATTGTGGAGCCTCCATCATCTTCAGGTGAGAACCAGGTCAGTTTGCATGAGTCAGTTGTTAGATTTTCAGTCTGGAATGGTTGGCTTACTGGACCAGGAACATCTAGAAATAAGAGAACATTGGCTTACTGTACATAGTATTTGCAACATATGCTTTTATGGTACTTTACTAGCATGTATTGCACAACTGTTAATATGGATATAATCTGTTTTAACATCTCTGTTACCTAGAACATCAACAATAATAGTCTTCTTTCTTTCGCCTCCAGCATTTTTGGCAACCAGAGTGTAAATTCCTTGATGATTCTCTGGCATTTTTTAATAACCAGAGATGAACTTATAGCTGTTGTCTCAATTGTAGCTTCAGGTGGTATGGGTTTGTCTTCTCTATTCCAAGAAATTTCAGGTGCTGGCTTTCCAGAAACATAAGCTATAATTCGGATAACACCACCAGCATGGACAACAATTCTCTCTTTCACGCTGGCATCTAGCTGAATATCAGGTAACACTGAAGGAATAAAATAGAATAGATTATAGATCTTTCTATATTACAACACATATTTAATAGAAAATTAATAATTTAATGATATTTAATATTTGTGATTTCTATTGTTTGTCTTGAATAAAACCAATCAACACATTCTAAAAACCACATAAATAACATACCTGTTCGATCTTTAGCTTCAATAACATCAGTGACATCTCCAGGTTCTCCTACACCAGCAGCGTTTACAGCTCTGACTCTAAACCTATAGAAGTTGCCTTCTTTGAGTCCAGATACACAAAATTTGGTGCCCCTGATTTCTTTATCTTTGGCCTACAGAATAAATATGGATATTTCTATTTAGTTATGCAATGCTAGAAGTCCAAACACCAATATAATTGTAAGTCCTTTATTAAATTTATGTTAGTGAAAATGGCAAAGGATGCACAAATAAACAGATCTAGATTTATTGAATAAAAATGTAACTTATACAAATGTCATTTCTAAAATATTAACACTAATACATTCTTGTACAAACCTTTTCCCATTCCTCTTTTCCTTCTTCTTTGTATTCCACAAAGTATCCAGTGATTGGAGAGCCTCCATCTTTAGATGGTGGAATCCATTCTAGATCAGCTGTAGACTTAGTCCAGTCTGTAACCTTTGGAATTGGTGGTCCAGGTGGAGCTAAGGATGATATATTATGTGTAAATTATCAAAAAATGTATATCTATAGCAGTGTCTCATTGCTTAGTATATGCGTTAACCTATTATACTCACAAATAGGATCTCTAGCAGTAACTGGATCAGATGGTTGACTTGGAGGTCCAACACCAGCTGCATTAATAGCAAGTACCCTAAACTGATAGTCAGATCCTTCAATAAGCCCTGTCACCTGGTGAGAAACACCCAGTGGCATAATTTTGATGGGATCCCGGTTAACTCTCTTCCATCTCTTTCCTGTGGTCTCTTTAACTTCCAGCCAGTAACCTGTCACTGGTGATCCACCATCATATTCTGGTTCTTCCCAGTTGACAGTCATAGAATCTCGTGTAACGCTACTGACTGAAGGTTTATCACACTGTCCAGGAACAGCTGTGGGAACATAAAATATATTATTTTATTAATTGCATCAGTTCAAACATTGCTATAGAAGATTCAAATACAAAAAACTTACAGTACAGATTCCTTGCTGTTTCAGGTTCACTATCAAGTGGAAGACCGACACCATACTTATTCTGAGCCATAATACGGAACACATATTCATGACCTTCAACCAGTTTTGGTATGGTGCATATACACTCTTTAACATCTTTGGTCACTGGGGCCCATATTTTCCTGTTTGCTTCTCTTTTCTCAATTACATAGTTTGTAATTTTAGAGCCTCCATCATCTTTTGGAGGCAACCAAGCCAAAGTCATAGTCTCAGCAGTAATTGATTCAAATTTAATTGGTCCTTCTGGTGGTCCAGGACGTCCTATTTGAAGTTAGAAATTGTAAATTTAATAAATTTAAAATCTAATAAAAGACTAATAATTGCTTGTGAAGATAGTTAAATTACAATACCTTAAATTATTAAATATGATGCTACCACAGAATGTAAAATCTACATATAATTACCTAGGACATTCAATCGCATTTCCTTTGAATCCGATCCCAAGTTGTTTTCTGCTATCAAAGTATACAAAGCAGTATCATTTCTTCGAGACTGATGGATCAGTAAAGTGCAGTCATTTTCACCCACAACTTTGTTAACATGTTGATCATACTGAACTGGTGTTTTATCATCAGGCTTGTTTGGAGGTGCTTTATACCATTTCAGTGTTGGGAAAGGAACACCCTTTATCTTTGCAACAATGCTGATATCTGTTCCCTCTTCTGCCTCCAAAAATTCTTTGAGTTCAATAGATGGTGGGCCTTAATCAAAGGTGAGATTAAGTTATCAAATGTAATATATAGCTATGATGAAATATAATAAATGTAGCTATCCTGTTCAAATAGCCTACTTACAAGTCTGGTCTTTCACCACAATAGGGCCTACAGTTGAAGATGGTTTGCTCTGTCCAGCCTCATTTACCGCTCTGACACGGAATTCATATTCAGCTCCTTCTTTTAAGTCTTCAACTGTGAATTTTGTTTCTTCTACATCCCGTTTATTACACTGCTTCCAGGTTTCTTTGCCTTCTCCAGTTGGATCCCAGAGTAAGCGCTCAATTATATAATGAGTCACAGGTGCACCACCATCATTCTTTGGTGGCTTCCAAGTTAATGCCACTGAATTCTTTGTCACAAGACCAGCTTTTAGCCTTGTAGGTGGTTCAGGGGGATCTTTAAAGTAAGAATAAAAATATCATTACCACTAAAAGTATTAACAGTGTTTTAATAAAATTGTTATATTAGGGATGAAATTGTATTCAAAGCAAGAATACTGCTTTAGACTTACGTATTGGGTCTCTTGCCCTTGTCCTTTGAATTGTTGCAACAGGAGGTCCAGTGCCAAATCTATTCTCTGCTGTTACTCTGAAGAAGTATTCCTGTCCATCAATGAGGTCTGGAACAGTATATGAAGTTCCTGCACAATCTGTAGCCACTCTACTCCATGATTTGCCTTCAACTGTTTTCTTTTCAATAATGTAGTTCTTAATTCTATCTCCACCATCATTATCAGGGGCTTTCCATGAAAGCTTAGCAGTGGATCTTGTAACATCACTAACTTTGAGATCTTTTATTGGTCCTGGGACATCTGTAAACCAACATACACATTGTTTTTATGTTGATTAAAAATAATATTCCAACAAAACATGCTAGTGCTGAATTTATGAATGAACATGATTTCAGTTTAATTACAGACTTAAGAACAAAATCTGATTGGTTGTTATTATTGGTTGTTAACATATTCATTTCCACCTCAAATAGTACACATATTGAACTATAATTGCATAGTCTTACCCAAAACATTTACTCTGACATTGACAGTTTTTTGGCCAGCTTTATTCTTTGCTGTGATACTGTATTTTCCAGAGTGTCCTCTGTTGGATTCAGGAATAATTAGAACTGAAGTAGTGTCAGTTGCCTCAACCTAAAAATGAAGGTTAAGAAAACTCAGTTATAACATTTGATGGCTGTCTATATTATTATTATTATTATTATTATTATTATTATTATTATTATTATTATTCATTTTCATTATGTTCATTTATTTGTAATTATATACTGTATTATAAATTTAATCAAGCCCCATTGTTGTAATTAGCCTTATTAGTTTTAATAGTTACATTTCATGGGTATATAAAAAGGCATCTACATTATTCTGGTTCATAACAAGTAATACAATAGAAACAAATGTCATCTACATACCTGAGAATCCACTGGAATATTGTGTACTTGATCCTAGAATTGTATGAATAATAAACAATGATAAAATTGTCAGTGCTCACATAAACATATAATAAAGTCGTGTACAAATATCTTAAAGTCTTAGGCCTATTTTAAAAATAAATACATAATGCATATAATGAAACATCTATATAAGCTTAACATATTTTACAGAAGACACATTTCTACTACATCTTACCTTTATCTCTTTCTTCGCTGCTCCTTCAAACTCCCACGATGTTTTGGGTACTGGACGACCACTAATTACAGCTGAAATTCTGATTGCGGATCCAGCACGAACATTCAATAAATCTTGAGCTTTCAAGTCAATTGAGATATCAGGCTCCTCTGCAAGAAATTAATTCAGTACATTTTTACTTTAATCTTAGAGAAGAAAACATGCACTAAACAACATGTACTGTAGTTATGTTTTACCTTGTATTTCCTTTACTGGTATTTCTCCAGTTGCAAGACTTGGTTCAGATTCACCAGCAGCATTAACTGCCTTGACTCTGAATCTGTATTTCTTGAGCTCCTGAAGATTTGGAACCACACACTCACAGGTAGGGAACAGCTTGTCAGGTTCATTGACCTTTTTCCAGTCTGAACTGCCCTCTTCCTGCATTTCAACAATGTAGCCCTTAATTGGACTACCGCCATCTTTGTCTGGTTTCTTCCAGGCAAGTTTAACACTTGACTTTGTTTTATCCTTCACATCTGGGCATGATGGTGCACCAGGGACATCTGTTAAAATAGGCACAAATATGTTATAAGTTTACATTGAAGTAATGTAGCCAAAATTACAAGAGAAAGTGGCACATCATCGATGTGGAGCTGCTTTTCCTACCTTTGAGATTATTTAGTCATTTAAATAGCCAATTCTCAATTGCTTGCATTGACATATTTATATTCCTAATGAAATGATTCTATCCGTAAGAAAGATCTAACATCATAGCCTTCTCTGCTCTAGTAACTGTTTTCATTTCTTAGTTCCTGTTTAATTTTTAAGCCCCCACCCTGCAGTTGTAGATGTGAGGTGTCATCACAACTAGGGACCTCACACTGCCCTTTAGAAATGCATTTCACCATGACAAAACACTGTTTTACCTAATGTATTTGATGACACTGGAAGTTAGTACACTATAACTACCATCTATGTTAGGTTCACCATTTTGCCACATTTATGTTGTATATCGTATGGACATTATACTGTATAATAAAGCATTGCGCTTATGTGATTTATACTTACAGATTGGATCTACAGCCTTAGCAGGGTCTGATGGTTCACTTGGAGGGCCTACTCCGGCAGCATTTATTGCCATAACCCGGAATTGGTATTCCACACCTTCAATTAAACGCAATACATTGAATTCCAGGCCTTTTACAGCTGGTTTTGTGACTGGAGCTCTGTTCACACGACCCCAATATACACCACCAACTTCTCTCTTTTCAAGCCAATATCCAGTAATCGGAGATCCACCATTGTCCAGTGGAGGCTCCCAGGACACCAACATTGAGGATCTGGTGCAGTCAGAAACTTTGGGTTTTTTAGGAGCACCAGGAAGACCAAATGGATCCTTTATTACAACCTTGTCTGACAAACAGTCATCACTAATCCCATATTTGTTAACTGCTCTAATTCTGAATTGATATTCTCCATTAGTGGTAAGCTTCCACACCTAAAAGAAATGATGTGTTTTAATGATATGCATAATGATTACTCTCACATTTACTGGTCTCTAGTAATCTAGTATCAGGTAATGTAATGATGGTTGATGATATGTATGATGGTTGTGAGAAAATATGTACACTTTAATAAATCAAAGTACAATAATCTTTGCTACCAGGTATATGGCTTATATTTAATTTATTATAGTAGGTGTCTTTTAACTGATATAGTGTTATCCAAATGTAGCTTTAAATGTAAGCAATCATATTCAAATAGTTAATAGCAAATTACCCCATATCTCCTATCAACTACAATGTTAGACACTTCTTCCCATTCAGATTTCTTCTTGCTTGCATCACGTTTATCAATGATATAATTTGTAATTTCACTTCCACCATTGTCTAAAGGTGCATCCCATATCAAATAACAGGATTCAGCTTTGATGTCAGTAACTGCAAGATTTCTTGGAGGTGAAGGACGATCTGTTAGAGCAAAATAGTTAGTTAGTGTCTTAAATTTGGGAAACTGTAAATATGTCAGTGGAGAACAAAATGCATACCATATACTTCAACATTAACGGAGCGGTTAACTGAACCAAGACGGTTGGAAGCTGTAATTGTGTAGGTTCCTTTATCACTCCTTTCTGCACTTGGTATGATGACTTCTGACTTGGCTTCACTTCTTGAAAGTTCTTGTTTGGCAATCTTCAAGTTTGGTGTTGTTTTTTCAATAACAACTTCATTTTTGGACCATTCTATCTTTGGCATTGGTAGACCAGTTACTTCAGCTGGAATGTTCACAGGCTCTCCTGCCTTAACTTTAATTGTGTCACCTCTAACAGCTAAGCGAAGAGTGATGTTGGGTGCAACTGGAAAATGTACAGGGAATAAATTAAGGTACTGACAAATCATTATGAAATTATACATTATGTGTTTTTATGTCCAAAAAAATACCTTCATCATCCTGAATGACCACATTGAGAGGTAAAGATGGTTCACTTTCTCCTATATCATTAACAGCTTTAGCACGGAATTCATACATATGCAGTTCTGCAAGATTTTCTACCAAAAATGATGTGTCTGGGCATAGTCTCTTGTTGCATCTCTCAAACTCAGTGGCATCATGTCGTCTCTTTTCAATAATATAACCTATAATAGGGCTACCACCGTCATTGCGTGGAGGTTTCCAATCAAGTGTTATACTTGACTTAGTTCTCTCGGTATAGGTGAATCTTTCAGGTGAACCAGGAGGGCCTACAGGGGAAAGTATTACAGTGTCAGATTATGACATTTCATGTGAAGAAATATATATAACATCATCTCTACTTTTAAATTTACCTTTGGGATCAACAGCAAGAATTGGTCCTAGATCAACAGGGGGGCCACAACCAAATTTATTTTTGCAAATGACACGGAACATATATTCTTGTCCTTCCAGAAGACCTGTAATATCACATTTAGATCTCTCTGTTTCTATTGGTTGTCTCCATATATGTGCTTTGGCATCCTTTCTTTCAATTATGAAGCCTGTGATGTCACTTCCACCATCATCAAGTGGATCAGACCAGTTAAGAAGAGCCATCTTTCTATTAACAACAACTGGCTTCAGTTCAGTTACTGGCCCAGGAACATCTGAGAAAGAAATCACATTGTCAAAATTATGTTAGTTAATTTTTCAAAAAACTACAATGTAATGCTATTATAACTATTCACAAACAGCATTTCATTACCAAAGATCTCAACTCGAGTCGCAGCAGATTTGGTACCACTTTCATTGCTGGCAGTGATAATATATCTTCCGTGGTCCTTTCTTTCTGCATTGACAATAGTAAGTACAGAAGAATGTCCTTCATTAACTATCTCAGCCTTTTCTTTGTTTAGTTCACCCTCTTCTATAGACCATTGAATTTTAGGAGCAGGGCGTCCAAAAACGGTGGCAGGAATCTTTAGAGTCTGCCCAGCCAAAATCTGAATACCGTCTCTTACAGAAAGATCTAATTCAATGACTGGAGGTTCTACAAATGAATATAACAAGATATTAAATATACTGTTAAGGAAATGTAAAACACAAGTCTTGATCATCACTGCATATTGATTATACAATCAAAAATATACCTTGTGGTTCAAGAACTGTAATTGGCTCTGTTACGCCGGGAGGACCTTCACCAGCTGCATTGACAGCACTCACACGAACTTTGTAGTCTGCACCTTCTCTAATGCCTTTTACAGTGTATTTACGAATTTTAATTGGCCGGTCCACACAGCGAGACCATTCATTACTGCCCATTAGCATTTTATCAACAAAGTAGCCTATAATTTCTCCACCACCATTGTATAGAGGAGGATCCCATTCTAATTCGATAGCTGATGAACTTGTATCAACAATTCTTGGAATTGGTGGTCCTGGAGGCACTAAGGATGAAATAAGAAGATACAAGATAATAAGTAAGTTTTATATGCATAAAATGTATTAAAAGACTCCCATACATTTTCAATCACTGTAGTGATGTGTGTTACTTACATATTGGATCTTGAGCAGTCTTTGGATCAGAAGGAACACTGAACTTTCCAACTCCTCCTGCATTTTCTGCGCACACTCTGAAAATATATGTAAGGCCCTCTAAAAGGCCTTCAGCTCTCACTTCAAGTGCATTTAGAAGGTTCCTGTTAACACGAGCCCAGTGAGTGCTGTTTATTTCACGTTTCTCAATCCAGTATCCCAATATTGGGCTTCCATTGTCTTTGGGTTCCTTCCACTTGACTAGCATACTGTTAGCTGTAACATCTTCAACTTCAGGCTTTTCTGGTGCATCAGGTGGAGCTGTGAATTCAAACAATTTATACATTATATGTTTTTTTTCTTTAACATAAAAAAATGTATATCACACTTTTATAATAATTTAAAACTATTTCACTTGGCAAAGACAACTTACTAAATGGATCTTTAGCTAGAAGAGGTTGAGAAACACATGGTGGTCCTGGGCCAAATCTGTTTTCAGCTGTAACACGGAAGATGTATTCTTTGTCCTCGATAAGTTTGGCGACGGGGTATTTGCAGTGCCTTAATGTAGATGTTACAATAACCCATCCAATTTCAGCTTTTGAATTATCTTTCTTCTCCAATATGTAGTTTAAGATTTCACTGCCACCATCATCCAAGGGAGGTTCCCATTGGCATATAACAGAATTCTTCCTCACTTCGTCAAAAGTAAAGTTTACTGGAGGACCTGGTACATCTGATAAGTAAAAGAAAAGAAGATAAATGCTCATACTTATAATAAAACTCGTGAAATAGTTAATAAGGAAATTCTCAGCTTGGATGTCATTTGTTTTTAACATAATTTAGGAACAAATTACTTTTCTGCTTACCCAATACATTTACTTCACATGAAGCTTTTGCAACGCCGTGGTCATTTTCAACCTTAATTGTAAATATGCCATGATCAGCCCGTAAGGAATCTCTGACAGACAACTCAGATTCTCCTTTTCTACTGTTGTCAACAGTTAAACGCTCTGGCAAAGAAAGATGGAATGGTTCATCCACAACAGCTTCTTTTTTCCTTCGAGGAACAATTTTTTGCACCCGTTTCTTTATCTCTTCTGGCCTAATTACTTCATCATCTCTAAGCCAAGTAATTGTTGGATATGGCGATCCAGTTATATGTGCATCTAGTACAATATCATCTCCTTGTCTGACAGAAAGTCCAGATTGTAAACTGCCCGCAAGGAACACTTTTGGAGGATCTGATAAAAAGTATAAATAACAATTAGTTAATGAAACACTTCCAACAGAACACAATTTAATGCTTGTTCTTTTCCTTATATTTCTTTATGTTTATTGCAAATGCTCACCCATTGGATCTACAGCCTTAATTCCTGGGCTGACTCGGGAAGGTTCACTAATTCCTGCAGCATTTTCTGCACGTACACGATACTGATACTCTTTTCCTTCTTCCAAGTCCTTCACAGTGTAAGTAAGTACTGGAACAAGAGAGTCATTGCATCGTTCCCATTTTTCACCACCTTTGGGAATCTTCTCAATAATATATCCCATAATCTTGCATCCTCCATCATACTGGGGAGGTTTCCATGTCAGGGTAATGGACTTTGAGGTGGGATTGTGAGTATCAAGATCTACAGGTGGATCTGGTCTTTCTGTAACATAGTATTAAAATCAACAATCAAAAATCATACAAAACTCTTAGAATTAAAAATAAAAAACCATGCCCTGTTATTATCTGTAGTGACGCAATAACATACGTTTTGCATCCTCTGCAATGATGGGGTTTCTGAGTTCAAGATATTCCCCTCCACCAATTTTATTTACAGCCTTGACTCTGAAATAGTATTCTCCATTGGGTATCAGATCTTTAACATTCCATGTTAATTTATTTTCCCCTGACATCACTGGTGTGTAAGTTCTTCTTCCAGCTTCTCTGCGCTCTAGGACATAATGAAGTATAGGTGTTCCACCATCATATTCTGGTGGCTCCCAAGAAACTTTGCAAGTATTCTTGGTTACATCTGTAGCTTTTATGTCCTTGCATTGTCCAGGCAAACCTGTACAATATAAATATGTACAGTGAAAAAAATGTTTTTTTTGTTAATAAGTCAGCACACAATACAAAATTATTAATATCTACCTATGACTTTAACATTGATGGATCCTGTAGTTGATCCTATTTTGTTTTGCAGTGTGATAGTATAGACTCCAGCATCTGCATGTACAACATTAGATACATCTAGTGTGGCCGATAAGTGATCACTCTTGGATGACACTCTGTCTGCAATTTTAATTTCTTTGCCATCCTTATGCCAACTGATAGTTGGTACTGGAACTGCTCTGAATGGTACAGGAATAGTTAGTTTTTCTCCTTCTACAACTACAATGTCCTGGGTTTTTAGATCAATAGTAGGGTTACCTGTAATAGAAAATATATACATGTAATTTATTAGACAACTTTATTTCTGTATTAGATGATATACAATCTGAACAATATACTTACAGTCAGGATCCTTGGCAAACACATTCTCTGAAATTTCAGATGGATCACTAGTGCCAATAGCATTGACAGCCCTAACACGGAGGACATATTCTTTATCAGGAATAATGCCATCCTCAGCTTTGTACTTCAGGTCTTTAACTGGTCGGGAATTGATTCTCATCCACTTTTCAGTGCCTGCTGGGCATGCCTCAATATGATATCCGATGATTGGGCTACCACCATTTTTCTCTGGAGGCTTCCAAGCAATAGAGATGTGGTTTCTGCTTGCATCAGTAACATGTAACTCGAGAGGAGGTGATGGAGGACCTAAAACAATTTTAACCATAAAAGTTGATTTCCAAATCCTAATATAAAGATATTTAGTTAAATTATTTGAGTCTGTACTTACTTGTTGGGTCTTCAATTGCCAACATATCTGTAGGTTCACTTGGGTGACCAACACCAGCTTCATTTTCTGCACGAACCTGGAACTGAACTTCTGTGCCTTCAATAACATCTGTTACTCTGAAATGACAGTCTGGTCCAGAGGTCTTTCCAGCTTTCACCCAGCGTGTGGCCATTTTCTCTTTCTTTTCAATAACATATCTGTTTAAAATAATACGCAAGTGTTCCAATATGGTTTTGCACATCACTCCAGCATCATATGCATATAGTCTATGGATTTGCTCTCTATGTATATCTTACCTCTGTATGGGCCTTCCACCATCATTTTTGGGTGCTTCCCATTTCAATTCAACATGTCTCTTTGTTACATCAACCACTGTGAGAGCATACGGTGGTCCAGGGGTAGCTGAAAATACAAAAATGGATGTTAAAGAAACTGTATGCTGTGAAAATTGTATTTTCAAGACAGTAATGACCTATGAGCATAAATTAATCAGTAACATTATACTGTCACTGATTATTAGAAAAAAAATAACTTACTGAATGTATCTTTGGCCAACACTGAGTCTTCCAGTTCACAATAGTCACTTTGTCCCACTGCATTCTCAGCAGCCACACGGAACACATACAAGGAACCTTCAGAAAGCGGGGTCACCGAACATTTAGTGTCCTTAACTGTTGTGTCCACTGTCTGCCAGCCTTTGCGTCTAACATCTCTCTTTTCAACAATGTAGTTGGTGATTGGAGAGCCTCCGTCTTTTTCAGGAGCAGTCCATTTAAGGTCTGCTACATTCTTACTTATGTTCATAACCTCCAGCCAACGGGGTGGAGAAGGAGGATCTATAATATTAAATAAAAGAAAATCATAATTAGCAGAACAGTTACATACAATAAATTGCAATCTACAGGCAGATTGCTACATACATTACCAAGAGCTAAACTTAGCGTACTACATTGACAAGGTTAGTCTACAGATCTGTATGCACAACTTACTAAGTCTTTCTTTGCAGAGTACTGGATCACTTGGCTCGCTAGGCTCGCTTTCGCCAGCTTTGTTTACGGCTCTTACTCTAAATGAGTACTCTTGCTTTTCCATGAGGCCTTTCAAAAAGTGTTCTGTGGTTGGAATGCCATCTGCCACTCTAACCCATTCATCAGTTCCAGTCTTCAACAGCTCAATAACATAGGAGTCTATCTTGGCACCACCATCATGCTCTGGCTTCAACCAGTTCAAGAATGCAGATGTTTTAGCAACATCTTTGACAGTTGGTTTGCCGGGGGGCCATGGTGGATCTATATAAAAGAACACAATGTAGGTTAATAATAATGTTACTTTCATAATAATTACTAATACCATACTGGCATCATTTTATATGTAAATGACATACCAATTGGATCTTTTATTAAGATGGGTTCAGTTTCTTTACTTGGTTTTCCAGTACCAGCAAGATTTTCTGCCAAAACTCTGAACTGATACTTCTTTTTGTTTGTAAGACCTTTAACTCTGTTAAAGATAAATATAGACAGTAAACATATATTGCAGCTTACTAATATATGGTTATTTACAGACATGAGCATGATAATCTGTAAAAATTTTAATATGACTTGTTTACCTATATGTGGGCTCTTTAACTGGAGTTTTGTTGCATCTGACCCATTTTCCAGTTTCAGGATCGAGTCTTTCAACCCAATATCCAGTTATTGGACTTCCACCATCTTCATCAGGTTCATTCCAGGACAAAGTCACTGAGTCTTTTGTAATATCAGAAGGTACAAGGCGACTTGGTGGTCCAGGTGGATCTGTAAAACAGAATCAAGATAATGATAATATTCCACTAACTTCACAAATCATCAGAATTTTGTGGATAATGCAAGAACGTATTCCCTTACCAAAGGAGTACTTGGCAATGATGGAGATAGATTGTACAGGCTCTCCAATACCATACATATTTTCAGCACTGACTCTGAACATGTATTCCTTGAGAGGAGTAAGTTTTGCAGCCTTAAATCGAGTCTCTTTAATTGTTGATGACAGTTTGTGCCAGATTTCACTGTCCCCTGCTCTTTGTTCCAGAATGTAGTTGGTAATCCTTGAGCCACCATCGTCTCTTGGAGGATTCCAGGTCAGTACACAAGATTCATTAGTAATCTCAGAAATATCAAATGCAGCTGGAGGACCAGGTTTATCTGTGTGTATGAAATATATATATATATGTTAAGGGGTGCAACTACAGTATAAGAAGAAAACATTCTTAAACACGTAGATATTCTAAAAGTAGAGTTACATTTCATACAGTTTTTTAATTATTAAATTAAAGCAACTCAAACAACAAAAGGTAATTTGTACCTAAAACATTCACTTCCACAACTGCTGTAGCTCTGCCAGAGGTATTTACTGCTTCTATTATGTAAGTGCCAGAGTCACTTCTTGTACTATCTGTAATTATAACTGTAGAATGTCCAGGTTTGGATTCAATAGTAATTCGCTTGTCCACTCTTAGCAGAGAGTCAGCTTTGTTCCATTTAACCTTAGGTTCTGGTTTCCCAGTAATTGTAGCTGGTAGTTCAATTTTGGTTCCAGCCTTTACTGTTATGCCGGCAATCAGTTTTACATCCAAGAAGATTTCAGGTGCCTCTGTATTAATAAAGGGGAAAAGTGTGTTAAAACATATAGCATATTGTTTTAAATGTTTAAATTTTAAATGTTACAAATATAAATACCTTTAGGATCTGTAGCAAGGATATCATCTGTTGGCTTGCTTGGTTTACTGGCACCGAGTCTATTAAGTGCTTTAACGCGGTATGCATACCATTGACCTTCTGTGAGATTGTCCACTTGGAACCTGTGAAGAAAGTACATTTTCCATGTTACAGATAAAATAAATGGATTTCTAACATTCTTCTTTAAATCTCCTCCTAACAAAGATCAAACTCACTTAGTTTCAGTAACAGAATCACCACAAATTTCCCATTTGTCAGTTCCACGTTGGCATTTTTCCACCAGATAACCCTTGATGCGTGAGCCCCCATCATACTTGGGTGGTTCCCATGTGAGGAAAATTCCCTTAGAAGTTGGATCTCTCCATTTAACATTTTCAGGTGGGTCAGGAACGGCTGTTGTAAAAGAAGCAAGTAAACAATTTGGTGACTAAAATATATAAAAAAAACTATACACTATGTGCTAACAAAATTGAACAGTCTCTTCTGTAAATTTAAATACTGGAAGCTAATCTTTAACTGCTGTAGATTTGTTGTTTCTATAAAAAGGATACTACATTTATATACTGTATATTTAGAGCTATATTTCAGAATATTGATATTCTGATGATGATATAATAAAAAAAACACTTACTTGCTGGGGCAGACATGTTTACTGGTTCATCAATGTATGCAGGTTCTCCTGGTCCACACTTATTACAAGCTGAAACACGGAATAGATATTCTCTGCCTTGAATAAGGTCGGAGACAGTGAATTCCTGATCAAGGACATTTTCTATGACCTGAGACAGAATAAAAGAACCATCAAAATGTTTTAGTATTTTAATGGTAAATAATGCAAACAATTTTAAAAAATAGCTATCCTTAAAAGATTAAGTATAATCAATCAAATTTTGTCCTTTCAAAATGTACCTGCTTAAACAATGAATAAAACTTTCTGGAATGAAGCCATTCCAAAATTGAGCTTATGGCTGTAGGTTTGAATCTACATGTTGCACATAAGCATAGTATTAAATAACACTCATCCAAATAAAACATCTTAAAATGTGTTAAAAACATTCAAAACAGAGCTTAAAATAGATCTACTCAAATATTGGTTTTCCATGAAAGTCATTAATAAAATGTTTATTAAATACATTTTAGCTCATTACTTACCCTAGCCCAAGTCTTGCGGTTAACTTCTCGTTTCTCTATAAGGTATCCAGTCAATGGACTGCCTCCATCATTCTCAGGGGCTTCCCATGACAGATTAACAGTGCTTCTTGTGAGGTCACCAACCTTTAGCTCTCTTGGAGCACTTGGACGAGCTAAGAAAAGTTTCAACAATTAGTATGAACAAAAACATGTTTCCTCAGGACTTATTACATAATAAAGTCTATGACCACTTACCAATAACATTAACATTAATTTCTCCAGACATTGAACCCACAGTATTTTGAAGTTCTAATGTATAAATTCCTTTGTCGGGACGTTCACTTGGACAAATAATAAGCTCTGCAAAAGTTGCAGTAGTATCTATCTTAACACGTTCATTGCTTTCCAAAACTGTACCATGCACTGACCATACGGCTGTGGGAGTTGGGTAGCCAGTGATGGGAACATGTATTTTTAGTGGTTCAGGAACGATGACTTCAAGTCCATCTTTGAATGCACTTAAGTCCATGGTAGGTGGTGCTAAAGAAAATAAAAAAATAATTAATTCCACATGTTAATGCATTTATATATTAACCATATTAATAAATTAAATTAAAGTTAGGTAAAAAATGAGATACTCACAGTGAGGGTCATCTGCTGTGAGTGGTCCTAGGCTTTCTGTAGGATCTGATATGCCAGCAGCATTCTCTGCAGAGACCCTATAGTAATATTTTGCCCCTTGCTTCAAGCCAGTTACCTAGTGTAAAAAAAACAAAGCAGATTTTAAGTAAGTATGGATTAAATGTATTTAGTTTTTAGAAGAAACATCTAAAGGGGGGGCATGATTAATATGTACACATATATAAATGGGTCATACAAAATATATGGTGAAAAGCTGTTCCAGGTAATGCTCCCTCAAAAGACAAGGGGTACTGCCTCTATCTGGAGAAGAAAAAGTTCAGTCTCCAGAGGCGTCAAGACATCTTTACTGTAAGAACTGTGAATCTGTGGAATAATCTACCTCAGGACATGGTCACATCAGGAACAGTGGCCAGTTTTAAAGAGGGCCTAGATAAATTCTTAAAATTAAATTACATTAATGCTTATGAAAATATGTAGAAATCTGGTCTCACTCTCCTTTCTAAAATTCAAACCCCCACCTATCCAACTTGCTGGACTTATGTCTTTTTTCCCACCATATTAACTATGTAATTATCTGCAAAAATCTGTCTGCCCTCAAAATTGGTAACCTTTAAAAAAGAAAGTTATTCTTGTTTGTATTTAGAAAAGAAGCTTTGTTTTAATGAATATCTCTATGAACATACCTTGTAGGTAAGATCAGGTGCAAGTCTCATGTTACAACGAATCCACTTGTCTGTGCCTTCTTCACATCTTTCAATGATATAGCCTAATACTGGGCTTCCTCCATCTTCCAGAGGTGGTTCCCATGTAAGCTGAACCGATTCCTTGGTTTGTTTAGAATGAGTAAGGTTGATAGGAGGACTTGGTTTTTCTATTAAGAAAATTTAACATTGTTTTAGTTGTCTTAGACTCCTAAAATTTTGGCTAAAGTTACATCAACTATGAGTATCTGCATACCGATGGGATCCCTGATCTTTACAGCACGTGTTGCGGCACTTGGTTTGCCAACTCCAGCTATGTTTTCAGCTCTCACTCTGAAAATGTATTCCTTGTTCTCTACAACATCATTAAGAGTAGCTCCCAGCTCATCCGGTTTAGTAATCATGGCAGTGTCCCATTTAATTGAAGCTCTGTCACGCAGTTCAATAATGTATGCTGTTATTTCAGATCCACCATCGTACTCTGGTGGTTCCCAGGTCAGTGATGCACCAAAGCGATTGACATCACAAACATCTACATTCAAAGGAGGTCCTGGAACATCTGTAAATGTAATAATGTATATTATATCCATCTAAATCTAAAACAAAATATATATAATCTGTCTTGCACAACTGATAATGCTTACCAAACTTGCTCTTGGCTTCAACAGGTTTATCTGTTTCTACTGGTTCTCCAGCACCAACTCTGTTCTTTGCACTGACACGGAAGAGATATTCCACACCACCTTTTTGAAGTCCAGTAACTGTGTATTCACAGCTATCTGCATGGTCAGTCACAAGAACCCAAGTCTTGCGCTTAATGTCTCTTCTTTCAATGATGTAGCCAGTGATTTTACTACCACCATCACTCTCTGGTTCTTCCCAAGCCAGGCTGACTTCTCCATCAAATGTGTCAACAACTTCAAGATTTCTAACAGGTCCAGGAACATCTGAAATTGTTTGTAAACATTTTTTTATTAATAAAATAATTGAAAGAAAAATAAGAAGTTCTAGCGGGCTTCAAACTTGACTTACCAATGACATCTAAATTGATATGTGCCTCTGCTTTGCCATGTTTGTTGTGAAGAATGATTGTATAATGCCCTTTGTCAGCTTTCTTTGTTTCAGGGATTCTGAAGCTTGTGTTATTTGCTGTAGTGTCAACATATATGTCAGGCAAAGTTTCATCTCCCCTACGCCATTCAGCTTCTGCTTTCGGATAGGCATCATATGGTACAGACATTGTAAGTGGCTTGCCAGCATCAATCACTATGTTCTGGTCTGCTGTCTTGATCTTTGGTGCAGCTGTTGATGATACAATGTAGTAAATACAGTTTAGGTATATTTACTTCTGCTGTTTTACATCAAACATGATGATTCAGTCAATTTGTAGTTAAATACAATAGATTTTATAAGGGTGTTCCTGTAAAAATTTTTTACTGTACCTGCTAACTCAAGTTTTGCTCTTGCTTCTTTATCTTTAGCAATAAATCTGTATTCACCCTGATCACGAGGTCTGATTTCACACACTTGCATTCTGTGGACTTTTCCTTCACTCATCATTTGATGTTTGTCTCCCTGGACAATTATCATGTTGTTTCTCAACCATTTTACTTCAACTCTATCCTTGTTAAGCTCAGCCTCAAAGATGACATCTGAGCCTGGTGCTTCGAAGACATCAAGTGGAGGCCTAATGATCTCAATTGGAATTTCTAAATAAAAATGAAGCAACATTTTAAATCAGAATAAGATACATGCAATAAGTGTATTTGTCTTTTTTGAAACATCTGGAGTAACAATGATTATATGTATACCTTCAACAAAAAGTCTGGCTCTGGATTTCCTTTCATCAACACCGCATGAATATTCACATTCATCTTCTGGTCTGCAGTCTTTAATGATAAGTCTATGGAGGCTTCCATCTTTCTCAAATTGGTATCTAAAAGGGAAAAAAAATATTCTATTATATATACAAACAAAAGGCATGACAAGTGATGTTACTCATACATTATAATTAGAGGTGAGCGAAGTTTTGAAACATTTTATTTGGCAGCTTCGAAGTTCCACAAAAAGTTCGATTTGTTACTAATTAATTTGTCACAAATCACTATAAATCAGGTATACCCAGGCCACTCTGTCTTAGGATACAGCCACACAGAGCAGCCATGCTGCGGGTGGGTTGTGGCCATGCTGTGGTGAAGAGCCGTGCAGCCAATTAGCCTGAATCTGCCTTTTATTTAATAATGAAGACTGCACTGTATAGTCCTTCTTCATTGTTAATGCCAGTGTGGCACCTTCAATGCACATTTTAACAGGGACTATACCCACTTCAACAACCCCAGCGCTCTTCTGCCCTACAGGTGGGAGCCCTTCTTCTGCCATCTGCTTTTTCTCCTTTTCCACATTATCTAATATCGATGAGAATATGTCATCAGGAACCTTCAGCTCCTCCTCTTTCTGCATCTTGCTGACTTTTCTAAGACATGGGGACTTTAAAGAATAATTTGGAAGAAGCTAGCAAAAGATGAGGATAGTCATCACTAAGACCCTAAAGGGTGCACACTGGATGGTATTGGTTGGCACGCTGACAGTGGAATAATAAAGGCGTACATCTTATTGGTATTGAATTGCATATCTTAGTTTCTGGCTGATGTAGGTATAAGTAAAAGTAGGAATAAATAAATAAAACTGATGCAGCATAAGTCTTCCTGCACTCTCCATCTCCAAAATTCTTCTATTATTTGTTTTGAGCAACACTGTCCCTAGCGCATAAGTGCTTGCCACGTTTCTCCCTATGCTTAACTCACAAGACAATGGCGGGATGAGGGTTTTATAGGGCTGTGACATCACAGGGGATGGATATATATGGCTATCTGCATTTTAGGAAAACCTGATTCGTTACCACAAAGCACAAGAAAATTCAGATTCAATGCAAATAGAAGTTTTCCTAAACTTTGGACCAAATTCTGCTTTGAATGCTTTGCTCAACACCAATTATAATAAAATTAAGTATTATTCACATAAAATGTACAATCTTCTTACTTTTTGTTTTCTCTAAGTTCCCGACCATTTCTGTACCATTTCACTGCTGCTTTCTCTTTGGAGAGCTGGCAAGTGAAAACTGCATCCTCAAATTCAATAACAGTTTGATCTTGTAGATGTTGTACAAAATCTGCTGGAGCTTCTGTGATTAAAAGCTCTGCAACTGCCTTGTCTTGTCCAGCAATGACAGTGTATTCGCCTTCATCAACAAAGCCACAGTCTTTGATAATTAGAGAATGTTTGTATTTGTCAACTTTGTACAAAATTCTTCTGTCCAAAACAACTTCTTGACCATTTTTCATCCATGTGACTGTTGCATTAGGACGATTGACTTTGCAGCAGAAAGTGACTGATTTCTTCTCCATTGTCTCAATATCTTCAATAGGCTCAACGATCCTCAAATCCTCTTCTAAAATAAGACAGAAAAATCATCTAAGTCAATGCAATCTGATTTAAGGAAGACTAGTTGAATTAATGCTCACTAGCCACTTACCTGAAACAGTTAAACTTCCAGAAGACTTTACTTGTTCACCTCTGTGGTTACTCAGTTGTACTGTGTAAGTGGCTTGGTCATCTAGCTGAGCATCTCTTATTCTAAGAGTATAAACTAAATCTTTGTGTACCATGATGTATTTGGGACTATCAAATATTGCTTCATCATTCTTAAACCATTTGGCTTTGGCCCCTTCTGTGTTAACTTCACAGTTAAAGACAAGTTCTTGTCCTTCTTTAACTTGTTGGTCCTTAACAGGAGTTATGATCCTCAGTCTCTCTGCAAAAAAAAAAAAAAAATCTTATATGTATCCTAAAGAGGGTAAGCATGATACATAGATATGACATGAAGTATGGCAGTGTTTTTGGGTAGACCATGCACAATAGATTGCACTGTAACGTAACATCTCTTAACCCCTTCATTACCGCCACTGTACATGTATATCATAAGTCATGACTCCCATAGTTTTTATGGGAGTCACTATATGGCAATGAAAATAAAACAAAAATAGTATTATAACTCCAGAAAAACAATATAAATGTGGTATTGTTGTAATTGTACTGACCCTGATAATGAAGGTAACAGGTCAGTTTTACCGCATAGGGAATACCATAAAAACAAAACCCATAAAAATGTTTTTTTTTTTCCAATTTCACTTCATTTGGAAATTTTTTTAGCTTCCCAATACAAGATATGCAATATTAAACTGAACTATTACAAAGACTTCTCCCACAAAAACAAAGACAAACACTAAGACAGGGAATGAAAAATGACAATGCAAAAATCTAAAATCCTACAGCAGGTTAAATAGATTTCTAATCAGATCATATTTTATTTTACTTTTTTAATGTCTTACAACTTACCAATCACTGTCAATTCTGCTGTTGCTCTGGACTGTCCAATCATGGCAGCATAGGCTCCTTCATCTTCTTTTGGCACTGAATCCTTAACCACAAGAATTCTCTTTTTACCCTCAGAAATGATGTCATACTTATCACCAGGCTGAAGGATCACGTCATCCCTAACCCATTGGACTTCAAAGGCTTCTTTAGAAACAGAGCAAACAAATTCTGCTTTGTCACCCTCTAGTACCTCAATGTTTTGTGGTCTAGAAATAAACTCAGCAGCAAGTTCTAAAAATAAAAATAGAGAAATCATGATATTATTGTGATGCATTATAAAATCTTAAATACATTTTATTTCATATGAAAGTAAAATAGACATTTCTTGCCTTTTATTCCTAGTTTTCCTGTTGTTCGTGAACTTGGCAATCTACAGTTGTATTCTCCGGCATCATCCAAATTAATGTTATGAATGATCAAAATTCTTTTTCTGCCTTCTGCAATATGCTCATATCTTCCACCATCTGGTAACTCAGTATCTCCTTTAAACCAAGTGACATCAGCGCTGGCCTTTGAGACCTCACAGACCAGTTTGACAGATTCTGATTCACATGCTTCAATATTAGGGAGATTTTTTGTAAAAAAGGCCTCTTCCTCTGTAAAAGGCACAAAAACACAAGAACGCAATTGGTCAGATGAAGCCAACGATGCAAAGCATGTGACATTGTCTTCATTGTGATTATGGTACGGTGCTATTCCTTACCAATGACTGTAAGCAGTCCAGAGGTTCTGGCCATTTTTGACTCGCAGACATACTCTGCCTCATCATCAAATACGCATTTGCTCACAACTAAGGAACGTGTCACTCCTTTAGAAATGATATCATATTTTTTGCCCTTTCGAATTTCAATTCCATCTTTGAACCAACGGACCTTTAGTGTAATATCATCAAAGTTGTTGGAGGAAAGAAAACAGCATATATTTAATTTCTGGACAAAGCTTATAATACTTAAAGATGAATAATATTGTAACCGAAGGTACCTTAGCACTTTCACGAGAAATTTCACACTCGAAGCGGGCAGTTTCCTTCTCTTTAACTTCAAGGTCACAAAGGGGTTTGGTGAATTCCACAAATGGAGCTGTGTAAAAGAATATAATTTTGGTCACTATAAAATATATGTCATTCTACGTCTATTGTTTTACTTCATCAAATAATACAATATCTATAATGGCAATATGTCCTCCTGAGCTTAAAACCAAAGTGGATTAAAGAAATGTTTACCAGATTATATGAATAAACGTAAATCTATGCAAACAAATATCAATATACAGAAACTTACGTTCTACATTCAAGAATGCAGATGTCTTGAAATCCTTGGCATCACAGGTATATGTCCGTGCATCATCCAGTGTACAGCCATGAATGATAAGTTTTCTGACTCTGCCATCAGCAATAATGTCATATTTCTTGGTCTTGTGGATTTCTTGTCCGTTCTTAAACCATTTAACTTCAGCATTTTCCCTGGACACCTCGCACTCAAGGACTGCAGTGGCTTCCTCTTCTACTGTTTGGTCCTCAAGAGGTTTGGTAAATTCAACTGGAGGTTCTACAAGGTTGAAAAATTGGTTAGTCGGTGCTCTTTGTGCATATGTCTGAAAATGGACCCACTGAAAGCTGTTGCTTTACCTTTCACAATCAAGTTGGCCTCTGTCTTGAAATCTTTTGCAGTGAGTGTTATTTCTCCAGCATCTGGTAACTGCACATCCCTGAGCGTGATAGTGTGAACTCTTCCCTCAGCACGGGTAACAATCTGTCAATACAGATATTTTTTTGTATGAGACTCTGCATATTAACAAAAAACAAGTGAAACCCCCCCAATTTCTCACTAATAAGTACATACAATTTTCTGTAGATATGTACACTCATACCTTGTTCCCATTTAATGCAGATTATGTAAGCAATCCGAATGACAATTTAGTATTGACTCAATATAATTTGCAATATATTTTGAAAACAAATACATTTCAATCATATTGAAACTATATGATGCAGGCAATAAACTATATCTTATTAGATATAATTTGTCATACATTATTCAGTAAACAGTATTATTTTCTGTACACAGCTACATTTTTTTCAGCATTATACACAAAAGTGCTTTACTGAAAATGTCATACACAAAATAGTGCTAATAATAATTATTATTTATAATTATTTATTTATATTAAATTAATACCTTTATGTTTATATTATTTGTTTTTATTATTTATATTATGCAGCATAAAATTCTTCATTGTTATTGGATTAGTTGCTAATTAATGCTGTCAGGACAGATTAAAGTTTTTAAATTACTTAGTGCTTTGGTATCTCGACATGTAAAAGGAGTACTTGAAGCTGGGATAAAAATAGCAGGCGAGAGGGCACTTAGAGTGCAAATTTAGACACAAAGTTATGCAGGCAATTGCCTGAAATGGAATTTTAAGCCTGCTGATCCCCATATATGCATAATACTTTACTACAGTTATCAAGTGAATGAACATGTAATCAACAAAAGGCTTACTACTATGCATACCTTATTATGGATAAAGTATTAACCAAATAACTAAGTTTTTGAAATATTCATTTAATTTCAGTAAAATAAACCTACCTAATTAATAAAAAGCACATACATGCTAACTACATACATTTGTTAAAATAAATTAATTTATGAGTAAAGTAAATCCCTTTTTGATATTTGATTCAGCATAAATGGGGTAATATTTATTAATATTTGAATGTTTGTACTATAAATTGTTAAAGCTTTCCTTACCTTATCGCTTGGTTCCAGCTTTTTCCCATTGAGGAACCACTCTACAGGGATCCCTTCATAAGAAAGTTCACACTCGAAGGTAGCCGATTCCCCAGCCGTTACAGTCACATCTTTCAGGGGCCTTAGCAGGCCAATTACGCGAGCTTTTCCAACAGAAGAAGACATTTTCCATTAAATCCTCCACAGGAAAGCACAGGCCCCTTACCCTCCAATTTCCATTGTGACTTCCCTCCAGGATGCTGAGTGCTGCACTGAAACTATTTAAAGTGTTCCACTGACTGTGATGTCCAGAAGCTGCTAAGGGGTGGGACCTTCTAAAATTTGCATACGGTGTTTCCTTACATTGAACAGAGTCAGCAGTATACACTATGTGCATAGCATCTGTCCACCCACCAATAAACCATACGTCTTTTGCTACATATGGCATCCCCCCATCTAAAATAGCAAAGCTGCTGTGGCCAGTAACAGGTGGCATCTGGCAGCCTTATCTGCTGCTGTCAATCAATCTCTTGGCACTTTCCAAAATTGTAACGATAATGCTGTCACTATCAGCAGTTAACATGCCAGCACAGCAGATCTTTCTTTGTAACTATCATCTTTCATAACAACTTAGAATAATTAGATAATCATCCATGATATCATTGATAACACAACTAGCTGACTGTTTTTCTATACATAATATATACCCACAATAACATATCATGGTTGTCCGTTTCTATCATTTGTAACCACACTTGGATATACATTTCTTTCCATTTCAAGCCTATATATTTTACATAGTAACATAGTAACATAGTTATGTAAAATATATAGGCTTGAAATGGAAAGAAATGTATATCCAAGTGTGGTTACAAATGATAGAAACGGACAACCATGTTATGTTATTGTGGGTATATATTATGTATAGAAAAATATATACCCACAATAACATAACATGGTTGTCCGTTTCTATCATTTGTAACCACACTTGGATATACATTTCTTTCCATTTCAAGCCTATATAATTTAATTACAGAAATGCATTACCTTTCACTTTGAGATGTGCACTGGATTTTGCATTGGCTGCTTGGAAATCTACACCACCGGCTTGGTCCAAACGCACATTGTAAAGAATGAGAAAATGCTTTTTGCCTTCTTCTTTGATTTCACAGTCCTAGAATGAATACATTTATTGCAATTAAACATTTAGTTCAATACGTCATTATTTATCCCCTCTTTTGTAACTTTAGTAGGCTTTTTATGTACTATACCCTGTACTATAGTACTGCAGTATACCAAGTACTGTACCCCTATTATAAATACGTATAAAGAGGTCTGACTGTTTTTGCTGAATCATATTCCTAGCGATAGAATTCTGTCATTCACTGGTACTGCTGAAGTAAACCGTGTGGTGTGGAGGGCATGTGTATAGTGTGTGTGTGTGTGTGTGTGTGTGTGTGTAAGGTGGTTATTTAGTTGTAGAAGCATTTTAAAATGTGTATGTACAGTATGATCTGTAATGGGGACTTTGATCAAGCAATGTCTTTGAAAACCTATACTTGACAAGTAGGTCTTTAGATGTTACAGAACCTTCATTTATCAGTGCCCAGCTTCTGGGTAAGTTAAATATGCAATGTATAACACTCTGCAGCATTTATTAAAAAGAAAAACAAAACAAAAAAGGGAAGACTAAATTTAGTGGATGCTAGAAATGCTTACTGGAGAAGAATGTAAAGTGTCTCCTTTCAATTTCCAGTTAGCATGGACTTCTTCTTCAGATATTTCAGTCTCAAATCGAGCAGTTTCTGTTTCTATAACCTCCACACTGTACAGAGGACGGACAACCTTAATGTCACGATCTAAGGGAGACAATTGAAAAATAGGTGTCAAAAAAATCCCATGACTTTACAAAATGATGAAAATTGGTGAACGGCTTCTATAAGTCACCTTCAATGTTGAGCTTGGCAGTTGTTTGGTCAGTGCCACAGTCACAAGTGTATTCACCAATGTCCTTCTTTGAAGCCTTTTTGATTATAAGCATACGTTTCTTTCCATCTGATTTAATTAGTAGGTTCTTGGATGGGGTTATCTCCTGTCCATCCTTGAACCATTTCACTGGTGCTTTGGATTTGCTGACCTCACAGAGCAACACAACTTCATCTTTCTCAACAGCTGTGTAGTCTTGTAGTTTTATTACAAAATATGGATCTCCCTCTGCAAATAAAACACATGATTATGAATGTCAAGATGTAAGGACATGTTAGCAGACATTTTCCATGAGAAGACATTTTAGTCAAAACGTACCCAGCACAGTGAGTTTAGCTTCATTAGTTTTTCCCATGGCTTCAACCTTGATTAGAGAAGTGTCATCCAGAGTGACATCTTTGAATTTGATAGTGTGAAATTTGCCATCATCATACATAGACACCAACTTGCTAGGATGAAGGCGTTGGTCATTCTTGAACCAAGTAACTTGGATGTTTTCATGAGATAGCTCAACTGTGAATTCAGCTGTTTCTTGTTCTTTAACAGTTACATCTTTGAGTGGTGTTACAAATTCAAGACGGATGCCTACAAGACACACACACATAACATTTTACTAGTGCATAGATTACAATCTAAAATTTTATTGCAAGACCCAAAGATTAATGTACACCTATATTTTAACACTTTTTTGGAAGAAATAAAAAAATACATTGTGGCAAACCTTCAATGATGAGTTTTGCACTGGTTCTCTTATCTTCTGCTTCAAACATGTATTTTGCTTCATCTTCAAAAGCAACTGACTTAATGACCAGAGAGTGTCTTGTGCCTTCGGCAACAAGCTCATACTTGTCATCTCCCTGAAGTTCCTGGGTTCCTTTTAGCCAACGGTACATCTTAGCCAACCTAGAAGTCTCACATTCAAATCTTGCTTCATCTTTTTCATACACCTTGACATCAGTGAGTGGAGTAATGAAGATGAGTGGAAGTTCTGTAATGAAATACAGGTGTCACAAGTTAGGATAGGTTGATCTATTTACAATCTTAACTATTGAAGACATATGTAAAATTTGTATAAAATTAATATAATTTTTAATAATTCAGTTATACTATTAGGAAATGTAAACCAACCTTTCACTTTGAGGTTAGCTTCATTTTTGGCATTAGCAGCCTGGAAGGAAACCTCGCCTGCCATATCCAGTTTGCAGTTATATAATATGAGAACATGTTTCTGCCCATCCTCTATGATTTCACAGTCCTTTCCGGAAGAAATACAAATACATTAGAAAATAAGTAAATACAATCATCTTCACTAATTGCATAGAGTGAATTAAACAATTAATATTATCAGTGTCTTACAGGAGAAGGAGACAGGATCTCTCCCTTAAGTTTCCATTGGGCATGAACGTCAGGTTCTGAGACTTCAACCTCAAATCGTGCTGTTTCACCTTCAAATACCTCCACTCCGTACAAGGGGCGCTCGATTTTAATGATACGTGCTGAAATAGAAAATAATATAGTCATTAAAAAAAAACTAGTATAAATAATTGCTATAATTTAATCCAGAATGTCTTGGCTATTAGCCTACGGATGTAGCTGTTATATATGTGATATCATGTCACAGAAGCCATTGACAACATCATTTAAAAGTTTCTTGCTATTGATTTCACTTCACTCATTAAGAATCAAGATGAGGATTTCTACATTTGTACCTTCTATGTTCACAGTTCCTTTGGTTTTATCTGTTCCACAGTCACATTCGTATTCCCCTTTGTCTTTGTCTTCAACTTTCTTAATCTTCAGAATTCTGCGTTTGCCATCGGTCTTGATGCTTACAGTTTTTGAAACCTTGATTTCTTCACCATTTTTAAACCATTTCACTGGTACGTCTTTGCTAAGCTCACACTCCAGCGTCATGTCATCCTTTTCCACTGCAGTGTAATCTTGTAATTTTACAGTGAAGTAAGGATCAGCCTCTGTAAATAGATTACCCGAAATAATAAATATACTGTAAAGTGTATTGCAGAACATGCCACCAAGCATGGAACCTTTGCCTTACAAGAAAGTACATCAACAAACTTAAGACAGTCACTGCACATATACATTTATTTGAAGTATGTGTATATATGTATATATACATATATATTGCATACATGATATCTGACAGAAATTTGTACATTTACAAAGTAAAGTTAAAAAGGCAAACAAACGAGATACAAAATACGAACACAGGTAATGACAAAAATTGATGACTGTACAATTTACAACACAGAAAGAAATTTATACAAACAACATAGAAAGAAATATATACCGACACACGTATAAGATAAGGTAAGTAAAGACAATTATATGTGTTGAAAACAAACAACACAAACCTATATACAGACATAACACCAAGTACTAGGCATAAGTAATAAGCCTCTGTTCCGAAGAGGTTGGTTTAAAAAAAATAGAACAAGGAAAAAAGAACGCGCCGAAAGACGTTATGCATGACAGTAACGCCATAGCTAAAGCTGGCCATTACTATGGTTAGCAAGCAGAGCTTGGTTACTATAAAAATGAAATGATAATATCTGTATAAGCAATTAGGAAAATACTAAGGACTAGTGATGAACGAGCATGCTCGGGTCCACTCGGTGTTCGGCCGAACACTGAGTGTACTCGAGCCCCATGCTCGAGTCCCCTCCCCGCACCAAGACGAATCCGTCATGACCCCCAATGCAAGTCAATGGGGACGGATCCGTTCGGTGTAACACAATAGTAAACGGATCCGTCCTCCATTGACTTTCAATGGAGTTCATGACGGATCCGTCACCTTACCTTTCCCAGCAGCTCCCTCCTCCCTCCACCAGGTGGCGCTGTGGTGAAACTTACCACTCGCCGTCTTCCTGCTGGGACAGGTTGGGAGCTTCTGGGAAAGGTAAGTTTAACCCCCCCTCAGTGTCTGTGTTATGTTTTTTTTTTTTTTTTTAGGGACCCGTGTAAACCAGACACCCTCCCCTCTTCCGAGCGGGGGGTGCCTGGTTTAGTCCCATTGATTTTAATTATGCTCGGGTGCTCGGCCAGAGCACCCGAGCACACGAGCACCTGGGAGCTCGATCATCACTACTACTGACTTTAGCTAGATAATTAAAATGAGATGAATCATTAATACTCGAAATCATATTATAAAAAGCTTTATACAGATTATAGCATTAAATAGTATCAAAATAGTACTATAAGATAAAAATGGATTAACAGTAATGAGTCCGATTAGTGGAATACTCAGTATATTTAAATTCTAGAAGGTGGTAAGGGTTAATTATCAGATATTAAAGCATTGGAACTATCATATAAAAAAGCAGGCACATAAGCATTAAAATTCAAGATTTTAGATGATGGCACTTTACGAGCTAAGATAGCTATTGCTTAAGGTGCACGTAGCATAGTGGTTGCTATGTGCCAAGAGTACAAAAAAAGAGGAAAGTAAAAAGGAAGAAAATTATGCAGAGACGAAAACGCAACAAGGCAAGAAGGACTGTCCGATGTGTTTCATTCATAGTGTAAAATCACTATGTAATAGTAATTGCCATATAATTATATAAATGTACATAATTATAAGAAAAACAATAGCTGCTTGACTGCCACTTAACAAATATCATACCTAATACTTTTAGTTTGGCTGTTGTATGTAGACCTTTAACTTCTGCCTTAATTTGGGAGATGTCATCCAGAGTCACTTCTCTGATTTCCAGTCTGTGAGTCTTGCCATCTTCAGAGATAAGAATGGTTCTACTTGTGTGTAGTTTCTTGTCATTCCTGTACCATGTTACAGGCATATTCTCATGGGAAAGCTCGAATTCAAAGACAGCAGTTTCTCCTTCCTTGACAGTCTGATCTTTAAGTGGTGAAATAAACTTAAGTCTGATTCCTGAAACAGAAGTATTTAAAATGAACATACCGTTCAGTACACTACCAGGTAGAAATCCACTACATCTTTTAGAGTACTGTAATGATAAGTACGGCAAGAATCCGTGTAAGTTACTGATTAAAATAGGTTTGTAAAGATGAGAAAAAGAGTTACTCATTGGTATTCATGCTGACTTTTTAATGTTGGATTTATTTCATTAAATGATGTTGTTGTCAACCCATCCATACTATTGACTTGCCTTCAACCGTGAGCTTGGCAGTTGTCTTTTTGCCATCAACCTCTGCAGTGTAATCCCCTTCATCATCAAATGCAGAGTCATTAATGACAAGGATGTGCTTCTTTCCATCAGCAATAATGTCAAATTTCTCTCCGGCCTTTATTATATCTGGTCCTTTTGACCATATGACATTTGCTTCTCTGGTAAGAGCACATTCAAATCTAGCCTGGCGCTTCTCTGGTACCGTAACGTCCTTTAGAGGAACGGCGAAGTCAAGCTCAATTTCTAAAGAGAGAAGGTGGTTCAGATATAAGAGTTAAGGAGGAAGAAAACATATAATACACTCAAATGATCATAAAGTGGAACATACCTTTTACAGTAAGTATGGCTGTGGTCAGGGCATTCAAAGCCTGGAATAGAACTTCTCCTGCTTGTTCAACCTTGACTTTATGCAGGGTTAGGAAGCGCTTTCCTCCTTCAGCCTTGATTTCACAAGTCTACAGGACAAAAAAATAAAAAAATATATATGTTTAAAAAACTAATGTATACACAGAGATTACTACAGGAAACAATGTATCCTACAGAGGTCTATTTTACCAAAGTTCTCAGAATAACTCCAATTATCTATCTCCCAAAAAGATCTTTTGGCAGATGGATAATTTATCCAAGACTATAAAGATGGCTCTTTGACTCACAGGTGATGGACGTAGTACTTCGCCTTTCAGCTTCCATTCTCCAGGAATATCTTCCTCAGATATCTCACAGTCAAAGGATGCAGATTCTTTCTCATAAATCTCAACATCTTGAATTGGTTTAAGGAGGTCAACTTCACGTTCTAAGATGACAAAAACAATTCCCTTAATAATCTGTTAAACCTTCTGCATGTTTAAATGATTTCTGCTATTTTAAAATCTAAAGAAGTAGGGTATATTGTTTACATACCACCAAGTGTGAGTTTTGCTGTAACTCGTTTTCCTTCAACCTCTACAGAATATTCTCCTACATCATCAGGACCAGCATTTTTGATAATTAAATAAATTTTATTTCCATCCTTTACCACCTCTGTTTTGTCATTTGGCTCTGGTGAAATTTCTTCATCTCCTTTGTACCATTTGATGTTTGGTGTATCCTTAACTATAACTGCTGAAAATGTTGCTGCAGTCTTGGGTTTCACATGCTGGTCTCGGATAGGCTTAACCAACCAGTCACGAATGACCTCTGCAGAAAAGGCAAGTCATTGCAAAATTTTTGTAATATTTCATGTTGCAACAGATTACAGCATAAAAACATATTTCTCTTTAACCTCTTCCCGACATATACAGCGGATGGTCTATAAGGCAGACACCTGGAGGCGATAACACTATTCATAGACATTTAACATCTGAAGGGTAAAATCATGGGACAGCTGTGCTCACAGAGCCGGAACATATCCCTTGCCCCTAGTTTGAGGAAGCTGTTTGGTTGCTATGACAGACTCAGGCTTTCTGAAGGCTTCAAGGCGAAGTCCCTATAAAGCTCTGCCTGTGTCCAAAGTTAGTACTCTATAATAACAGTGAATCTTGTTACCTCATTGCAATCATTGGGAGAAATGATCAGATGATGGCATGTCCCCTAGGGGGACGTAAAATAAGTGGTAAAAACGTAAATTAAACATCTAAAACTTAGAATCACTCCCTTTCTCAATGAAATAGGAAGGCAAGGAGTAAAAATAGAAAATTGGTCAGGAAGGGGTTAAAGACATGCTGAATATCACACCACTATGTTTTATGAATCTCACTTTTTATTGGTTTTTCTTAAGTTAAAAAGGGGAAGTGTTTTAAATCTTACCAACTACTTTGACATTTGAAGAACATTTGATATTAGCAGACTCCACAGCACAAGCATATACACCAGCATCTTGATCATCAGCTGCTAAGATGGTGAGTGTGCGGGTCAATCCGATAGACTGGATCTGGTATCTGCCTGGCTCTTCACTGAGTAATGTCCCATCTTTGGTCCAGACAGTATCCCTTTCCTTGTTTAGCTCACAGCTCAAATATAATGGCTGAGTTTTGACAACAGTGACTTCCTCTTCTAGGGTCTTCACAAAACGTACTGGCAACTCTGTAGAAAATGGAAATAAGAGAAATAAGTTAGTTAGGGTTAGTACTTATGATATAAGAAACATCCCCTACTTTTATTATTAATATTAAACTTTTACAGCATATGGTGATAGGATTACATTTATTTAGAACTGGATTTCTAAGATATTTGGATCTGAGGGGTTTTCTTTTCAAAATGGAACTGAAAGCACCCATAGAATTCTGGGGAAAAAAAACTATCCCAGGATCTTCTTCTAGGCCAGCTACTGATTTGTTCTAAGGACCAGGACTCTACGTTGAAAAAAAAAACAAATGATGCCAGAATATTTGTATATCTTGATTTTTCCTCCCAGACACAGAAAAATTGACAAATACATCAGAATGTAAAGCAAACGATAGCAGGGGTGAAATTGATTTATTCATCTGTCTTTCCCTCTAAACTTAGAGTAAAAATTCATTTTTTCTCTTCCTTTGATGATGCTGTAAAGTGGTTGAATATTATTGGTATTTGAAGGATGTGATTTATTGTTGATAGACCTCCTGCGAAAGGGATTGGGGATTTAGTGAGTTTTTGTAGAGGTCTGTTAAATATAACCATATTTATTGGAAGAGGGATGAAGGGGGCTGAAGGAAGCTTGACCAGAACTTTTTTTTTACTAATGTAATCACACGGAATATAGGATCTATGGGGGATAGAGTAAAAAGATGTATTCTATTCAGTTAATAAGCACTTACTTGCGATTGTTTGTTTGATTGAAATACGTCTAGAGAAAATACGTCTAGAGATAAAGTTTCTATGGAATTATTAAAAAACGGTGTGTTCATACACTATATTAAATTTAATGTATTTAAGGCTAAAATAGACAACAGTGGATGGTTTATTTTTTTACATGGTCGTTAGGGATACACTGAATGTATATTGGCATTTTTTTTATATGTCCCACCCCCTTATTCTTCTAGGGTAATAGGACTGTTTAGTCAGTTTGTTTCAGAAGTGAGGGATGTGCATTATATGATTATTGAAGATTTTAACTGAATACAGAATGCAGAATTGGATATGATGGGATTCGGAGGGATATATAATAATAATAAATACTTTTTCTCTCCCTTGAAAAGGATATGTAGTGAATTGGGATTAATAGATATATGGAGGGCTCGGAATCCTCATTCTAAGGTTTTCTCTTGTCATAACAGTTCATATCAGACTCCTTCTACAATTTATATGGCATTCTGTAAGGGTTCGGCCACATGTGCGGTATACACGACATAGCCGTGCTGTGGTCAAGTACCACGCGACCTATTAGGCCACTTCTATCCCTTATTTACCTAACGAAGACTGCACTGAATAGCTGGTCTGCATTGTTAATGGCCACAAAGTATTTAAGGTGCCTTGATTCTTATAATACTTATAAGAATTTATAAGTATTACACAAGAGAATAGACTGCTTAGAATTAATAACAGTATGGTGTAACAGTTATTTAATGATGTACATCTGAGGGATTTTAATAGTATTAGGGCAGAGTATAATCTACCTGATTATTTTAGATATTATTATTACCAGGTCTATCATTCCTACTGTGGCTCAAATAATAAAGACAGACTTATGAATAAGCTTTCTTTAATGCAAGCTAAAAATAAGTCTGTCTAAATGCTATAAAATTATGGTTAGACATTTGGAGACATTTCAGTGTCATACAGTTTTGAAATGGTGTAAAGATATTGAGGGAATAGATGAGGTGGCATGGCCTAATGTCCTTAAAGGGAACCTGTCATCTCCGAAACACCCCCTGAACTAGAGTAAGCGGTGTATAGTGTAAGTGACGTTGAGTCCGGTTATGTAATTTTTATCTTCATACTCACTTCCATTTTGATGTTGTGCTCCCACAAACCTGCAGTAAAATGCACTCTGTGGACTCCAGTGCTCACTGACATAATGGAGAGGACTCAAAGAAGAGTCCTCTCAATGTATTTTACTGCTGGTTTGTGGGAGCACAGCGTCAAAATGGATTTGAGTATGAAGATAAAACTTACATATTCGGATTCAGCATCACTTACACTATACACCGCTTACTCTAGTTCAGGGGGTGTTTCGGAGATGACAGGTTCCCTTTAAGAGTATACATAAAGTATCTAGAAAATGAAATTATAGACTAGTATAATTTAATATAGTTCATCATATATATTGTTCTCTGCTTTTGTTCCCCAATCTGAGTCAGATTGGGAAGAGGGAGTATGCCACATTTCCACATTGTACATAATTATTCTTGATTATTGGGCACAGGTTTATGATTTGATAAATGCAAAGTGTTTAACTTAATTTGTTCTTGATTCCACTCACAGCGATTTTGAGGCTTCTCCTGAATAACAGACTACTAATTACTTCCGAAGATCCTCTTTTTTGCTTGGTTATCTCGAGTCTGGCTCTCTGTTAAAGGGGTATTCTCATCTTGGACAATGGGGGCATATCGCTAGGATATGCCCCCATTGTCCTATAGGTGCGGGTCCTGCCGCTGGGACCCGCACCTATATCGAGAACGGGGCCCCCGAAGTGAAGAAGTGCGCACCGCCCAAGCGCGGCCCGCTCTCCATTCACTTCTATGGGGCCGCCGCAAATAGCCGAGCGCTGGCTCGGCTATCTCCGTCGGCTCCATAGAAATGAATGGAGAGCGGGCCGCGGTGGGCCGTGCATGCGCAGTGCGCTCCCATTCATTTCTATGGAGCCGACGGAGATAGCCGAGCCAGCGCTCGGCTATTTGCGGCGGCCCCATAGAAGTGAATGGAGAGCGGGCCGCGCTTGCGCGGTGCGCACTTCTTCACTTCGGGGGCCCCGTTCTCGATATAGGTGCGGGTCCCAGCGGCAGGACCCGCACCTATAGGACAATGGGGGCATATCCTAGCGATATGCCCCCATTGTCCAAGATGAGAATACCCCTTTAAGATACCGAACCTATCTAATCTGATATTTCTTATCAAACTAATGTCTGAGTATGAAACTACTTATTAAAGATAAGTACATGGAGAAGGGTATTATTGAGTATGAATGACTTTTTTAAAACATTTTTTTGGGTTTTTTTGAAGGGATTATATAACTATGTTTGGATATAATTGTTTAATGACAATATCTGTATAGATTTAGGTATTATTACTTAACTTAATATTTTATACAAATGATGGGAATAAAATATACTAAAAAGTTACAACAATATATACTACAACAATATATATTACAATATATATATATATATATTTTACATAAAAGCAAATACCTTCAACAATCAGTTTGGCTGTTGATGTTTTTTCTTTGTTTCCAAGTTTTGCAACACATGTGTATTCTCCAGTGTCTGACAGCTGCACGTCAATGATATGAAGCTTTCTATCTTTGCCATCAGCAATGAATTTATGCTTGGGGCTTTCTCTCAGATTGCTGCCATCTTTCATCCAAGTGGTAATAGCAGTGGAAGGTGAAATTAGACACTCAAATATGGCTGAGGATCCAACAGATTCTGCTTCTTGTAAAACAATGTCCTTCAGCTCTTTAACAAACTTAAGTGGAACAGCCTTCAACTGGTAGGTAAATGCAGGCTCATCTGGAGGTTTTTCACCACCACTTCCAGGACGAAGCTTTTTCTTGTCCGCATCAAGAGGTGAGGGTGTCTTCTTGATACCTAAAATTCAGATGTGGACATGAAAAACTTGATGAGGCTTTTGCTTATGTTAATGTAGCAACATGATTGCACTCCAGGAATGAAGCTTATTTAAAGAGGACCTTTCACTACTCCTGACATGCCTGTTTTAATAGCTTCATGCATTCCCCATGTAATAACAAGTTTGTAACATCTATTCTTATGTCTGTATGCTGTGTCATTCCTTTATTATTTGCACTAGAAGTTATGAATAAATTGCTATTTGTCTTCAGTAAGGGAACAGAGGGGAGGTAACAAGTTGGGGGTGTGTACCTGCACAGTCTGAACATAACAGCACTGATTGGCTAGAGTCAATCTGTGCAGGTACACACCCCAAACTGGTTACCTCCCCTCTGTTCCTTTACTGAAGACAAATAGCAATTCATTCATAACTTCTAGTGCAAATAATAAAGGAATGGCACAACATGGAGCCATAAGAATAGATGTTCCAGAATTGTTAGTACGTGGGGAATGCATGAAGCTATTAAAACAGGCATGTCAGGAGTGGTGAAAGGTCCTCTTTAAAGGGATTTTCCAGGGAAATTATTATTGATAACCTATCCTCAGAATAGGTCATCAATATCAGATTGGCAGGGGTGTAACTCCTGGCATCCCTAACCATCAGCTGGTTGAAAAGAAAATCGTGCACTGTGCCAGCAGTCTTCTCTTTATTGTTTACCTGCTCACCGTCTACATCACAGTCCACATCGCAGCGGTGAGCAGGTGTAATTACAAGAAGCCGTCCCATTCACTTCAATGAGACGGCTTGTTCCTATACAAGTGAATGGGACGGCTTCTTGTAACTACACCAGCTCAACTCTTCAATGTCGACAGCGAGCATGTAAACAATGAAGGGAGGCCTGCACTGTCACGGCCTTCTGTTCAACCAGCTGATCAGTGGGGGTGCTGTGTGTTGGAACCTCGCAGGTCTGATATTGATGACCTATCCTGAGGATAGGTCACAATACAAATATCCTGGAAAACCCCTTTAAGGATGCGTACTCAATACTGTTTTAATACAGCAAGTAAATTATAATGAATCATGCCAACAATATACACAACAAACACCATAGACTTTCAACACAATCTCACCTTTTATAGGTAGTTTACCCTTTGGTGTTTCTTCTTTTGGTGCCTTGCCATCTAAAGTGAAACAGTTAGTGAGTGATATTAGTTGTTTTCTCAAAAAGCATTTTGTGCTGGAATTCCAAAACACGTTGTGTTAATTGCAGAAGTGAACTGTAATGAGTTGAACAAAACTATGATGGACTAAACAGGTGGTGAAGGTATAGATGAAATGAAAAAGGTTGCCTATTATTCCTATACTCATAAAAAAACTAAAAGAATTTAGCCAATGGAACATGCAAAACTGTGACATTAGATTATGAACTTTTGTGAATAACTGCTACTTCTAAACAGAAAACACAAAGACAGACAATGAAAAATTATGGAAATAGATTTGTACGACGGTACATATCATTGACAAGAATGAAAAATGGACATATATGATGAACAAATGTAACAATAAAGACAGTATATGGTTTCTTCTTCAAAGATGTGCACAAACACGAGTTTATGAGTAAATGGAAATGATCAGTGTCTTCAAGCATGTATGAAATAAGCTTTCCATTTAAGAATATTTAGCGTGCATGACAATGATGGTGGCTGGTGGCATATGGCTGGTGACAAGTTTTAAAGCAGATCTTTGTTTTGAGCAGAGACTCCTCACCTCGTCGTCCAATAGCCTTTGCTGGAGTTTCAACAGCACTTTTTTTAGTATGCCCACTGTCTTCGCTCATTATGTCTTCCTCAGAACCATAATCAGTGTGTTCTGATGGACTTTCTATTTCCTGGTCCCATATCTCCTCTTCCTCTGCTTCCTCAGATTCTGTTTCTGTTTTCTGGGGACTTAAATCTTTTCCTTTTATAGGGCTTCTTTGCAGTGGAGATTCTTTAACTAAGGATTTCTTTGGCTCTGCTTTTTTAAGATCAGTAGGCGTACTGGTTCTGCTGATCACTTTTCCAGAGATGTCCTCTTTTCCCAAGATGCTTTTGCTAGATTGAATCTGTACCTCGGTTGTAATAGGAGTTCTAATCTTCTCAACTTTTTTAAGAGCGGGTATCAGAGGTTTTTCCTCTTCAGCCTGTACTTTAGAAATCTTCTTGTCTGGAGTTTTCAAACGACTTATTTTTGGCAAATAAGAAACACCTTCTTTCCTATGGTCTTTCTCCACTTCAGGCTGTAAAATCATCCTATCTTTTTCAACGGGTCTCTTGATTTGGTCTTTTGTATCATCTATTCTGGAAGCCTTTGTTTCCTTAGCTATTTCTATAGCACCTTGTTTTTCTTCTTTTTCACTTGTTACACCACTTTTTTTGTCATCTACAAATACTTCCTTTTTAGATATTTCTGGAACAGTTAAATCAGAAATATCTTGTTTTTCTGATTTTGCACTAATAAATGACTTCTTCTTAGGCTCTGCAGCATCTTTAGGCAATATTTGAATGCTTTCAGTTACTTTATCTACAATGTCTTTTATGGGTTTTTCTTTAGCTTTTAATTTCTCACTAGTCTTTTGGGACTCATCTTTACTAATACCTATAATATTTTCATGTTTTAATTTATCTGCAAGCTTGTCACTGTCTTCTGCCAGCTGATGTCTCTTTCTATGCACTGCTTTATCACCTTTAAGTAAATATCTCATTTCATCATCTTGGAATGCTTTCTCCACATCTACCTCTAAACTGTGGATTTTAGGCTTAGAAATAACTTCTACTTTGGCTTCCCTGATTTTTTTGGTTGTTTTTTCAGGCACCTCTTCTAATAACTCACCACGAGGTTCTAAGAATTCACTACGTTCTAATCTTTCTTCCTCATCAATGATTTCTTCATCAGGGATCTTTTTTCTTATTTTCTTAACCTTATCAATAGTTTTGCCCACTTTCTCCTTATTTTTTTTCTGAGATTCCCCTATGAGTTCATCTTGGCTGTCAAAAGATTCCTCACTTTCCGCACTACTTCTTTCTATACTTTTATCTGAATCTGTTTTTGGGGAAACTACCGGTTCTTTTTGGGGTACCTTTGAAATTATTTTCCTAGCCTTCTCCACAGTTTTATCTGTTTTTGCTTCTTTTATCTTTTTCCCAGGTTTCTCAATAACTTCTTCAACAACTGATTCTATTGTAGGAACTTTTTTAATGGCTTTTTTAACCTTTTCTTTTTCTGTCTTAATCTTCGTGACCATCTGAGTGGGTATTTCATCATCTTCTAAAACTTCTTCGCTTTCTGTACTGCTAGCTTCTATGATTTCTTCTTCCATCATTGGAGGTTCAGATGGGGAAACCTTTTTAATATATTTTCTTACTTTCTCCCCTGCTGTGTCTAATTTAGTTTCTACAGTGACTGGCACAATTCCTTTTCTTTTAACTTCTTGAACTATTTTTATAGGTTCTTTTTCTTTTAATCGTCTTATCTTTTTACTGTATTCTATTTGTGATGTTGGTGGTTCAAGGTCTTCAACTTCAACGTCTTCTACTGTGTGAGCAGCTGGTTCAGGCTCCATGATAGCTATTTCAACCTGTATAACTCTATCGCTATCTTTTATTTTTTCGTCCTCCTCTAGGATAACTGATGTTTCTTCATATTTCTCCTCAGAATGTTCCTGTGAATATTCAATTATTTCTTTTGACTTCAGTTCATCAGGAGTCTTGTGTCTTTTAGTGAGTTGGATCTTATCTTTCTTATATGAAATAGTTCTTTCCACTTCAGTTGTATCTACAACTAGTCTTTCTGCTTTAAAACTCACATCTTCCTTAATTGGAATGACACTTTCACCAGATAGAAAAGGTACCCTCCGAACTCCTTCTACCTTGCTTTCTTCAGACAGCATTTTACCTTTCTTTATCTTTGTTGAAGCAGCTGGTTTCTCTGTGACTACAAAGGTTTTACATTTAAGTCACAAATCAAGACCCAAGAGGAAAGAACAATTCATAAGATTCTAAGGAACACAATATCATACACATAATTGCCATAGAAAGGTCGCAAATAAAGATCTCTGCTAAACTTAAAATAGACGCACGACACAGAAAATAAAGACAGTATAGTTACAAAAAGTACAACACAACAACAATAACCAAAGGTTTAGTTATGTAAAACAAGGTTATTAAACACAAGAATAACAAGAAACAAAATTATAGTATTTAAAAAAATGAGAACACAAAGACATAATAAAAATATAACTGAAGACACAACAACCAATAGCTCAAAAGACCTTACAACCTAATAATTAATATCACTATTCATTAAAAATCATATAAGTGTTGCATCGCTAGTAAATCATATTCATATAATTATATTGTGAGCACTTGAATAAAAAGTTCATAAAAAAGATTGTATCAATTATCCTGTAATATGCTTTATTTAAAAAAAAAACACAACAATTGTACCTGTTTTCTTTCCAACCACTGGAGTTGTGACCGGTGCTGTTACTGCGGCTTCTTCTGCTGTTGGTGATGGAACAGCTATAAAGTAAAGTGCATCAAGTACTGTTTAGTCGGTAAGAAAATGTTACTGTGCAAAGATCAATGTTGTGTCCCTTAAAATTCTAAGGATGTTTATGGCTGATTAAACAATCAGATCTTTCTTGCTTCATTTATAGGTCTAGAAATTGAAGTGGAATTATGCATCAGAAATGTGCCAAATTTTGGTGTATTTAAGGCGAGGTCTAGATGCAAGAAAGTAATAATAATAGTATAATAATATGTTCATACTAAATATCTACACCAAAATAATAATAATCTCAAATTATTACTTAAATCATTTCATGCTCTACCACTAATTTTTATAACAGAATTTGTCAAATCACTAAAAACACAACTTTTCGAGATGTCTTAGAAACAATTAATAGCAATTAAATTTTTGTAGAAGTGGACAATTTCAAAGATTTAGTCCTACCTTCTACAGGTGATGGCACTTTTGGTGGCGTAGGAACGGGTGAAGTCTTAGCTTTTTCTGGAACTTTAAACATATTATCATTGGTTAATTAAAATCCAGACTGTAAACATTGTTTTTTTGCTAGGACAAAACATTTTAAAATAAAGTATACAAATGTTATCATTAGAAGTACGCAACTTTTATATGACATAAATATATGACATAAATATATTCAAAAGAAGATTTCAAAGTTGCATTAGTGAAGATGATCTTTCTCCAAGTTAACAAAAGATGATGCTTAAAGTTGACAAGGTATTTTACTTTTTTTTTAATTAAGGAATTGTTAATTCATGGCTATTAATTAAAGCAAATTATCCAGTTAGAAGATAATCCTTAAAAGCTTGTACCTTTGACTGGTTCAGGTTCTGGTTTTGCTTCTTCTTCTTTCACAGGAGGAGTTACCTCTGGTAACTTTTTCTTCTGGACTTCAGGAACTTAAAAATAGTATTGAAGTTTACAAGCAAGGCCGATGAAGTTATTTTATTTGTAAAAGTGTTCTTAATGTTGGAAGATTCATACATGGATAATGAAATAACGCTGTCACTTAGCACCATTCTTAAGATCCATTTAAGATGTTTTTGAAATATATTACAGGACAAAACAGTCAACATGACGAAGTACAGTACAATACATTGATAGATTTCTCATTAATAAGACATAATGCTAGTTACCTTCAGGTTTTTTAATTTTTTCTACAGGAGGTTCAGGTTTTTTCAGCTTCTCGACTTCTTTTCTAACAGGAGGCTCTTCAACTTCCTTTTTGACTGGTTTTAAAACTTTAAGACAGAGATTTCTCTTTTACTATGATGTGTTCAAGATATGGCATGCCCAGAAAATTTCAAACCGTCACATAAAGCCTTTGTAAGCATATACAGCCAAGAACTTTGTACTATTAAGAAATACATAGGAACTCCACAATGATACCGCACTGGATTATCAAGAAATTGATATTTTTTGCTTAATTTTTTAAATATCTGCAGCAGTATTAATCTGGAAAGCCAGATCATCAAAGACAATAGCAGCTTACTAACTATGTAATTTTGACCCAGTTATCTTTGACTATTAGTAAGTAGTAATGTTATCAACATTTACTACCTATAAATTAACATTTTTTTTTATTTCCTTTAGAGCAAAGCCAATTTGAATTTCACATTTTGTTAGATATATTATAGCAAAATAATTCAGAAAAAAATCTGCCTGGCTTTATTTGTTATGCAATTCAAGAGTTAACTGCAAGATTGAATTAAGTTAAATGTTATGTTTTAGTAGCAAAATTCTATTATGTATAGCTGAATGCTCTAATAGATATATAACATATACCTGTTTTAAAACTAATCTCTTCTTTTTTTGGAGGGATAATCTCAGGTTTAGGTTTACGGATAATTTTCTTTTCAGGTACTTCAAAAAGATACAATTTAATTTCTTAGTCTTTGAAATATGAATGATTTTTTCACTTGTGTATGGTTTGTTACACATGTTATTGTGTATGTTCTGATATTTGAAAATAGTTTTAAATAACTCTTATATTAGGTCTTCTATAGTAGCACTTTGTTAGCTATTAGACTATGGTACAAATAAACTGTATTTACTTATAAAGTACATTAAAATATGACTGACAATACAGCTAAAACCACATAACATAATATGGAAGCTTACGATACTATATAAGATATAAACAAGCAAAGTTCTTTATTATGAAAGAACAGTACTATCAGTAGCTGGGTATTTATTGCACTCTTCTCTATATAGTGTGAAGAGGTGCTATACCTTTAGCTGGCTTGAGTTCTACTTTCTCAGGCTCAGGTGCAGCTGGGGATGGTTTTTTAGGTACAATCTTCTTTATCTCTTCTGGAGCTTTAAAGAAAATAATAGGATATTTATTGATCTGCTTATTCTGGCAATCATCTGATATATTATTAAGAATGACCTGTTTTAAGGCAATGTAAGAGCATTAGTGTTGTACTTAGACCAAATAAACATTTTGAAGATCTATATGGAACTTAGTTTTATGATATGGCAGCAGCCATTTAATGAAGTGGAATGGAAAATAAAATGATAATAGACAGTATTATAGTTCTCAATTATTAGACAAGATGATCGCAATGCCTGAATGAAATGGAACACTCACATAACGAACATATAGGTTAAAATCAGTACATGAACATCTTTTAAAAAATGTGAACACCATGCTAAATTTGCATTCCTATGACGATGGACAAGAATGGATATAGTGATATGTTGCAAAAGTATAAGCATTCCTAATACCTCTTATTTCCTCCGTCTCCTCTTTTATAAAGGGAGAAGGGGTCTCAATAATCCTCTCATCAGATTGATACTCTTTAAAGAACAGGATATAAAACTTAGTAAAAACATTTTTTGGATGAACTCATGGTTGGTAATCAACAAGATGAAACATAGGACAGCCAAGAAATAATGAAAGATTTTGAAAGAGATGTGTAGAGGGTCCTTCTGTTGACAGACACCATGAATACATTGTTGGCAATAGGAAGAGTTTCTTTTGAAATTGTATTAAATTTAATATTAATTATTTTCTCTTAAATTTGTTTACAGTCTATACACAAGGAATTCTACTTTTCAATCTAATACTGACCTTAAACCCTTGCTGACCTGACAAAGCATGTGGTCTTCATATAAAATGTGTTGTCTTTTTTTATTTGAAGTAATTTTTTTGATACAGATTTCTTTGTTTTTTTTTTGTCCATGAATAGTGACAGCTCTCCACCGATCCAAGACTTAAAAGAAATAGTCTTGCATGTCATTTGCTATGCCGGAAAGTTAAATTAATATCCTTGGCAAGATCTCTGGCTGCATGCTCCATGGTTTACCTCCTATGCTACAAGCATCTAAGAATATGGTGCCTTATTACACAACTCAACATTAAACCCTGCATGATTTCACTTATTTTTATTTATAAACAAGGAAGTGATATAATGTTCTGAAAGATGAAATGATGGATGCTGATGATTGATACGTTTAATTATACCTTCAGTTTCTAGTTCAAACTCCTCTTCTTCTTCCTCCTCCTCCTCCTCAGATAAATATACAGGAATTTCCTCTGGTGTTGTAATAGTTTTTTGTGAAACCTCTGGCACTTTGAAAATATTATAGTCATACATATTAGGGTTCATTTTTAATAGAGGTAAATTCCATGTAAAATAGTAACAGGATTGTACTGCTAAGTACCTGTCACAGAAGGGGCTTTAATGTATGGTTTCTTCTCTGGCACAGGTATCTTAGGTTCAGTTGGCACTTTAAAAAATATTTAAGTTTATTGAAGCTGTGGTATACTCAATAAATATATCTGCATATATACTATTTTAATTATGTACCTGAATCAGGAACAACTACTCTTTTAGAAATTTGTACCACGGTCTTCTCTTCAACAATTTTTTTCTGCTTTGCTTCTGTCACTTTAAGAATAATTATTTTACTATTATTTTTCTGTTCATTACCATTACATATGTTTCTTCACACAACTGAGAGTTTATAATGGGTCTGGAACTGCTAACAATTTGGGAAATCTTATAAGTATGTTTTAACTGAAACAGAGCAATGTAAAATTTTGACAATCTGCCAAAATGATATGTTTAGAAGTAAACACAAAGCCAATGTACCTTTTACAGGAGGTGCTACATCTTTTTTAGCAACTGTAACAGGTTTTTTGTCTTCGATGATGGGTTTCTTTGGTAATGCAACAGGTTCTTAAAAGATATTAATAAGACAAATATTGTGAAAATACTAGACGACAAAGTATAGCATCACAAACACAAAGCAAGAAGAGATCACGTTTCAGACAACAAACATTTATAACATAGAAAGAAAGACAAAGCCTACATATTGGACATTTATTTACCTTCCACTGGTAGAACAGCCTCTTTTTTAGGTTCTACCACTGGCTTATCCTCTGGGATGGGCTTTGTAACCACTTCCACTAGTTGTAAAGATATTAGTTTTACTTCAGTACACATAAGACATCGACATCTAAACAAGTTTGACAGTATGAAGATATACCTGCAGAAGGAACTGCAGCTTCCTTTTTGGAAAGTGGTCGAACTTTTTTATCTTCAGGAGCTACTCTCTTACTAACAGGTACAGAGGGCACAGGTTCTTTAAAGATATTAGCTTGGTATTAACAATTTGCCAGAAAAGATATTTATACTGTTATACGTTTTTACATATACATTTAGTGATAACATAGAATACCTTCTGCAGGTGGCTTGACTTCCTTTTTAGAAATAATGGAAGCTTTTTCCTTCAGGGCAACTGGTTTTTGCAAATCCACTGTTTTAAAAACAATAGCCAGTTTAGAAAATACAATTTCTGAAGTTCCTCAATTTGCCATAAAAAAATATAAGACATGCTAAGTTGCATGGTGGTGATATACATTAATATGCATTTCTCTAAAGGAAAGAGTCTTTAAGGTAATTGTTTCTTCTTGGTTGCTTTCCTATGTTAGACCTAAAAACAGCAATGACTGAGAAAATGCTATATTTCTCTGTGGATATTACTTCTTTTAAGGATTCAGAAATAGGTTGCTTGTCTTCAAAAGTCAACACTTAAAAAGATATTAGTTTGATATTAGATCAAGAGGATCCAATTGTTTGCACTTAGTAATTCCTCATAAGAAGATAATGATAATCTTATGTACCTTCTGCAGGCGGCTTTACTTCCTTTTTAGAAATAGTGGAAGCTTTTTCCTTCGGGGCAACTGGTTTTTCAAATTCCACTGTTTTAAAAACAACAACCAGTTTAGAAAATACAATTTCTAAAGTTCCTCAATTTGCCACGAAAAATATAAGACAGGCTAGGTTGCATGGTGGTGATACACATTCGGATGCATTTCTCTATATGAATGGGTTTTTAAGGTAATTATTTCTTTATGGTTGCTTTTCTATGTTAGACCTAACAACACAATGACTGGGAAAATGCTACATTTGAATATATATATATATATATATATATATATATATATATTTCTCTGTAGATATTACTTCTGTTAAGGATTCAGATATGATTTGCTTGTCTTCAAAAGCCAACATACTTGGAAACACTTGAAAAAGATATTAGTTTGATATTAATATAAGAAGATCCAATTGTTTGCACTTGGTAATTCGTTAAAAGAAGATAAGGATTATCTTATGTACCTTCTTTGGACATTATTTCTATTTTCATAAGGGTTAGCTTATCTTTAGATGATGGTCTTTTGGGAAGATCTATACCTTTTGTATGGAAATCAACTTCTTTTTTGAACTGTTGCATAGTGAGTTGTGGCTCTTCTTTGTCTGTATGACTCTTTAACACTGGCTCTTCTTTAAAGATATTAATTTGGTATTAGTAGAATTCCTCAAATAGCTGAACAATTGAAACAACATCAAAATTGATATTCTACCTTCGATATAACACTGTACATCTCTTATAAAATGTTTAGCAATTTGCAGTTTTTCTTTTGGAGTGGAGACCTCCACTTCTAAAGATATTAGTTTAGTATGAGTAAAGAAAAATTAAATTATTTGTTGACTAATGGATACTTAAAAGACTCACAATACCTTCAACATAGGTATCAGCTCTTCTTGTTGCAACATTTAGTATTTTTTCTTCATGAGTTGGACTTTTTTGTGTACCTGTCACTGAAGATATTAGTTAAGAATTAGTATTTTGTGTCTTGAAATGGATTTGTAACTATATAACAAAAACTTCTGTAACTTTCTTCTATACTACTATTCTATACAATACTTTGATTCTAACTCCCAAGTATTCCGATTAAAAAAAATCTTTGTTATCAATATTCTTCTTAATATCCAAAGCCAAACCAAGTTCTGCTCCAACTTGAAAGTAACACAAACCTCTCCTTCCCTAACATTTTACCACGTTTTATCAGTGTAAGTAAATGTCAGCCAGGGCGTAGGCTGTTTAGCTCACAGATGACTAACTAGACCTTATACATGGCATCCACCCTTTAACTCTGAAAAAGTATGTGTTACAATATTATAATACCTTGCTTATGAAAGGCAATTTCTTTTTTGGTTTGAGTCATTTCTGGCTTCTCTTGACTGATGACTTTCTCTTGGGTCCCCACTAGTTTAAGTATATTAAAATACCATTATAATTTACTGTAAAATATCCTTTGCTTGCTGATGTGGTTACAAGTAAAAAAGACTGTATTGTATTGTATTTTACCTTCCACTTGGGAAGTATCTTCTCTCTTAGCTAGAGTAATTTTTGGCTTGTCCTCTGTGATAGGTCTTTTTGTGATATCTACTGAATAAGATATTAGCTAAAAATTAGTGTTTTAATTCGTAAGTGAATATTTTTTACATGATGAGCTAATGGTTGAAACAGATATATTGTATAACATACAGTACCTTCTTTACGAAGACCAACTTCTTTTTTAGATTTAGTTATTTGTGGCATCTCCTGAGGAATCAGTCTTTCCTTGGTCTCAACTATTTTAAATATATTAAAATATCATTATTAAATTACTATGGAATATCTTTGGGTAGTTGTTATGATTATAGCAGGAATTAAATTAGATTTACCTTCCACTTGGGAAGTATCTTTTCCCGTAGCTACAGTAATTTTTTGCTTGTCTTCTGTGATAGGTCTTTTTGTTATATCTATTAAATAAGATAGTAGCTAAAAATTAGTATTTTGATTTGTGAACAAATATTTTTGAGATGATGAGCTATTGGTTGAAGTAGAAGATAAGTTGCATAACATACAGTACCTTCTTTAAGAAGACCAACTTCTTTTTTAGATTTAGTTATTTGTGGCATCTCCTGAGGAATCAGTCTTTCCTTGGTCTCAACTATTTTAAATATATTAAAATACCATTATTAAATTACTATGGAATATCTTTAGGTAGTTGATGTGATTATAGCATTAAAGAAATTACCTTTCACTTGGGAAGTATCTTTTCCCATAGCTACAGTAATTTTTGGTTTGTCGTCTGGGATAGGTCTTTTTGTGATATCTATTAAATAAGATATTAGCTAAAAATTAGTATTTAGATTTGTAAGTGAATATTTTTCAGATGATGAGCTAATGGTTGAAGAAGAAGGTATATTGTACAACATACAATACCTTCTTTACGAAGACCAACTTCTTTTTTAGATTTAGTCATTTGTGGCATCTCCTGAGGAATTAGTCTTTCCTTGGTCTCAACTATATTAAATATATTAAAATATCATTATTGTATTACTATGGAATATCTTTGGGTGGTTTATATTATAGCAGAAAAGAAATTAGATTTACCTTCCAATTGGGAAGTTTCCACTTTCTGAGTTACAGCAATTTTTGGTGTGTCTTCTGTGATAGGTCTTTTTGTAATATCTATTAAATAAGATATTAGCTAACAATTAGCATTTTTGGTTTGTGGGTAAATATTTTTGAGGTGATTAGCTAATGGTTGAAGTAGAAAGTATATTGTATAACATATGGTAACACCAACTTCTTTTTTAGATGTAGTCATTTGTGGCATCTCCTGAGGAATCAGTCTTTCTTTGGTCTTAACTATTTTAAATATATTAAAATAATATTATTATATTACTATAGAATATCTTTGGGTGGTTGTTATGATTATAGCAAGAAGGATATTACAATTCCCCTTCCACTTGGGAATTATCCAAGATGTATCTGAGTTACAGTAATTTTTGGCTTGTCTTCATTGATAGGTCTCTTTGTGACATCTATTAAAGTGAATCTGTTACTTACAGTACATTATGGGTATTGAAGTAAAACAATTTCCTAATAGCACATAGTACCTTAGTTTCAGCAATTGGGGTTTCCTATGTTTTGAAATCAGTTTGATATCCAAATAAGCCAAGTAAGGTGCCCAGAGGGGCTTTATTTTCATATGAAGGAGCCTAGGCATACTTGCTGTAGGTGCCCAAGCCCGCTTTCTCTGTGCTCTAACATGACGCCCCCTGTTGTATTGTGTCCACCTACTCCCTTGCTATGTCACATACAAGCCCTTTCCCTGCTGCATCTCAATCAAATCTTGTGCACGGCAGTGCCAAACACTGCCTGCACCTGCACGCTGAGTGTCCCACTGAGGGCATCAACCTCAACTCTGCAACTGATCATGCGCCAAGCCCAGTAACACACTTCTCTTTTGTTTCAGGCACAGGCTAATTTAGACATGATGCAGCAGGGAAAGGTGAGGGCAGAGTTATGGCTTAAATGTGACATAGTGGGGGGTGGGTAGACAAATTGCAACCAGGGGTGTCATGTCAGAGTGGGGAGGAGGTGGGCTTGGGCACCAACAGGAGTAATGCCTGGGCTCTTTTGAACAAAAATTGCATCCCTCTGGGCACTGAAACAAAGGTACACTTAGGAACAAGGTACAATTTGCTGTTAGGCAATTGCTTTACGTCAATAGCCCTGATGTAGTTGACAGATTCCCCTTAATTAAGATATTAGCTAAAATTTAGTATTTTGGTTTGTGGGTTAACATTTTACAGATCATGATGTAATGGTTATGGCGGACGATACAATATTTTCTTTATGAACGCCAACATTCCAATGAAATGGGAAGACTGATTATTACAAAACATAAACATGGAAATCGGCTTCTATTTTTATTATAAATTTTAATGATCTCTATTGTGAATGGATACAAAGAATGGTAGTGCTGATTATATACCTTCTCTGCTGGAAAACTCTCCCTTCTCAGTTACAGTTGGTTTTCGAGCTTCTTTGATCGTTATTCTTTTTGGAACATCTAGTAAGTGAAGTATATTATTTTTATATGTACTATATATACATATGGAATTAGTAATATTGTTGATGTTTTAATGACTAGATGGAAGAGTTTTTGAAAGATTAGACCATACCTTCTATTTCAAAAGCCATTTGTTGCGTAGCTACGATTTCTAGTTTTCCTTTCATTGTAACAGGCTTTTTAATATCTAGGGATTTAATATTTTAATATTTTTTGAGTTATGGACTGACACAAATTATTAATGACAAGTAACCAGTACAGGATACCAAAATTTATAACTAGGTTTTAATAATTAGCTGGCAAAAATGAAAATATATAATTGTTTTTTCACTTTCTACTATACACTTTCTGCTATTTGGTGAAGTAGTTTTTCAATATAATTTTTTAACACTATAAGTTCTATATTTAGAAATGTGCATTCTAGATATAGCAGGATATGGGATAACTAGAGATGAGCGAAGTTTTGAAAAACTGATGTGTATAGCAGTCAATCAGATCCTAGTGGTTATTTTGCCAGTGCAAGCTAAATAAGCAATGAAGTTATTTATTTGTTTGCTATGGGCAATTCTCTATTGTTTAACTTTGGAGATTACTTTTTAGAATGAATATATGTATATATATATATATATATATACACACACAAACACATTTCATTTCCAATGTAGAAAAAATTGTAAATATTGTTTCTAGAAAGATTATAGAATAATCATTATATAGTACTATATATGAAAAGACCCTTTCTATTTTAAAGATAGTTTGATGTTATTATGTCCTCACAATATAAGTAATGTCTTAATAAAATTAGTTATTGGTAGATACATGGTGCTATACCATCTATGCAAGAAGAAGTTTCTCTTTTTTTGTGTTTTTTCGTTGGCTCTTGGTTTCTTTGGTAGTTCTTCTTTTCATGAAGATATTAGTTTAACATTAGTACTTTAAAATGAACTAGCTGTAAAGAGTTTGTATAAAACAATTGAGCAAAATAAAATTGGCAGTATACCTTCTGGCTCAAGTGTAGCTTTATGCGTGTGCACTTTAATCCGCATTTTTTCTTCAGGAGGTGATTTTCCTTTTGGACGCTCCAGTTCTTTAAAGATATTAGTAAGTAGTTTAGTAAAATACTGGAGTAAAAAACAAAAAGTCACAAAATGTATTGTCTATAATACTAACAAGTTACAAATTACAATGCTATTTACCTTCCTCTGGGGAGGCTTTTTTCTGTTCAATAATAGTTAGATGTTCCTCTTCTATTAGAAGTGCTTTTGGCTCCCCTGGTTCTTTAAAATATATACATATATGCATATATTTAATTTTTGTATATAATGTTTAAATATATTCTTGATGTTTTAATGACTGGTTGGAACAGTATTTGAAAGATTAGGCTATACCTTCTACTTGAGAGGTCATTAGTTGCTTAGGAACACCAATTTCTACTTTTCCTTTCAGCATCAGAGGCTTTTCGACATCTAGGAATTTCATATTTTAATGTTTTTTGTGATTTATGGACTGGCACAAATTATTACTGACAAGTTATCATAATACAGTAGCATAATTTATGAATAATTAACGTTTAACTGGCAAAAATGAAAATATATAATTTTGTTTTACATTCTTCAAATTTGGTACAGTACTTTTTGAATATATATAATTTATTTTACGTTCTAAATTTAGAAATGTGCATTCTAGATATAGTAGGTTATGCTATAACTAAAAATGAGTGAAGATGTACCAGTGGCAACACCCTATGTTTTAATTTTGGAGACTACCATATGTACATAATTTTTTAATTTTCTTTCCATCTATCCATATTTAATTTTCAATACTCAGTCAGTAAATGAGATGAGCGAAGTTATCAAAAAATTGTTTTGGCTGCTTTGCTGAAGTTCACAAAGAAATTTGATTTGTTATGAGTCATTAAGAATCGAATTTCTTTGTACGTAGTGGGCACCATGATGGGGAATGACGATTGCGCTGCCCTGCCCCTCTAATGCCTCGTTCCATGCTGATCATCACATCTGACAGTTACTTTGATTTCAGGGGTTAATCTGAGGTAAAAAAAAGACATCACCTCATCCATTTGTTTTGCAAGAGGCCATTGTGGCCATCTTGATTGAAGAAAAGCAGATAGATGAGGTGACATGTCTTTTTTCAACTGTATTAACTATGTAACTGTATTTCAGTAAAAATGTATATATTGGCACGAAGCGCCGGGAGATTTGAATTTGTTGCAAATTGAATTTTTCCTGAAATTCAGAACTAAGTCATTTCGTTTAACTTTGATTAATGTCAAAATAAAATTAGTAATTGGTAGAAACATGATGCTATTTCTTCTATCAGAGAAGAAATGTTCATTCTAGAAATCTGTGTGTTCTTCTTGACTGTTGGTTTCTTTTGTATTTCTTCTTATCATGAAGATATTAGTTTAATATTAGTACTTGAAAGCAACCTAGCTATAAAGAGTTTTGCAACAGTTGAGCAAAATACAGCTGGCAGTATACCTTCTGCTGTAGGTGCAGCTTTCTGTTTGTGCACTTTTATCCGCACTTTTTCTTCAGGAGGTGCTTTTGCTCTTGGATGCTCCAGTTCTTTAAAGATATTAGTAACTAGTTTAATAAAATACTAAGTGGTGTGCAAAACATAGAAAATTGATTGTCTACAATACAAAGAAGTTACAAATTGCAAGGCCGTTTACCTTCCACATGGGAGGCTATTTTCTGTTCAATAATTGTTAGGTGTTCCTCTTCTATTACAAGTTCTTTTGGCTCCCCTGGTTCTTTAAAATATATACACATATTTAGTTGTATGAATTATATTTAAATCTTTATATAATAAATAATTTCGATTTGACACTTTATGGGTGACATACCAGGCATGTAAATATATTCTTTTTCAAGGACCTGTACAGGAAATTCTTCTTCCTCTGAGCTCTCAAGTTCTTTAAAAATATCAATTTTAATTTTGTTACTTTTAAATTCTCAAAGTAAATCAATATATCTCTTATTTATTTATTTAGTAAATGCTAAATACTTGCTCTCTGGATTGCACTACAAAGCAATCCTTACACATAGACTAATTAGATTCAGTGCTATATTGATTTGGATAAAAATGTTTTTAAATCCGTATTTAGCCATTAACATCAATTTATGATATGGAATAATTTATCTATTTAGATACTTCTTCTGAGAGTACATGCTTGTAAGCAGTGTTCACATATATTGTACTTATATGTTAATAGTCTTTTTTCAGTTATTTACTAATATCAGTTTGTAAGAAATTTCAAAATGCTACATAGCAGAGACTTGCCGCTACCTACTATATCGGCGGCGTCTTCCGGGTTGACTAGATGCCGTGATCACACGTGATCACGGCATCTAGTTGCGGCTAAACCCGGAAGCGTTCGCTTCCGGGTGGTGTACAGACACCCCGTGTGGCCAATCGGGGTGTCTGTACACCATATGAAAACTGTAATCCTCGCTGGTGAGGATTACAGTTTTCAAAAGTGCAATTCTTATTCTGGCCACTAGATGGCAGGCCAGGATAAGAAATGAGCAATTCAATGTCTTTCTGAGTCTATAAAACCCAGAATTGCTCATAAAGAAAAAAAAAAAAAGCCACAATATATAAGCCCATATTTGAGCTTTCTAATAGTAAAAAAAAATTAAAAAAAAAGTTAAAAAATATATAAAAAATAAAAAAGATGTAAAAGTTCAAATCACCCCCCTTTCCGTATAAGTAAAAAATAAATACCTAAATAACAATAAATATAGACATCATGGGTATCATCGTGACCGAAAACGCCCGTACTTTTTAAAATATAAAAAAAAAATTCCAATACAGCGAATTGTGTGGCGAAAAAAGCGTCCAAATGGCGATTTGCCGTTTTTTGTCGCTTTTTTTTTCTAAAAAAAATTAAATAAAAAGTGATCAAAAAGTCCATACACACCCCAGAATGGTATCAATAAAAAACTTCAGATCGTCCCGCAAAAAATGAGCCCCCATACAGCTCTGTACACATAAATACCAAAAAGTTATAGGGGTCAAGATTTGACAAGGAAAAAAAAAAAAAAAAAGGGCAACTTTCTAATTATTTTAATCACTATGAAAACGCAGGAAAAAACTATACATTATTAGGTATTTGCCGGATTCGTACTGACCAGTAGAATGAAAGTAACGGATCAGTTTTAATGCACATCGAACGCTGTAAATAAGAAACCCGTAGAACTGTATGCGGAATAGCGTTTTCTTTGCAATTTCAACCCGGTTTGGAATTTTTTTCCCGCTTCCCACTACAATGTTCTTCATCTGAATTCATTTTTAAAAGCTTCTAAATATTAATTTGCTGAGACGGTAAACAACATGGCATAAAACCCCCTAAACTGCTTTACTGCTGTGAACCTAGTGACAGACTAAAGGTCCTTTTACACGGGCCGATTATCGGCCGAAAAATCGTTCCTAGGAACGCTAGTGCCGATAATCGGCCTGTGTAAAAGTGGCCCTAATCAGCCGACGAACGAGCAAAACGCTCGTTCGTCAGCTGATTGAATCTTTTGTAGAAACCAAAAGATCCAATCTGTCGGGCGCACATCGCCCTGTGTAAACAGGCGATGTGCGCCTGACAGTATGGAGCTTCCCGGCCGCACGAGCGATACAGCGATCACTTGTGCGGCCCGGCGCTCGATTCGTCGGGCCGTGTAAAGGCTCCCTGCCCGAGCGCCGATATCGCTGATCGGCGCTCGGGCAGGGAGAATAATCGGCCTGTCTAAAAGGGCCTTAACTTTAAGCTAAAAATCATCTGCCTAACAAACAATGGAATTATCAGGTAACAGATTGCCTACTTACAATTACCTGTTATCTGTTTAGCTGTAACAAGGATTATCATTGAATGATTGCATAGAATGGGCATTGATGCCTTTTATTATCTTCCTTCTAATTATTGTTAAAGTAAATTGTTGTGAAGCACCTCGTTATTAGCTATATATACCTTCAAATGTTGCTTTTTCTTCCTTTCCAATCCTTGAGATATCTTTTTCTTTAACAAACCTCTTAGGCATCTCAGGAACTTCAAAGATATTAGTTTAAATCCACAAGTTAGTCATTTCTCTTAACCATTCAAAATTCTGTATAATTTGTGGTGTTAATGTTATCTACCTTTGATTTGATGAACTAATTCTTTCTTGGACACAGTCTCTGGAGGCTTCTCTTCTGCCTTTTTAGATACCTCTGTTATTAAACAGATAGCAGTGTTTTTTTAGTATCTATCTCTAACTTAAAGAGGACCTTTCATGACTTTAAAAAAATGAATCTGCACTATCTACCTGATAGTGCGTCCCCCACTGATGCCAGCAGCGTGGTTTTCTTAGCAAATTGTCCCCCGGTGGCTTCACACGGGCCCCCCGTTCTTCGGTCCGGCTTTATGCTAATTAGAAGGCATCGGAACAGGGAGGAGGAGACTCCCTGTTCCTCAATGGGCGTTGCTTCTGCCCTGCTGTGAGCGCTGTCCAATCAGAGCGGACCGCTCACAGCAGGGCCGAAGGAGTTCAACCCTGCTGTGAGCGGTCCGCTCTGATTGGACAGCGCTCACAGCAGGGCAGAAGCAACGCCCATTGAGGAACAGGGAGTCTCCTCCTCCCTGTTCCGATGCCTTCTAATTAGCATAAAGCCGGACCGAAGAACGGGGGGCCCGTTTGAAGCCACCGGGGGACAATTTGCTAAGAAAACCACGCTGCTGGCATCAGTGGGGGACGCACTATCAGGTAGATAGTGCAGATTCATTTTTTTAAAGTCATGAAAGGTCCTCTTTAAGTATTCACTATCTTACCTACTAAGATACCTTTTTTTTACTACAATTGTGAATATACCTTTTATAGCTGGCTTTATTTCTTTCTTAGCCCTTAGTACTTTTTCTTCTGGTGTCAACTTCTTAGGAGCCTCTGGGACTTTAAAGAAATTAATTACTTTGAAGTTAGCATCTACTTTCAACCCTACTTAGATACTATAATTTAGGGAAAAAATCTACCTTCCACATGACGATCTGCTCTTTTGGTGACAACCTTTGTAACTTTTTCTTCTATTTTTCTTGAAACCTCTGGCACTTAAAACATATTAGTATAGTTTTACTTAAAATATGGTTATAGCTAATTTCTAACTAATTTCTAGTTACTAGTAAACAATATACCTTTAGGATCTGGAGCTACTTTTGTGGGAATTAAAAGAGGAGATATTTCTTCTTCTTCCGCAGAATGAGGAAGCTTTATAATTTCTTTAAAAAATATACTGTATTCAGTAATTCATTTAGCATACACTTTAAATGCTAATCCAATTTATGTATGTAAATGTATGTACCTTCAGTGAATATTATTTTTTGGGGTGCTACAATGTGGAGTTTTTCTTTTCTCTTTAATAATTCTGTCATCAAAGAAAGTTGTGTCATTTTAGAGTTTACAACATAAAACCACATGTTGCAAATCTTATTATCAAATTATCATACCTTCAGCAGAGGGAACTGCCTTTCTTTGGGGGACTGTAACCTCAATTTTCTCTTCTGAAGTAATTTTTAAAGGTAAAGAAATGTGGGTTTGAAGTTAGCAAACTTCTTGCTTAATATAAATACTTCACTAATATAACAGGTGATATATACCTTGTGAAATTGGGGTAACTTTTTTGTGTAGTGAATAAGACAGCTCCTCTTCTTCAAAATGTTCTTGGATAATCTCCGGAACTTTAAAGATATTAGTAAGACTTTTAAAAGAGTGCTTAACAACCAAACTTAAAATACCCACACTATACACAAACATAGGTTGTTTCAAATTAATATAATGTTTGCCATGAATAAGGTTTAATATACCTTGTTCAGAAGCAGCAACACCTTTCTTAGGTGGAATGAGATGCACTTTTTCCCGTTGGGTTGGTTCTTGAGAAATCAAGATATTAGTAAGACATTAGCAAGAGAACAAACATAAAGAAAGACCACAACACAACAAAGAAAGACAACACAATTCCTATTCATTGACAGACATAGGCATACATGGTGGACCATAACCACAGAGTTGTGTACCTCTTGAAGGAGCAGCAGGTTCTTTTTTAGAAGTTTTACGGAATGCTTTTTCCTGTTGAGGAACCTCTTGAGGAATCTCAGGTACTTTAAAGATATTAGTATGACTTTAGCAACAGTGAACTAAACAACATAGATTACTGACATTTATGACAAAATAATATACATACAGAAGAAAGAAAGTATACCTTTCTTAGGTGGAACAGGCTTTCTATCCACACTAGGAGGAAGAATCTCAATTTCTTCAGTAAATGGTATCACCTCTTCAGTCACTTAAAAGATATTAGTTGCTCTTAAGATTTTTATACTATCATATAACACACAAACACATATAGATAATAAAGAATGCTATTATATACGACAAACGTGACAAAACAAGGTTCTAATGTCTACTAATATATACCTTCAAAAGTCGTAACTACTTCTTCCTTTTTATGAATAAAGATTTCCTTTTTTTCTTCCAACAATTCTTCGGGAACCTCAGCCACTTTAAAGGAATGTGGATATTATATGTTCATTTCTACATGTTTTACAAAATAATAAGAAGGTCTTAAAGTTTAGCTGTTGTACCTTTGAATGGTGGGAAAATATCTTTTCTGGGTGCTGGTGTTGGCTCCTGTTTTAAGGCTATTTGCTTTGGTAATTCAGGGGCTTTAAAACAGAAATAGAGTATAAAGGATCTATTACATACATGAGTCTGTAGTCTAGACTTAACTAACCAGCAAGCATTTAATTCTATAGGCAAATGGCAAAAATGTATTATGTACTAAGAGGCATATATAGTGAGACTCCCATGCCATTTCAGTATAGAAACGTTAATAACAGCAATACCTTTAGGAGGTGGAGCGGGAGCCGTTGGAATGTCTTTCTTAGTGATAGGGGTAGGTTTTTTCTGCTCTATGACTTTAGGGGGAGGCTCTGGTGCTTGAAAGTAAATATACAAATTTTAGTAACCTAGTCTTAAACAGGAAACAATATAGGCTCCAACAATATATGACTATAACACTACATTGTTATAGTACACATTTCTGTACCTTTGGACTGTGGTACCTCTTTTCTAACAGGCTTAAGGGTCACTTTATCCTCTGGCTCTGTAGGCACTTAAAGATATTAGTAAGAGTTTAGTTTTTTCTATACAGAAGACAACACAAAATAGAACACAAGAAGTGTTATAAACTATGTGTACCTGCAGTAGGCTTTGGTTTCTTATGTATTATCATAACCTTTTCTTCTGGAACTGCCATCTTTGGTAGTTCTGGCACTAAAAAGATTGTATATTTTACTAACACCATCAATACTAAAACACATCAACAATATTTACTTAGGGAATAATAGCCTACATTATACAGTAAGGATGAGGAATATGCCATACTCATGTGGCAACCGCCTACTGTATCTGTGTGTTTGACATGTTAACAAATTGATACATTTTTCTCTTAAAGGGGAACTCAGTCATTTTAGTGATCTGCAGTAATTGTAGTGGTCTGAAGAAAAGATGTTTTTCCATTGACAACCACATCTGATCGAATGTAAAGTAAGCACTGACAATTGAGTATAAAATATAACAATGCCCACTCTAAAATATGTTTTTACAAAAGTTTTATATAGATTAGGACCATAATGACCTAATAAGGGCGATATAAAAATTAATGATTATTATTTGACATCATTGGATCTGTGCATAATCTTTTCTCCTGGCTATAGTTTTGCCATTTTCTGGGTTGACCTTTTAGGTCAGAAAAAAGTTGGCTTTGATGGGCACTGTGCCTTTTCTCAGCCTGTGTAACTATGTATTAACGTGGACGCATGTGAAAAGGTTACTTAAATCAAGTAGCTTAAATAAACTATACTAATGACATACTTTTTAAAGACTGACAACAGTTAAAAAGACAAAACATACATAAAGGTATGAAGATGTTAGTAACATTGAAGCCAACGAATACTTTTGATGAATACCTTTAACTGGAGTTACTGTCTTTTTAGGTAATTCAATAATCTCTTCTGCCTCTGGTGAAGCAGGTCTCCAGACTTCAGGCACTTTAAAGATAATATTATCACTTACTAGGTTGAAATTCTTGTTTGTCAAGACCAATTAGTATTTGAAAGAACAAACAATTGTGGTCACCTAAATTACGTTACACTCCAGTATTACTGTATGACTCAGATGTTTAAATACTGTAATTTATTCTATGTTAAAACACAAAGCAGAAGGTATATGTTAAATTCATATCTAATCTGAGATTGTCTCTGCTTGTGCGATGAGACTTATGTTCATGCACATCCAACAATACTATGCCATTTATAGGGATGCACATTTAGCTAAATGTTAAAAATCAGCTGTTTGTATTTTGGTCATCAAATCCCAGATTAAATATTTAAAATAAATCCACATATACATAGATATGGAATGCATTATTGAAGGAGTCAACATTTTATATACCTTTGGCAGGTGGTTCTTCTGGAATGACCTTTGTCACTTTTTCCTCAGGAATAATCTTCCTAGGTGCTTCTGGCACTTTAAAGAATATTATATGTGTTTTAAGAACAAAAAACAACCCAAAAAGCAGTACAATAAGAAGAACAAAGTACGGGAATAACACCAGAGAAAAACAAAAAAGAACATAGCAAGAGTTTATAAAGAAGAATAAGACGACATATAAATCTTATAAAGATACAGTTTAAGACATGACATAATTGTACAGAAAATAAGAGATTACAGACTGGCATTTTTAAGAGTACAGTGTATACCTTTAACTGGAGGAGCCTCCTCTTTTTTAGGTTTTGGCTCTGGTGCTTTCTCTTCTGGTATAAAACGCTTAGGTGGCTCTGGCACTTTAAAAACGTTTTAGATATGTTAAGATTTGGGGGAAATTTGGGACATGGACTACACAACATTAAACACAAAATAATATGACAGAAACAAAAAATCCATAATCACAAACTTATATTTAGAGGTATACCTTTGGCAGGTGTAACCTCTTCTTTTTTAGGAGTGGGAACTGGCACTTTTTCTACAGGTGTAGGCTTCTTTAATTCAGGCACTTTAAAAGCAATGAATTTTTAAATCGTTGGTCCTTAAATAGTCAACTTTCACAACTTTCACTACACAAACCGGTATATATATATATATATATATATATATATATATATATATATATAAAAAGTTATACTTGTATAGGAAGATAAAATAGGAATTTAAGAAAAAGCTATAAAGCTATTAAAATTACAGCTTAGCCTTTATAGGAAACACTAAATATACCTTTAAAAGGTGGAGCTTCCACAGGGGCTTTTGGCTCTGGAACTTCTTTTCTACGCTTTTCTATCACTTTAAAATCAAGGTTTTATATAAGTATTTATTTAAGATGGATTACATTTACACAACACATATGCACAGAGGACACAGCTCACTTGTCTGACACAACACATTTTGTACAGTTTAGGAAAGGTACATAGACAAAACAAGCAGTACACCTAAAATAAATGTATGCTTAAGTTGCCAAAAATAAAAGTACCTTTGGCTGGTGGTGCTTCTTCCTTTTTAGCCACTGGTGTAGGTATTTTCTCTACCTTTTTGGTCACTTCAGGCACTAAAAACATCACATGCATTCATAAGAATGGCTTTAAAAGCCTTATAACATTCACATTTTATACAAACCACACCAACGCTGTATACCATTAAAAAACACTGAAGCATATTACATTTTACCTAACAGCGTTATAAGAAGACAGGTCAATTGTAGTGATCCTTGTCACAACAACTATAAGTAAGACTTTTATAATGCCCATATTAATGTAGATGTTAAATAGATATTAATAAAAAATGATAAACATACAAAAAATAAGATATGAATGTGAGGTAATTTAAAATTAAGATTTCAAAGATAGTTAAGATTTAAAAGGTAGGCTAATCAGCCTACAAAAGATTTACTACCTTTAGGAGCAGGCACTTCACTAATTATTTTTTCTTCAGGAACAACTTTCTTGGGGGGCACTTTAAGGATAGGATTTGAATTTTAGGAACATGTAAGAACAGCCAAATTGCTTTACCAAAGCGTATGAGATGAGTAAGAAATATACCTTTAGGAGCAGGGACCTCCTCCTTCTTAGGTATAGCTGCTGGAATCTTTTCATCTGGGACTGCTCGCTTATGCACTTCTGGTGCTTAAAAAATACAGTATGGTGTTTGTTTTAGGGAAACCCTACTCTAGTAAGAAGCAGTGCAACAGAACACAAAACACAATTTCGAGCAAAATGAAATAAAGTTGTGCTCATATACCTGCACTGGGAGGAGGAGCAGCTTCCTTCTTTGCAGCAGGAGCTGGTATTTTTTCTTCAGGTGCAGCTACCTTTGGTTTCTCAGGCACTTAAAAGATACAGTATTTTCCATTGGTTTTTGCCATTTAAAAAACATATGTGTGTATATATGACATTGACAAACAGGTATATTACACTAAGAAAACTAAGAAACTAAGAAAGAAAATGAAAATATAAACTCCATATGATAAAAGAAATATTTTTGTATATGTTAATTAGCACCAGAAAAAGTCAAGTTGACTGCTTCAGATACACACTGGCAGCGATGATCTGGCAGGTTGCCTATACGATCTCTGTGCACAATAAAGGTTTTGTAAGGTTTCGTCTGGTCCCATTGACTATAATGGGGACCGGTGCAGATGTGGCCGCATTCTGGCAAATATGTCCACCCCGGTGCCCATTATAGTAAATGGGACCGGACGGAGCTTTATATACTTCTGTCCATCTTGTAATGCAGAGTGATCACTGCCGCTAATGTGCAACTAGCTTAACACAGTCATTAGGTAACATGCCAGAATCTCCATCTGTAATCTGTAGTGAAATATGGCTACTAAGCTCTCAAACCAAATTATATATGTACACAAACAGATCAAATAGTCCATCTAAAGAACACTTTTTTAATGCTTATATTAAAATGAATCTATATAATACATTGACTGAGTATTTACAATACATTGCATCTCACTCAGTTATAGCCTACCTTGTTTCTGGAGCTGCATTAACATTTTTAAAGGGATTTTCTGAGTGTTTTTTTATGACTGATACTCAGGATAGGCCACCAGTTTCTAATTGTTGGAGGTTCATTCCAGGTACCCTCCATCAATCAGCTGTTTGCTTGCAGCTTACCAGGCACAGCACCATCCATTGGATGGTGGCTGTGCTTGGTATCTCAGCTCAGCCCCATTCACTTGATCAGGAATGAGCTGTAGCTTAGTCACATGACTAATGAACGGGTAGAGTGACCTAGGGTAAGCTCCAGTAAGCACCATGGAATCTTCAAGCACCTGATTGGTGGGAGTTCTGGGAGACAGACTACCATTGTTTAGATACTGATGACCTATCCTGAGGAAAGGTCATCAGTATAAAACGCTTAGAAAACCTCTTTAAACCTCCCAATGTTCCAGGAAAATGGACTTTATAATTCCATGGATTTAATGTAGGTACAACTAAATGTCCACAGCATAAGGTGAGATTGCTGGCAGTTTTCAATGATGAAAATGAAATTGTGAATGCAGCCCCTGGCTCTAATGTAGGATATAACTTGGAATACAAAAAATAAATAAAGTAAAATATTAACAAAGTCATTATATTTAATAGAGAATAAATGTATGTATAAACTTTAAAATAATGCTCAAAGTAGTAAATAACTTTAAGCATTTGTGGGGAAAATACTGTATAAATTCAGTAACAATGTACAAATTATCTTACTGTACAATATTCAGAGCTTGAAACTTATTAATATATAGTATGCAGTAAAAGCTTTAAATGGGTTGTATTATCTTGGTCTTTTATGGTCCAGATGGGAATAACCCACAGTAAGGTCAGCTCAGGATGGCCAGAGTGGCTATCACTATACTGTTTTTGTATCTCCCATAGCAGTGAATGTGAATTATACAAACACCATAGCTCAACAAGCTAAGTTGTCTCTATAACTACGCTGTTTGTGTGGCTCCCGTTCACTACTATGGTAGTAACAGAAACATGGAGCAAAAGACTCTTGGCTGTTTCCTTAACTCCACCTCCACAGACCGATGACTACTGTAGACCAGAATGGGACAACCTATTTAATCAAATGGCTACCAATAACCAGCCATCAAATAAAATCAAAGCTGTTGCATTTGAAGATCACAACTATTAGTAAATTGTAATGTTACTGTAAAAATACATACGTATTTGTGATTCTGTTTTGCGGAATGTGAGTTTTAATTATCAGGGTTTTTTCTTATTAACTATCTTACAAGTATTTGTACAAGTTTAACTTTTGAAAGGATATCTGACACAAGGCCCATGCACCAAAACAATTGCAACTCATATTTCCTTTTATGTATATTATTTACATCTAGTTAAGTGGTTCTAGAAATAAACTTACTCTCAACATATTTTAAAGTGCTTTCTCCTGAATAATTTCTTTAAATGTTAATATTTCATTTATTTATAATATTTTTTAGATATAATTTATTTGTATGGAGTAAATAAAAACTACTGAACTACCTTTGGCTGGTGGTACTTTTACTGTTGGAGCTTCCTCTTCTACCCTTTTTTCTGGAATGGGCTTCTTAATGTCCTTAGAAACTTTAAAAATATAGCAATTTTTAGCCATTTAAGATGTTAAAAGATAAAAAGATTAGACATACAAGAAACATTTTTTCCTGCATTGAAAGAAAAGGTCTAGTTAGTTATGAAGATGGAGATGTCGGAACATCTTAAGAGTTTTAAGACAGCAGACAACATGGAATAATACGAGTAAAAGACAAGTGTCAGAACACCGTAAGAATTTTAAGACGACAGCATGGAGCAGCACAATAATGATAATAAGAATGATGAAGATAATATGAGTAAAAGATAGAAGTGTGAAAACACCAAGAATTTTAACATAAAAGACAACATGGAGCAGACAATGATCACAATGACAACGATGAGAATAATATCAGTAAAGAATTAAAATGGGTTGAATGAGTGGCTATTAGCATGAAGAGCTCATATACCTTCAACATGTACAATTTCTTCTTTCTTAGACACAGTAATAGCTTCCTTTCTTTTTGGGACAAGTTTCTTGGGCTCTTCAGGAACTTTGAAGAGATTAGTTCACTTAAGATATTTCAAGAGTATAAGGAAGACATAAAACACACAACAAAAGTCCCTAACTGTGTACTGAAAGTACACTGAATGTACTTAAAGAGATAATATACCTTGTCGTTCAACTCACTATGATATAACATATATAATGAGTACATGATTTCAATGCTAATCATGTGTGCACAGCATCACAATGCTGTAAAATATTAAAATATAATATGACTTGCATATATTTTGCCTTCCTCTGGTCTTTTTTTCAGCCTAATAAACTATGTCACTATGTTACTATAACGATTTCATATATAAGTAACATAATATTACGTAAATCAATGGGGGAAATTTATCAAGACTGGTGTACCCATGCGCCAGTCTTGGTCTCCCTGCAATGGAATGAGATGCACCTAATTTATTAAAAGGCAGATGCCTCTTAATAAATTAGGCCCATCTCTGCTTGCTGTGCACCATAAACTAAAGTCTATGCAAGCCAGGGGCTGCCACAGACATCAGCTATAATAGTTTCTGGCTGGGGTAAGTTATAGTAAAGTTATAGTAAATTTTATGGACCGTGTGAACTCCGCACCTCTCACTAAGCCCTACCCCCTTTCTGAAGTGAGTCGGAAGTTATTGCGTGCATCTTTTTTATGTCACTATTAGCTTAGAAAATGCCCCTCAATTTATCTCAAATGATATATAGTTTTTTATAAAGATGAAACCTAGTAGATGAATAGTTTTACCTGCTAACTCTAATGCTTAAAGGGGTTTTCTGGGATTTTAATACTGATGACCTATCCTCAGGTTGGTGGGGGTCCGACATCCAGCACCCCTACCAATCATCTGGTTGAAGAGAAGGCTCCATGCAAGCACAGCCTTCCCTTCATTGTTTACCTGCTCTACATCGACATTGCAGAGGTGAGCAGGTGTAATTAGCAGCCATCCCATTCACTTCAATGGGACAGCTTGTTCCTATACACTTGTGTAGGAAGACAGGTCATCAATAATAAAGTTCTGGAAAACCTCTTTAAATTCATCCTATAATAAAAAACGTATATATACCTTTAGCTGGTGGAACCTTTTTGGGAACAGCGATGGGCACCTTTTCAGCTGGTGCAACTAATTCTGGTTCTATTTCTAAAAAGAATTAACTGTATAAGGCACTTGGCAATGTTGGGTAACTAACACATACACAAGAAAACACAAACTGCAACAACACATACTGTACAAATGCTTACAAAAACAGGACATAAAGATAGTGCAGTCATAATATATACCTTTTTGGACAGAAACTTTTTCTTGCTTAGAAACCACAGTTGTCACTTTTTCAGCTAAAGCAACTTTTTTAGGTGTTTCAGGTTCTTTGAAAATATGATGTAAAGATTCAGTAAATAGGAAGAATAAAAGAGCCATAAATTCAACAAACAAGAAAACAAAGACTCACAAAGACGGAACAAATAAAGACTAGGAGAATTTACGAAAAGAACACACATTATACAGCTAGCTTTTTTAGTACCTTTTGCTGGTGGAACATCTTTTTTAGTTATGGTTACTTTCTTTTCAATAACGACAGCAGCAGGTTTTTCTGGTGTTTTAAAATAGTGATAAAATTATTGTTAAATATATATATATATATATATATATATATAAAGTCTATAATTTGCTATTCATAAATCATAGCTTTATTCATAACTCTTGAAGGGTTGTCTAGGATAACAAAAAATGATCTGCTTTTGTTTTTTTTTAGAAACAGCATAATGAGGAAATCTGTTAAAGGGGTTTTCGGGATTTTACTACTGATGACCGGCTCCCATGAGCGCCGTAACCTTCTCTTAGCTTTTCCTAGGCCAGTGACGTCACGTTCATCGGTCATGTGGCCTAGGAGCAGCTCAGCCTCATTCAAGTGAATGGGGCTGAGCTTGATACCAAACATATCCGCTGTACAATGTACGGCGCTGTGCTTGGTAAGCTGCGAGAAGGCAGCAACGCTCACAGGTGCGCTGGTACCTTCTCCCACCGATCAGATACTGATGACCTATCCTGAGTAAAATCCTGGAAGACCCCTTTAAGCTAAGCGTGCCAGAATTCATGGACCAAAAAACTTTGCGCACAAAGCTTTCACCACATTTATGATGTATTGTTGTCATTGTCTGACCATGGGTTCTGTCTGGATTTGCAGTTCTACCAATTTAAAGAGGATGAAGTGTAACTCTAGAAAAGCACCAATAGTAAGGTATGACTGTTTCTGGAAACAATAAAAACAAACAAAACAGAAATTTTATTCTAGTCCTGGACAACCTCTTTAAAATATACTGTGTTGAATATATTTTAATTTTATTGACATTGCAGTGTTTTTGTACCTACACTTCTTTGATTCATATAGTACACAAGGTAGACAAACACAAATAATGACATAGAAGAGTAAGGTAAAAACTAGTACCTTTTTCTTCATAAATCACATCGACTGTTCGGTAAAAGTGTTCTTTTTCTGCTATTATTCCTGTATCAGGTTCCTCATAAACTTCTTCTTCATAGATAGGTTCCTCCTCCTCATAGATTTCTCTTCGAGATTCATATGTTATTTCTTCATATTGCTCTTCTTCATGAGTGACTTCTGCATAAACTTCTTCAGGAGCTTCAACAACATAGTATTCTTCAGCTGCTACTTCATACTGCACTTCAGGGGCCTCTTCTTCATACTCCTGTTCATAAATATATTCTTGTGTTCTATAGATCTCCTCTTCTTCTCTTTCTGGTTCCTCTTCATAAATTTCTTCTTCAGGAACTTCAACCTCTTCCTCATATATTTCTCTTCTTTCTTGGTAAACACGTTCCTTAAAGATTGCCTCTTTCTTTCTAGATACCTCTTCATATGCCTTTTCTTCCTTGTAAGCACTGGGTTCAATAAGTGCTGGCTTCTTTTCCCTGTGTACCTCAACTACATGAGCTTCCTTAACTTTTCTTGAGGCCACTAACATTTTAAAAAATATACATTGATATTAGTACTATTATTGCACCCAAGTGGTTTATTTCTAAAAACACTGAATATTATCTATATAAAATTGCTATAACTTTACTACTCTAAAATATATTTTACTCCTAAAAGAACTAAATATTGTACCTGAAACTGGAGTTATCACTTCTTTTTTGGTAACAGTTATTGCTCGTTTTTCCTCTTCTCTAGTTTTCGTTGGAACTCCAGGTACTTTGAAGAGTAATTTCAATTTCACATTTAAAGATTATGGGACACAAAGTACAAAGACACAAACAGGTTACTTTTGTGAAGAATAAAGAAATAATTCAAAGTAGAACAGGCCGTAAAACCATAAGCTACCTGCTGGTGCGGGAGCTTCTACTTTTTTCGAAGCAATGCGTATCTTAGCTTCTTGTTTCTTTTCAATGTCAGGCACTTTAAGACATATTAATAATAAGGTTCAAGATTTGCCATATACTGAACAACAACTAGTTCACAGGCATTATAATGAAAGAAGAGTCACAGTACAAGAGACACGGAGAAACATTGTGACAAACACAAGACAATACTTAAAGCAGTTGTCCAAGTTAAAAAGTATAAAGCATGACAATGTATTAAAACATATATATATATATATATATATATATATATACACTCACCAATCCAAACCCCCTCAATTCCAACACTAGCATCACTGGAACGGAGGAATTTTGAATGGTGTCTATTTTAACTATTTTTGAATTATTTTAATATTTTGACATGCTTTTTAATATTATTTTTAATCCCATTTAACTGCAGCTTTAATCTTGTCCTAATATGATGTAGTAGAAAGGACATTTCTAATAAATATTTTTTTAAATAACTATTGAGTAAAAATTTCTGCTTGACTGTATAAACTTTCTTTGAAGCTTCAAAATATTACGAAACATATTTCCCTAATGCACAAACAACACATCTATAAGAATTCTGCAAATACAGATGGAATTTACACTAGTATAAAACTCAAAGGACGACTTTCTTATATGGACATATTGATATTTTTATTTTGGTGTAAGAAAATAAAGTATTTGCTTGTTCCCATAAGCATTATACCTTTGGCTGGTGGCATCTTTTCTTCAGGAACTGCTTTCTTTGGTGCTTCAGGAACTTTGAACATAAGAGTTTCATATAAGAATATAGAACAGAACACATACAAAACAACACAGACTTCTAATATGAACACTTTGGGAGACATTCAAAGAACAGTGCACATAACTAGTCTAGTAGCTAAACAATTACACACAATGTGTTCTGCACTATGAACCATTTTCTGTACAGGGAATCAGTATTGTTAAGACTACTGACTATATCATGTATATAAGTTTTTGGTTTGGTATAGGGTTTCCCACCAAATTTATATTAGATATTTGCATGATTAGATGTTTAATATAACAAGTGGTTATATAGTTAATATACCTCTGGCTGGGGGCACTTCAGGTTTTTCAGGGGCAGCTATTGGGACCTTTCCAGCAATTTTAGGCTTCTTAGCAGCTTCAGGTACTAAGACAGTGACACATTTAAGAAATTTAAACAAAACACTATGACTAGACATATCACAACAGAAAACACACAGAATGATACAACACCTCTGGCAGCACCTTCAAAAATGACATTTAAGATGAAGAATGTTTAAGATTCTTAAGATTATCCAGAACATATACCTTTGAGTGGGGCAACATCTTCTGTTGTAGAGACTGGAGCAGGTACCTTAGCTGGTGTAGGTACCTTTTCAGTAATAACCTTCTTAGGCTTCTCAGGAACTTTTAAATAGCAAAAGAATGATCTGATTACTCTATATTGTCAAAGTAGCAGGCATAAACATGTATTACATGAAAAAAAGGTTGTGTTGATACCAGGCATATACACAAAGACACAACATACATGACATATTTTTATAAGACACACCATACTACAAGTATGCTTGTAGCTTGTATTAGTAATCAAATTGCTGCATATTTTGCCTATTTTGTCCACACTGACTTTGCTCCATTTTTTTTACATTTAAAAGCATATATGAACGTTATGCTAATATTCCACATGCTAAGTTTATATGTTAAGTTACACTATAAGGTTTTATACAATGTAGTTGAATAGAAAATTATGTTAACATTTGTGCTCTACTTAGTGTTAAAGCATGGATACTACAGGGTTAACCCTGGGGACTGCATTCAGTCTTGTTACTGCATCAAAGAAGCATTGCCAGTTTGAGGATTTGGTTTATTCTTGCAAAAAAATCTAGATTAAGGTACCTTTTTCTGGAACAGCCTCTTCCTTTTTAGAAATAGGTTCAGGCATTTTCTTTGGTTTTTCGGGCACTTAAAAATATTATTTTAGTGTCAAGTATCATGCAAAACCTCAGTTCAGTTACATTCTAGATTAACTGTATATTATTACAATTATGAATCTATATACCAAAGGCTTCATTTGTTACTTATTCTGCACATACACAATATAAAAGATTGGCCACGAGGTGGTGGGCCAGTATCTTAGTCCAATTCTACAGGTTGAAAAAGAATACAGAAAAAGGCTATTGACAATAAAAAAGAGCTATAGCTATACCTTTGGCGGGCACAGCTTCTTCTTTTTTAGGCAAGAAACTAGGAATTTTCTCCTCTGGTGCAGGTTTTGCAGGCACTTAAAGAATATTATTTAATTTTAGAAAGTTGGAATGCAAGATTGAGATTCAAAGAGTTCCTGTATTCATCTTTTATATTGATTAATGCCACTTAAAAAGTTCAAACAAACACATAAATATATAGTAGACAAAGACATAATCAATGCAATGTGATCAGTATAGGAATGTGTTGGTAAAAAGAACTGTATGAATTCACACAAGCTCATTATTTTGATAGTGGCCAGCTTAGAAGATGGTATGGGATTTCTCTTTTGTGAACAGCTTGTACCTCTAGCTGGACGACCTTCCTCTACTCTGGGTACAACTGCTGGAACTTCTTCTTCTGGAACTTCCCTCCTTGGCACTCCAGCCACTTTAAAGACATGATAATCTCATTTGTCTTTACATATATTTACCATGTTTAATGCTTAATTAACTAATATAAGCCTAGCCACAATATAACGTCTTGCTATGCCTTCTATGTTTGACTAGACCCCAAGTTACCTGCAGCAGGAGGCTCTTCCCGTTTTGGAACAGAAACAGGTACTTTTTCCTCTGGAACAGGTCTCTTTGGTGCTTCACGAACTTGAAATACATTTAAATGATATGATATAAAGTTGCATTGCATTGTACAAACTGAGACGTAAGAGATAATGTTAAACACAGACAGTAACTACATACAAGAATAAGGGTCAAGAGTGTGTGAAATAAAATAACCACTGAAAAACAACAGTAGACAGTATACATTTATACCTATTGATACACATCATGCATCAGGGTTCAGCCAAGAATGGTGCTTATGATATTAAAAGAGTTATGATTAGTACTTTTTTTTTACAAGATGAATCAAGTTGCTACTACTTACAAACCAGTTTGGCTTAATATGACATACCAAGTTAACGCTGTACAGCATACATAAATGAAATGTAGACATGACAGTGTAGTTATTGTTATGAACATACATAAACAACAAAAAGTATATCTTAAAATTATTTAAAAATTCACAAAGAGTATTATATCAATAAGACTAATGTGAGCCAAGGTAATTGACATATATTATGCCTAAAATACCTTTAGCTGGAGGTATCTCAGCCTTTTTGGGAGCAGTAGGCACCTTTTCCTCTGGTACAGGTTTCTTTGGAGCTTCTGGTACTTTAAACAGATTAGAAATATAGTATTTATATACCTTAGCTAGTGGACAAATGAAGAACACCTAGAATTTATAAGCCAAAGTGATGTTATTTGCTACTGAGATTAATGACTAGAGACGTTCTTTATGTAACTGATTCGATATTAAATAGTCCAAGCACATAATTTAGTAAAACATGTAGTACATAAGCCAATGACAGCCGCAGGCAAACTTAAGCAAGTGCCAAGGCTGTTGGGGGGGAAGTCTGGGTAAACCTGCTCAAAATGTGTTAGAATTTGGGTGGGTTTGACAAGCAAGCCCCCACAAATGTCAGCACTGCAACTAGTTCAATGGATAAGACAATAAATATAAATGTATAGTCATGGGTTTCATGCCTTTTAAGTAATCTGATTTTATTTTAAAGGGATTGTGCCATAAATTACTGGTCACTATAAAGTTTATTTTCATCAAATACTTTAGCTCCCATTCCTCCTTGGATAGTTCCTCCCTCACAAAATGTACCTCATTTGCAGTTTTTTCTTATTCCCCATGGATGAATCCTACTTCCTGGTTTGTCATGTGTCTGCTGTCCCATCATGACTTAGGGAAATAAACTATGTCTTTCCCAGGGCTTTTAAACAAAGTATAATGTAGCTGGATTCTACATTGCCCTGTATTTTGTATATCAAAGCCCCTGAAAAGGCAAGTTTGTAAGTGCAGGTTCTATATGTTGGAAATCACCCATCGTTGGTAGATGGGCCCATCAATTTTGCTAAAAAAATGTGCACAGAGAGCTTCTAATTTTCATATAGTAAGTATAGCAGTAATGCAATTTACATTTATTCATGTTTCCAGTGTTTACATGTGTCTTTGCACATGGCAGTGTTGCTACTCTTAGTCCTTGTTTGCTTTAACATTGCACCTGAACCCTTTTACCCTCATTGTTTGGATGTGCTGGTCTATGTTAGGACATTTGACACTAACTACATCCCTTGTTCTTATCAATGACACTTCCCACATCTTCCAATGCAGGCCAGAACCTACAGCAACTGATTATCAAAACAGATTTGCCACATGTTGCAATGATAGGTTAATAATTTAAGAATAAGGCATTTTCGATAAATGGCATTTTGGTAAAGTAATATAACAAATGATAACTATTGGGTAGGATACATTTATATTATGGCACAACCATTTAGTTTTTTTTACAGATTAAATAGGCAAATAGGCAAAAAAGTATTCAAAGAAAAGCCTTAAAAGAGCTAGCAGCGATAAAAAAATCTCCCTTTTCACACCTTAAGAATGCTACATATAGACAAAAATAAAACAAAATTATGTTTTTACAGCAAAAGATTAGAACAAAAACACGAGAACAAAAAGGAAACTGAACAAATAATAACAGACAACACAAAGCAAACAGAAGAAGCTGATAAAATTAAAAATCTGCCCTAAAGCTCTGGTATACCTCTGCCAGGTGGTGCCACCTTTTTAGGGACAGCCTCAGGTACTTTCTCTTCTATCAAAGTTCTCTTTGGTATTTCTGGTATATTAAATATATGTTTTAAGATGGCTATGTATACTATTACAAATGTTTGAAACATTCCTGGACACAGTAAGACATGGATAACAGGCAACTTAACCATAAAGAGAGACATAATGTAAAGAGACATACTCTCATACAATGTAAAAAAAATGCAATGTTAACATGAAACATTAAACAATAATTATAATAATAATTAAAACTACTTAAAAGTTTAGGAGCACTAAGATACCTTCTCCTGGGGGTGCCTCCTTCTTTTTAGGAATTAATTTAATTTCCTCTTCAACTGCTTTCTTTTGAACCTCAGGCACTAAAGACATTTACTTAATTACTTTTTGTTCTAGGGATTAATAGGCATTTTTTTCTTGAAAATTTTAAAAGAAAAAGCCTTAAATGTATGAATTCAATAGGCATACTATACCTTTAGAAGGGGGAGCCTCCTTTTGGGGTACAGATACGGGCACCTTCTCTTCTGGAACTTTTTTGGGTGCTTCAGGAACTACAAATATATTATCTGTGTAAATTTAACTATTTTTAGACTTTCATGCAAAAGTGCTAAATTAGAAGATGAAGGGATTGTTATAAAGCGACGAGTAGGTGCAAAGCATTCTTAAATTTTACCAATTACGTGATAAAGTATTAAAACAAAGAACACAAACATACATAGTATAGTATAAAGATTACATATGGTGTTTTAGCTATATTGACAATGATGCAACAGGTCAAAAATTGCAAGGAAGATTAGAGCTTATTGCAAGGTAGTTATAAGAGGTTATAGGACAAAGACAAAAGGGTCAATACATTGACTCAACGTACTTGTAGACAGCACATAAATATGCAGTGAAGTTGCAAGCATCATAAACAAAGCTATGATACCTCTAGCTGGTGGAGCTTCCTCTTTTTTAGACGCAGGTACAGGCACCTTTTCGGCAACTTGAAAATAAGATTTAGAACATTTAGTATCAACATATCATACATACAATACTAATAAGAAGCTTGTTAACAAGACAGCACAAATAATGAGTGAGTGCTAAAACCACACACTGTAGCACAATAATAAGAAAGATAATTAAGAAGGTGCAATGTATATAGACTATCAGAATGTCTATATACCTTTAGGCGGTGGTATTGCTTCCTTTTTAAGAGTAGTTGGTACCTTCGCCTCAGGTAAGGCTTTCTTTGAAACCTTTGGCACTTTAAAGATATGGAAATTCTTAGCATATGCTTTTTTTAGAACCTAGGTTCACTTTCAGTAAAAGGAAAGAAGTGTTATCAATACCTTCTGAAATTTCTTCTTTTCTAGAGATAGACACAGCCCGTTTCTCCTCTACAACCATCTTCTCATGTACAGTGGGAACTATAGAATTTATAAGATATTGTATTCAACAGATGATCTTCAACAAAATGATATATGTTACTATGTGAAAACATTCTAAAGATGACTGCTCTAGGAAAAATAAAATCATTGAGAAAAATAATGCATGGATAAAGAAGAATAAGTGAAATCCATACCTGTGATGGCTGCAGACTCTTCTACTTGTTGGGCATAGTAGAACTCTTCAGTTGCCCTTTTTTCTGCCACTGAACGTGAACGCAAATAAAAATTATTATATATTATATTATATATTTATTTAGATATATTCGGACTACAGTAGGATTTTATTTAAGTCAACACATTAATTTTGCAAGAAGCACATTAGTCAGTTGGAACTCACCATAATAGTTTAGATTAATCCAAAAATGATTTAGACCAAAAAGAAATACGTTTAAGCGTATGGATAGCCCTCATTTTCTACTGCTGGTTAAAATGTTAGAATTGTCTTTGAAAAAAGATTAAAAAAAGACTAGCCAGCTGGACAAAGTGGTATTGTTGGTATTGCCATAGCATTACTGTTGTCATTATTTATTAATGCGTTCAATACACTTTGTTTTACCCATACCTTTTACAGATGTAATTTGCTGTTTTCTACTCATGGAAAAGGGAACCTCTTCTTCTGAAATTGCCCATTGCCGAGCTTGTACTTAAAAAATAATGTGTACATTCAGGACTTACGTGTTCTCTCGCTTAACCGCAACATGGCACTAAAGGGGTTTTAGCTAACACCGACTATAAATGTTATGAAGCAGGTCGGCGTCTCTTGGTGAATTATTGCTCCACTGTGATGATTACATGATTACACACCGTTAATTGGGAGAAAAATTGCAAAATAGTGAAATAACTTACCCCTTCTTGCATCAACTTCTTCATGGACTGGTACAGGCTTGACTTTATCTTGAAATTAAAAGAACATTTATTTAAAATCAGTATGAAAGTTAAATATATTTATCAACAAAGAAAGTGATAAGTGACGATATTGACCCTGTCCTTTTTTCTACATCCCTTTTGTTGTTATTTTAAGAGATCCATATAAAAGCCCTAGTATGATTAGTCATTATTCCTAAATTCTGGCTCTTAAAAAGCAAAGAAGCAACCTTGTCTCCAGACGCCTGCTTCCTCTTCTCTGGTCACAACTCTTCTTTCAAACTGTTCATCAATAGGCTTCCTGACAACTGTAAAAAATACACTTCGTTTTCTTATTTGCGTTTCACCTCTAGAACAGTAGCTACACTTTTCACTTTATACTGTTACATAATGTAAATTTCCAACTGTAGTATCTGCATTATACTAATATCTTGGCAATAATGCTTAAACATGAGTGCATATACCTGCCGGGGCTTCTGGTTTTTCGCGTTCAAAATCGGGGATCCTTCTTTCGGGGATCTCCTCTTCTACAACTTAAGAAAAACATGTCAAATGTCAAGATTTTTTATTTAGATATTTAGAGAGATCAATGAAGAGGGTGATTTAATAATGTTGTATATTACAAGAGTCAGTGTGTATAATTTGTCTTTTTTTTAAATACACTCAGTAGTTCCTGCCTTCTCATATAATTGTGCGTTTAAAAGTTTTTGTGATAAACCTTTAACATCAGACAAGTCAACAGTACACAACGGTTTAAGACATAAGGCAAATTGACACTATATGATTGCCTTTTTGTGATTGTGCGAGTATCACTACGAGTAAACATTACGATAATGAATGATCATTATGAGTGTTCATTATCAGTGGTTCAAGATGGAAACTGGAAAAATAGAATGAACATAAGCAAAAATGTACTAGACACAAGTACAAATATGATAGATTCATTATATATATATATATATATATATATATATATATATATATATATATTACAATATACCTTCTTCATAATATTGTTCCTCCCTTTCTCCATAAATCTCTTCCTGATAATATTGCTGTTTCTCATAAATCTGTTCTTCATAATATTCTTTCTCTTCTTCATAAACATGTCTCTCATAAACCTGTTCTCCCTTTTCATATTCTTCCAAAGCTTCCTCCTCTTCAGCATAAGGTTCTTCAATCTCATAAGCTGGTTTAGGTTCCTCATAAACCTCATAGTACTCCTCCTTCTTTTTGGATACAGCAACAACTTTAACTTCTTCTGTTTTTCTTGCTTTTGCAGGGACTTTAAAAATATGCATTTGTGTTACAAGAAATCCATTTCATAACAAAAACATAGTTAAGATGTAGCGTTGAAGGGCGATTGGTGAAAAGAGGGTTCTGGTGTTGTAAGAATGTATTATCGACTCCAACATAATTTACAAAAGAACTGAAGAAACCGGCAGATATGAAGAATGTTTGCTAAGAAAGGCTTATGTTCAAAATTTTGGACATACAGAAAAAAAAATTCTTAATATAATGATAAAAAAGTAGACAATTCAGAAGACTGACAATGCAGAAGTCTGAATAGATGGATCTGAGAACTGGAAATAGGTGGATAGACAAAAAAGTGTGAATAGATTGGGATGAAATAGATAAAGATAGATTTAAACAATCACTAAATACAAACATCTGAATTACAAAGTTTGACTGACTGAGACAGAGATAAAGACAAATAGAAAGATATGTAGTCCAAATGACAAAGAAAAAAGAAAGAAAAAACCTTTCCAAAGAGTATCCTCAATTATATGGGAAGGATTTTCACATAAAACTTGAAGACAATTAAAGTGGTTGTCTTGCAGAGAAAGATTGGGGCAAAGAGCCCTAAGGGGATTAAACAAAAATACAAAAACAGCTATATTCACTTTATGATCCTCCACTACCACTATTCCAATGGTTATTGGGGCCCTTGAGTCTACTTTCTGATTCTGCCTCGGAACAGAAAATGCAGTGGTAACCCAGTAAGCATTGGAACAGGAGCAGCAGGGGATCCATGAGTATCACTTACTGTATTTTATTTTTTACCAACCCTAAGCACTTTGCCCCAAATGTTTCTCATCTGAAAAACTCTTCCAGCATAATATCTGCATAAGGCAATAATAATATGACACATAATTTTATTGTCAGAATACATTATTATATTCACCATAGCAAAAGTGTTAAAAAGACTTTTAGTTTAATGTCTAGTAAGTTCTGTGAAATAATTCCAGGCAGTTTAAGAGCACTCTAGAGTCTAGAGCACAAACAGACAGACATCAACACAGAAGATTAGAATAAGTCAAAAAACATGGAAAATAACAAAATAACGTAACAAGTAAGAAGATGCTCATTCAGCAATAGCATTGCCGATTGAATATTTTAGATACTTAGTTTTACAGCCAAACTTGATATTATGTCTTTGGAAGTCTTTTTTTAGTATAATTGAGCCTAAGCAAAGCTTAATACATCTGGTTATATTAAGATATTAAGATGTTAAACTGATCCTTTGCATTTACCTTTGGCAGGAGGGGCTGGTGCAGGAGGAGCAGGTTTTGCTGGGACTTTTTGTTTCTTCCCAACTACAGAAACTTTGATACAATAACACCAGTAAGGAAATTGTTTTTTTTTTTTAATATAAATGACTTTGCTATGCTGTCCCTGAATATAGATGCCTATTGTAGACGATGTGTGATTACTACAGCAGTGAATGTAATGGACAGATAGGAGGTCATGTATAAAGACCGATATGTTGTATGCCAGTTTCGATATCCCCTGTGCCGCCAGAGGAGGTGCTTAAGGTATGACAAGGTGAACTCATGTCATAAATTAAGTGCATTCTCTGGCCTTCAGTGTGCCTAGAATGAAATCTACTCCAGCTCATAAAATTGGGGTAAATGATAATAGATGTGTCGAGGCTGATGGAACCGGCCCACATTCCACCACATCCTCTTTTTGGAAAGTAGTGATGGTGGTATAGACACGCCACTTGTTCTAAATTTAGGCACAATGGAGGTTAAAAAGATGTACTGGTGTCATAGTAAATTTCTTCTACAATGTATTTAACAAAAGAGGTATATTTCCAATTAATGACACAAATGAGACATAACAGAAAAAATAGACCACGAAATGAGACAACAAACACAAATCACAGCTTGATTCAGCAAAATAAAAAATCTTTCTGCAAGTATTCCAAATATATATATATGATATAAATGAAATGTACTGAAATTTGTGTTTAATTCAGTCAGGTGACAACACATATGCGAGATACTCTATAATCCTATGTCAAAATATATCATGGATACATGTGAAATTGGTTGTAGCCATGACATGGGAATACTTACTTTTAGTTGGTGGAACTTCTTCTCCAATATCTGCGGTGACTTTGGTAACCTTTACACCTGGTTTAGGTACTAAGGAAGACATATATGTATTAATCATGATGTAAAGTAGATGGGATAATGACTTCTACTTAGCATAAAAAGCTCATGGTTAATGCAGCCTAAAGAAGTTTTCACATCGGAAAAAAGTGATACCAAATTGCTAGCAGATACAATCAATTCCTGGTTGGTGGAGGTCTACACTTTGTGACCCCCAAGATCTTCATAAGGGTTTCCTGTCCCTTTTTTGGGATCAAGTGAGTGATTCTAAAAGGTGGACCCTCACCATGATATACCATAACTTTTTAAGACAGGAATACCCCTGAAAAATCAGAACTCAGACTTCGAATTTCATAAGATAAACTACTTTTTGGAGGCGATGAGATTAGCCATGAAATAGCATATGTGGTAACCCATTAATTTTGCATGATGACTGTGTTTAGTAATGAGATCATTACTGAGTTAATGATGTCTTTATTACATTTGTACTCTTTATGTACCTCTCTTTTGTTTCTTCACTTCCGGTAGTAGAGGAGGAAATATGAATTCTTAGAATAGATAAATAGATACCACTTAATTATGCATGCTTTAAAACTTTATACATATAGCTTAACAAACTGTGAAAGTAAACCTAGATGATATGCCATAAGAAGTTAGGACTACATAGAAAAAGGCCATATTTGGGATTTCTGATGACCAATGTGAAATAAGTTACTTTCTGATTTTTTCACGTACCTTCAATGATAGCCTCCTCTTCTAAAGGAGCAGGTATATATGGTACTCTTGTATCTGGAACATCTAAATAATTAAACATTAAATAATTGTTAAACGCTTTAATGAATGAATGAATTAGTGTATAAGCTACAAATTTAATTACGTGTGATCTTAAATAATTAAAATGCATGTCTTACCTGGTGGTCTAATTTCTAACTTCATTTCTGAAAAAGACAATAGACATTTATTAATTAGAATAAATATAATATATAATATATAAACTGATAAGATAAATTAAAATAAATAATAACTAAAATATGGTAATTATACATTATAGGCAATTGCAAGTGAGTAAGACGTGCCATTTATAATGCAGAACTGGGTATTGTGAGTCCGCAGCTGGCATAGAGTGAGGGTGGTTACTCAGATGTATAAGAATGTCTTTGATTTTCGGACATAGTTTTAGGTGTCCATGATTACAAACCTTTGGTTGTTAGATACAGTTCAGCTGTGCTTGTGGCTTCACCTCTTGGCTCAAGACTGGCAATTACTGAATACACGCCTGTAGAGTTAAACATTAAAGACATGTTATTTCATATTTATTTCTTTATTTGTTATGTAATGTGCATAAATCTTCTGCTTATGAACAATTTTACTTAATCGCTCATCAGTGAGGGGGCTGTGAAAACTAGAGAGTCCTTTTTAAACGGACTTATCCATCTTAGACATTTTTAGCATACCCACATGAGAAATGTCATATGATGGAAGACCACAATGACCTCTGTCTGTCGGTGTAATTCCCATGATCGTTATTCATTACAGAAGTAATCTTTGGCACATGAATAATACAGACATTGGATTAAAGAAAAAATGTCATCATCTGCTCAGTGTACGTGTGTTTATTCTTCTATGTTCCATTAGTAATAGTTAACACGTCACTAACTTTTTAAAAAACCTTTGATATGTTGTACAGACATATCAAAAGTTTTGATCATTCTGAGTGCTGAGACCACCACAATCTGTACAAGAAGGGGAGAGACATGAACATATTGCTCTTTAGCTCCTTACTGCATGAGACGGCTCCATAGATGTTGAAGGGGCCCATCTCGATCCTATCCTTGGCAGCGAGGAGAGAGAGCGTCACATACAGTACGCGCGCGTCTTTCACCTCAATCTAGAGATCATGGGTCTCAGTGCTCAGACTCTCACTGATCAAAATATTTGCGGTGTCTCTATAACATATGAAAAGTTTTTTGAAAAGCTAGTGACTCTTTAATAAAACTAAAACCCACCTTCATCTTCTGCTGTAACATTATGGATAGTCATGTAATGCCAGCGGCCATCACTTCTAAAACTGTATTTGTCACTCTCTTGTAATTCCATTGCTCCTTTGTACCACGTGACCACTGCATCATCGAAGGATACCTCACATTCAAAGGTGGCAGATTCATGTTCGCTCACAACAATGTTCTGAATCGTTTTTGTGAACTGAATTGCTTCAGCTGTAAAGAAGAAGGAAATGAGAATATTTTATCTCGCAAGAAAAAGACACTGCAGATATATATCAGAGGATATTAGGCCTTGTATCTGAAGCAATCAGATTTGAACACTCACCTTCAATTATGAGATCTGCGGTAGTTTCCAGATTTTCATACTTGCAAGTATATTGTCCTTGGTCTTCTGTTCTTACATCTTGGATGATGAGTTTCTGTATCTTCTCATTAACCTCTGTTCTATACCGTCCACGAGGTTGAATTACTTTTCCATTTTTGTACCACTGGGATTTTACATTTGGAATAGAGAACTCGCAAACCAATACGCTACTATGTCCTTCTTTGATAGACTTCTGTTCAAGATGTTTTTCAACCTTAGGTACTGTAAAATCAAATGTGTACATTTTTAGTACATTCTAAGACATTTAAGGCATTCTGTATAAAATTTATATAAAGAGGCATAGTAGGAATGAGCAAATTCATATGAATTAATTTATTCATCTGCCCAAATTTACACTTGTGAGGGAACGTCCCAACAGCTTTAAACACTCTATCTGCTGGCAGATTAACGTGGCTGCACATCTTGTGCAGCTTTGATAATCTCGCATATGCATCAACACATGCACGGATATTGCTGATTTGTTTTTGTAGGCATATTATACTCATAGTAACAATGAATACATGAGATTATCATGTTATTGTGAGACGTGCGGCAATGTTAATCTGGCTGCACAGTAGAGAAGCATCATTCTCAAAACAATTAGTAAGAATCAATTTGCTCATCCCTAAGACACAGTTATAAGGAGTGCAGAAGTAGAAGCCTCGCTAATATTGTACATGACACATGATAGCTGAGGGTTCTGTTGTACAGTATATTCTGCACTAGGTATGCCTCTGGGTTACAAATATATGGTAGACACATAACATATTTACCAATGACAGTTAATCTGCCACTAGCAAGGTGCGGTCCACACACTACACGGTAATTTCCCTGGTCTTCGGGCTGACAATTCCTTATTCTCAAACAATGGCGGTCATCTTGGATACTGATGTCATATTTTTCATTGGACTCTAATTTCACAGTTCCTTTGTACCAGGAGAGCTTGATTTCAGGATAATTGATTTTGATTTCACATTCAAAGACTGCTTCATTCTTTGCCACCACAGTCTGATCTTCAACGTCCTTTATTAAATTGATAGGCTATAAAAACAAAATATGTTAACACATTCCTGTAATTCCACATCATATTTATGACTAAGTGTTAAGGACATTACACTTACTTCAGTTTGGCTCATTCTTTGTTGGATAAAAGATACAAGTTCATCAAATTCTTGTTCTTCAGTACGAGATCGTTCCTCAAACTCAACCTCCTAATAAAAATTGCAAATATATATATTACTAATAACATCAGGAATTATAACATTAGGGAAAGAAAGAAGCGGCCTTTAATTTTAATGCAACACAATGGAGCAGATTTATAGCATGTTATAGATAGAATACTGAAAGATGTCTGTATATTTATTTAAAGTTAAACTTTAACATACCATTCTGTGGCTCTCCTCCTCTCTGCTAGCTTTGAGTAGCTCAAAGGCTTGAAGTAGGCCACGGAAATCAGTAATGCCATACATACGGGCATATTTTTCATACTCCTTTGGATCAACATTTTTAAGGAGCTCCATGATATCAATAGCTTTCTCTTCTTCTTCCTCCTTCTTCTTAGTTGGAGTTCTAAAACCAAACATTTAATAAATGAAACAAGGGAACATTGTATAGATAGAAATACAAGTCTACTCGTCCTTTGCTCATGTAATTTATCTTTAGAAATATTTTATAGACAACACGTGGCTTTCTCAAACAACTGATCACAGGGGTCCAATGGTCACATAACCCCACCAATCCGATGCTAATGACCTATCCAGAGGGTAGATCATAAGTTAAAATTGTTGGATAACCCCTTTAATTCTAAAAGTGGGAGTGTATAGGGTATTTCGGTCTCAACAAACATAATGACCTAATAGATTTTTTCTAGATGTAAACCCTTTTTTAGGAACTGCCAAATGATTTTTAATAATAAAAATTATTAAGGCCAATCTTGCCTCTTTTGAATATATATGTTAATTTTTGTGTTTTGGTTTGTTCTATTTTTTGCAAATTACAATATGGCTTTGTGAGAACTCTTTGTAGATAAAAGGATCAGTACTAGGAAGGACTCTAGGGCCGGGATGCAGCATCAAGTCACACAAAATGGCTGTGACTGTTGCCTGTACGAATCTATATCTTAAGACCATGTTCTAATAAATTGGATTTTTCAGCGGTGATAAGTGCCACATATTTCTTCTAAGCACTGCAATTTCTCATAGCATTATACTTACTTTTTCAGTTTAGCTCTGATGTCACCCTCGAATGCCTCTTGTTTCCTCTCTTCAACCGTCAGGTTGGTACTGCACTCAATTTCACCATGCTTATTAAAGGCCACACATCTGTACTGGCCAGAGTCAGTTTTAGTGACTTCTTTAATTTCCAGTTTAGCTTCATCTCCTTTCTGCTGAACAACAATGCGTCCACCATGATTGATCTGTCTCCATTTGCCCTTCATCCATTTCACATTGGGAATTGGATCACCACCAACTTTAGCAATGAATGTGGCTGTTCCCTCTGCAGAAATAAAGATATGTCATATACCCGTGTCACACTTGTCACATTTTTTTACAGAAAGCAAAAATAATGGATGAACAACTATTTACTTACTTTCTATAACATTTACACTGGCTGGCTCAGAGACAAAGAAGAGCTTTCCTTCAATTGGTGCTTTCTTTGCCGGTGCAGCTGGTGCTTTTTCTTAAACAAAAAATAAAAATAATTATTGAGATTTTTGCCAATTTTATATAAAAAATGAAAGGTAACAGATGTTTGAATAATTGAATATAACAAATGTCTTTATTGAAAAAAATATATTTCCAGTACCTGTTACTGTAACTTTACATTTAGTGGATTCACTTCCTGCTGTGTTGGTCGCTTTACAAGTGTAGTCACCTGCATCTGTTTTAGCAGCAGTTTTAAGTTCCATTGTTGCAGTTCCCCGAACAAAAGTTACACTGCAGGTATTAGAAGATTTGATTTCACGCCCAGACTTGAGCCACTGAATCCTGATCGGCTGAGATCCCTCTACATGACAGCTGAGATGTAGGCCTTCTCCTTCGGTGACGCTTACAGGTGACAGTGGCACATCAAATACTGGAGGCTTTTTGGGTTCTGAATTAGAAAAGAGTGAACAATTAATGAGAATGTCTGTCCAAGCCTATGGAAATGTTTCTCATATAGTAATAAAGGTATCACAATTTTACCTTTGATAAGTACTGAAGAAGTACAGATGGCACTTCCTGCTTCATTTGATACTTTGCAGGTATATAAGCCAGCATCTCCTGGAGAGGATTTTTTAACATTCAGAATAACCACATTGTTCTTAAATGAGATTTCATGATTTGCTGATGGTTGAACTTCTTCGTTATTCTTCAACCATGACACAATCAAGGGTTGTGAACCTGCAACACGACCTTCTAGTTTAAATGCATTGCCTTCAGTCTCCTCAACAGTTTCTGAAAGTTTTTTGGTGAAAGAGGGGGGCACTTTTCGTTCTGTGGAAAAAAGTAGATAGTTATAGCAGAGGGAAGCTACCTTTTACTGGCCAACCCATGCAATCCCTGCTATCTATTTGCTACTAGGCAAATTATGTTAGATATTGCAATGAATAATCACAGATATCTTGTCTTCAGGCACTGCTCTGCATAATTATTTGAATAATTAATGAGCAATTATAACTTTGGTAATTGGTTATGGACACATTTTGAAGTGTTTGGTTTCTGTAGTTTGCATATATTACAATACATAGAAAGCTGCTTAATACCATTCAGAGTCATTTCTATCAGAGTGCTAAATTATCTGAGTGCTCAGCCTGCAAGATCCCCTATCTTCTTCTGTATGTTCTTCTAAGCTGATTTATGATCAAAATTATTTATACATATATTTATACTTTGATTTGATCCTAACTCAACTTAACTGAACATTTAGAAGAAAACCTGAGGGGCTGTAGACTTAGCTATCAAAGAATTTAACTTATGAATTAGCACTGAATGGCATAGAACAACTTGCTATGTATTGTAATACATGGAAATCTCAGTAGCAATATGGTTTAAAAGGTTTTTTTTTATTAAAAACTATTCCAAAATGTTATTAGCCCATATTACATAAAATACAACTATGCAAACTATTATACAACTATGCAGTGTTCTAATCAATACAGAAATGCAGGATTGTTCTTTTTTAATGAAACAGTTTAAGAAGACATTTAACTAGGATAACTGGATGTGCTGTCTGCAGAAATACATACCTTGCACATTAAGCTTTACTGTGCAAGAATCTTTGCCCACATCATTGCTGGCGGAGCAGGTGTACTGTCCAGAGTCACCTTTATCAGTTTTAATAATTGTAAGCTTGGTGGTATTTTCCATTTGGGTAACTTTATAGTTTCCTCCAGTTTTAATTTCCTTGTTGTCTTTTGACCAGGTAAGTTTGATGGGCTGACTACCCATCACATGACACTGAAATTCTGCAGCATCACCCACAGGAACATCCACTGGGGAAGGTTTAACATCAAACAATGGTGGGTTTCTACCCTCTATAAGGCACAAAATATATAACCATTAGAAACACTGACGACTATATCATCCAACTGTTAAATTATGAAAATAGACAACACACAAACCTGTAAGAATGAGTTTGGCATTAGAAGAGGCAGTGCCAACAAAATTGGTTGCTGTACAAGTGTACTGCCCAGCATGGTGTCTGTCAGTTTGTAATATCTGAAGGGTAGCTGTTTTATCTATATATGATGTTTGAATATTATAGTCATCTCTTATAAGTACACCATCTTTATACCATGAAACCTCAATAGGTTCTGACCCAACTATTTGACATTCAAATGACACCGATAAGCCAATAGTTTCCTGTATGTCCTTCACTTTTCTTGCAAAGGAAGGTGGAAGGATACGCTCTGCAGAAAGACATGATGCGGTAAAGATTGAATAAAGGCGGAAGAGGTTCTAAACACTGCATGGCGCAAAGAAAACTGCAGGAAGCCATCACAGATAAGTTATTTTCATTGTACTTCATTCACTTACCATAAATGATCTTTTGTATTAAAAATAAATGTAAAGAGTGATAAAATGATTATTTTTACCTTTCACAGTTAGAAGTGCAGAGGAAGAAGCATCACCAACATCATTTTCTGCTTTACATATGTATTCTCCAGAATCCTGAATTTCTGTTTGCGTGAAAACCAGGGTAGCAACATTGTTCTTGAAATGTATTTTGCAAGCATCAGTTGGTCGCAGTTTAGTATCACCTTTGTACCAAGATACTTTTATTTCTGGTGTTCCTTGAATTTGACATTGTAATGATGCAGCTCCACCAGCAGTCACCTCCACTGATTCCAGAGGCATTAAGAAATATGGTGGTTCTAGGAGTTAAGACATCACACTCAGCACACTTATTTAATGTTCAGATTGTACATTATAAAAATTAAGGTAAATGGTAAAATTAGGATGCATACCTAATACTGATACCGATGCTTGACAGGTGTCATGTCCAACTGCATTTTCTACACGGCAAGTATACACACCCTCATCATCATTTGTGCATCTAGAATATTCCAGAATGCAAGATTTGTCTGTTGTGGTTATGCTGCAACGGTCTGACTGAGATATCTCAACACCATTCTTCTTCCAGGTTGCATATATTGGGGGAGTTCCAGTATATGTGCATTCCAGAACTATGGGTTTGCCTGTATTTGTCTGATAATTGGAGAGCTTCTTCACAAATAAAGCAGGTTCTGAACAAGATTAAATGAATACAAGATGATGAGTATTTTCTAAGCACAAATGAGAGGATTTCAATTTTGAATGCCTTATTGTAATGCTTTTACACTTCTTACCTTTAACAAAGAGTTGTGTTGAACAGGAGTCCCTTCCAGCATCATTACTAACATTACAGGAATAATCTCCGCTTTGTAGGCTGCTGACATTGTATAGCTCTAGTACTGCCATAGAGTCGGTAAGTGTAATATTGCAGTTACTGTCTGGCAAGATTTCATCACTTCCCTTAAACCAAGAAACCTTAAATGGTGGTGTTCCACGAATGACACCAGCAAAAGTCACAGTGGCTCCTGGAAGAACTTCAACTGGTTCTGGCTTCTCAACAAATGATGGTGGCTCTAAGATATGAAATGATACACAATTGTAATAAATTACGTAAATGATAAATACTTTAGAATAAAGCTGTAATATAATATGGATGATTAGACCAAGATAATAAGAGAAAATCCTAGAATACGGGAAGCATCATTATTATATATGATCTAAAGCACATACACATAGGTGTCATTTATGAAGACCAGTGTTTTAGACACAAGTTTTAATAAGCCCCTGCCGGCCCATTCCCTTCCCCTCACATGCCTTGCCCAATTTTTAGACCTGACATGAGTGGAGAAAAGTCACAGATTGTGGCAGAAACAACCTTTGCGCCGCAATCTGTGGCAGAAATACGCCTAATATAGATGCTGATCCCCTCTGCGTTATTTTAAATTTTTTCTGTGCGATTAAAGGGTCACTAACTTTAAAAAAACTTTTGATATTTCAAAGAGTTTACATCGGTGGGGGTCTGACTGCTGAGACCCCACTGATCTCTAGAATGAGGGGAGAGAAACTCTCTCTCTTCTCTGCATCGGACAGAATTGAGATGGGCCCATAGAATTCTATGGAGCTGAACTCATGCAGGAGAAAGAGCGCAATATGCATGCACTTATTTCCCCTCGTTCTGGAGATTGGTGGGAGTCTGAGCTCTTAAAATTAAAAAAAAAATGTGACCCTGTAAGCTGACCTGAAATCAGAATTATGCAGCTATAGATAAGATAATTATGATTTCTAATGAAGGTGTTTCATGAAGAGATTACCAGGACACTTGACTATTGAATTCTAGTATCCATCATCCTATTGACACCTATTTTTACCTACAAACTTTTATCTAATTGACCATATTTTCTATCCTATGTAATTTGTATATATACACCCATGCATGTATGCATATATTAAATACTACTTACTACCTGAATGTAAGCAGGTGTCAGTTTGTCCTTATGGAGACAGAGATGTGTTAGTCAAGAAAATTGAAGAAGCATATTAACAGTAGAGTCTAGTATGCAAATATCATAAGTAGAGTTCTCAATTTACTATTTAGACAACTGACCTTTAACAGACAAATTGGCACTGCATTCGTCAGATCCAGCAACATTGGTGGCATAGCAAACATATCTTCCAGCATCTGATGGTGCCAGCTCACTCACTTTCAACAAACAGGTGTTGTCTGTGAGGGCAGTTTGGTATTTGTCACCACTGATGATCTCATTACCATTGAATGACCAAGAAACAAGAATGGGTGGTGATCCAGATACTTTGCATTCCATTGAGGTTGTGGATCCAAGAAGCCCATAGGTTTCCTTCAGCTTCCTAGTGAACGATGGAGGGATAATTCGGTCTATGAAAACAGAAAAAAAATCACAATGTGAGCAAGAAAGGCAATTCTGTAAATAAAAAAAAATAATTGTCAGTTGTCTAAGAAGAGTCAAAAACCTGAATGGCTAATATCATGGTGTCATGATGTATGGGTTCCGAACCCCCCCCCCCCCCAAAAAAAAAAAAAAAAAACCTTTATATATCACATTAGAAACCTACCTGATATATCTACTACTGCCTTGCAGCTGCTCTTTCCAACATTGTTTTTCACTTCAAACACATATTCACCAGCATCAGCTTTTCCGGTGGACAATATTTTAACGCTAGCAACCTTGCCAAAGAAACTAATTTTGTATTTATCATCATTTGATAGTTCTGTGCCATCTTTAAACCAAGCAGTTATTAGTTCTGGAGTTCCACCAACAGTGCACTCCAGTGTGCAAGAATCTCCTGCCGTAACCTTGATTGGTTGGGGTTTTTCAACAATAATTGCTGGTTCTGGAAAATAAATGTCAAAGGACAATGTAAATTAAGACAGAAGAACGCAGAAGTACAAAGTCTCAGAAGATCAAAGTCTTTTATGAAGTACAAGAGTAAATTTCAATATTAATGAAAGGACACAAACCTAGAACGGATAAGTTTGCAAAGCATTCCTGTGCGCCAGCCTCATTTTTGATCTGGCAGGTGTATTTTCCAGTATTCTCTGGCTTGGTGGATGCAAAAGAAAGAGTTGCAATGTTGTCTGTGAATGAAAAGCTGGTATCTTCACTTTCTCTGACAACTTCATTTTTGTCCTTTAGCCATACCACTATTATAGGCTGAGTTCCATCAACAACAGCTTGAAACTGAGCTGGTTCTCCAACCACAGAAGTAACATTTTCAACCTTCTGCACGAATCTTGGAGGTTCTGAAAGAAACAAATACTTAATAAGGATTCTAATAAAAGAGAAAATTGCTTTTGTGAAAGAGAAACCTAAGAACACAAAAGGTATTTGGGGATTTTACCAACCTTTCATCTTTATAGAACATAGGCAGGTATCGCTTCCAACATCATTCACTGCTTTACATTGATATTCACCAATGTCACCAGCATCAATTTTAAGAATGTGAATAGACGCAAGATAATTTTCTGTAATGATCTTGAATTTCTTACTGCTCTTAATCTCCTTTCGGTCTTTAAACCAGGTCACTTCAAAGGGAGAAGTGCCTTGCAATTCACACGTAAGAGTTACATCAAGTCCTTTTAATGTCAGTACAGATTCTGGCTTAGTGATGAAAACCGGTGGGTCTACAATACCAAAAAAAATCAATTGTTCTTATTTTGATAATTACATTATATAGAAAGATTTTATTGTATTCCAAATTGCAGGGTTTATACGTATAAGATTCAAGGGGTAATGATAAAGTATCCAAAAAGTTACATTATCTGAGTTTTGCTATATCTGAGTCCCATGCTTTATCTAGACAAAAATAGTTTTTTTGTTTTTTTTTGCTAAATCTATTGTCAAGATTTAGAGTAGGGAAATTAAGTAATAAAAATAAATAATGTACAGGCTTTTTAAGATTACACAAACATGCTGTCTGGTATGCAAAAGAAGTTATACACTGCAAAATGCAGTGCAATAATCTCCAGGCACTCTATTAGTACGTAATACTCCAAATGATTTGTAATTTCATCATTTAAGATATGAATTTTAAGGAGAAGATATCTTTACCTTTCACTTTCAGTGAAGTGCTACAGCTTGTGCTACCTGCGCCATTGTGAGCTTCACAAGTGTAATCTCCACTGTCTTCAATGCTGGCCTCGGTTATCTCCAACACAGCAACAGAGTCAACAAAGGACATGGTATATTTTCCACCATGCTTAATCTCTGCATCATTTTTAAACCACAAAACTCTTATTTCTGGTGATCCACTGATTTTGCATTCAAACCTATCAGAATCGCCTTGTTTGATGACTTTAGAAGATTCCAACTTCTTTACAAAGCGTGGGGGTTCTTGTGAAGAAAAAGACGAATGCATTATGATATGATGTATGATTTTCTACTATAGTTTTAAGGATATCATGCTACTATCCATATGTTTTACTGTCAAGCCAACAAAATATCACAGTAAAGGCCTTAAAAACGTACCTTGTACTTCAAGAGAGGCTGTGCAAGAGTCTTTTCCAACTTCATTGGTGGCATAACATGTGTAGATACCAGCATCGACTTTGCTGACCTTAAGGACCTTTAAATGAGCTCTGTTTTCAGTAAAAGTAATTTTGTAGTTTCCACCAGGACGAATTTCTCTGTTGTCTTTTGCCCAGGAGACTTTGATTGGATGTGTTCCAGTGATGTGACACTCAAAATTGGCTGGTTCACCAAGTGGAACGTTTGAAGATTCGAGTTTTATGTCAAAAACAGGAGGAGATTTTGGTTCTGGAATTAAAACATAAATACAAATATGGTAACATATCCCTTGAAAAGTCTGAGTTTTGACACTTCAGATCTTTGGAAGATTAAGTAAGAAGTCTTATACTTTTGATTCCACAAACCTGTGAGAGTAAGTTTAGCACTAGAAGATGCAGACCCAATAGGATTTGAAGCAGTGCAAGAATATTGACCAAGATGGTCGACGCTAGTGGTCAAAATATGAAGAGTTGCAACGTTGTCAATATATGATGTTTGTACATTATTGTCATCGCTCAAAAGAACACCATCCTTATACCAAGAGACCTCAATTGGCTCAGAGCCATTGATTCGACAGTCAAAGGTAACTGGCGAACCAATAGTTTCTTGAACATCCTTAACTTTCCTGGCAAATGAAGGAGCCAGCTTACGCTCTGCAAAAAATAAGTTAGAGGATTATAAATGCTTTGTTATTCTCACACCTTTTTTCTCATACCTTAAAACCTTGTAAAATACACAAAAGAAAGTTAAGTTCACCTTGTACAGTGAAAAGAGCACTGCAAGAAGAAGATCCAACAACGTTTTCAGCTTTGCATATATATTCACCACTGTCGGCCTTCTCTACCTTATTGAAAGTTAGAGTCGCAACATTGTTTTTAAATTGCATTTTGTAAGCAGGAGTTGACCTCAGTTTTGTGTCTCCCTTATACCAAGAAACTTTTATTTCTGGAGTTCCTTCCACTTGACATTGCAAAGATGCAGACTCTCCAATAGTAACCTCCAATGGCTCCAATGGTAAAATGAAATAAGGTAGTTCTAAAGAATAAACAATGGTTATAGAAACCATTAAAACAGAATCAAGCAAGAAAGGAATGTGTTAAAATGCTCATTATTTAGGTACAGACCTAAGACAGACAATAAGGCACTACAAGTATCCTTGCCGGCCTCATTTGCCACTTGGCATGTGTATTCACCATCATCGTCATGTGTGGCATTAAATATTTCAAGTAGGCAAGATTTTTCTGTGGTGGTTATGCTACATCTTTCAGATTGGCTTATGTCTCTGCCATTCTTTTTCCATGTAACCACAATGGTAGGTGACCCAACATAAGTGCATTCCAAAGTGACAGGTTTGCCTGCTTCAGTGCTAGTGTCATTCAATTTCTTCACAAATGTTGCTGGTGCTATTGAGTAGTAAAGACAGAAATAAAATCATGAATATATGTAATTCTGATGAGATGCCACATGCTATGTGTGAAATTTCATCTATAACTAACCTTTGACAAGAAGGTATGTTGTGCATGAGTCTTTGCCAGCTTCATTGCTTATCACACATGTATAGTCTCCAGACTGTAATGTGTCTACATTGTACAACTCCAAAACAGCAAATGAATTTTGCAAAGAGATATTACAATTAGGTCCTGGTACTAATTCACTGCTTCCTTTGAACCAGTGAACTTTAAATGGTGGCGATCCCTTAATGACACTGGTAAAGGTCACACTAGAACCAGGCACGACTTCCTGTGGCTCAGGTTTCCTGACAAAAGAAGGTGGTTCTAGAGATGTAAAAGAATAATTATTATTGAGTTTGAAAAGATGAACATTTTAAGACTATACAGTATATATATCAACAAATAGAACCTTTGTTGGTTACTGACCTTGAACTGTCAAAGATGCACTACATTCATCAGTTCCTGCCACATTAGAAGCCTCACATGTGTAGTTTCCAATATCTGTAGACTCTAGTGAGTTCACCACTAATGCACAGGTGCTATCTGAATAGGTAATTTCATGTTTGCCACTACTAATAATTTTGTTCCCATTTAGATACCAAGAAACAGAAATAGGAAGTGAGCCAGACACTTTGCATTCCAAGCGTGTGGACGAACCCAATACACCGTAGGTATCTTTAAGTTTTCTGGTAAAAGATGGTGGAATAACCCGATCTGTGGGGGGGACAGCGTTATGATGAGTATAAGATACACCTTAAAATCAAATCTTATTTTAGAAAGAAGGTATAACCAAACTAACCAAGAACGTCAACTGAAACAGTGCAGCTGCTTTCACCAGCCTCATTCATGACTTCAAATGTGTATGCTCCACTGTCTGCCTTATCAGCAGAAAGAATCTTGAGAGTTGATCTTTTGTTAGAGAAACTAATTGAGTATTTGTGGTCACTGCGCAATTCCTTAGCATTTTTGTACCACTTAGTGATTAGTTCAGGTGAACCAGCGACAGTACATTCAAGAGAACAGGTATCACCAGCTGTAACTCTGATTGGCTCTGGCTTGTCTACAATTCTTGCAGGTTCTGGAATAGAATAACAATTATTCAATGACCATGTTAAGATGATTGTTCATCTCATGTCTACTGCGTAAGATCAAAGTTATTGAATTTATTTAAATCTTAGTTTCCTAAAGAATCTAAAGAAATAAATATTTAGTTATTCTCTCAATGTTAGCAAGTTACCAACCTATTATAGAAAGGAGTGCAGCACACTCTCGTTCTCCCACTGCATTCGTGGCTTGGCATGTGTATTTTCCTGCACTTGAAGACTCTGTGCTGGCAATCTGCAACGTTGCAACATTATTTGCATAAAATATCTTGACATTTTCGCTCTCTCTAACAATATCGCCTTTATCCTTGAGCCAGGTGATTGAAATGGGCTGAGAACCCTCGGTAACAGCGTGCAACTCTACCGTTTCTCCAATAAAGCAAGCAGAATCGCTGAGTTTTTTCACAAAGCGTGGTGGTTCTATTAAAGAAAACAATGGCGAATGATTCAATAATCATATTATTTAAGAAAATATGAAGTGCACACTTTTAAAGAAGGGCCATTTGTAGTGTCCACCAACCTTTGAACTTGATAGAACATACACAGTTATCACTTCCGACTTCATTGACAGCTTTGCATTGATACTCCCCTATATCTGCTGATTCTACATTAAGAACGTGGATGCTAGCATGAGTGTCTTTGGAGGTGACCTTGAACTTTTTACTGCTTCGAATTTGTCTCCTGTCTTTGAACCAGGCAACGTCAAATGGAGGAGTTCCCAGAAGTTCACAATCAAAACTCACATCAACACCTTTTACAACCTCCACTGGGGTTGGCTTTTTAACAAAAATAGGGGGTTCTATAAATAGAAAAGACACTTTGATGATATATTTGTTATTTTCTTTTTTAAGATATATTTTATATATCACAAAGCATTTATATCATATAATGCCCACTTTCGGGAGACTGTTTATCACTAACTGGCACTTAAATAGCTTTTCTTGATTTTCTGTGCTGTTTCCTATATTTCGCAAGCCTCGTCCCCTTTTTAGGCAAATCTTCTGTACTGTCCACATACAGGTCCTGTCCATAAGATGGCCACTGATGGAGGGTTGGGTGACCAAACATATGACTCAGCTTCCTCCTTCTAACACTGCGCCCGCAATAAAATCCAAAAAGCGAAGTGTGGATGGAAAGTGCAGTGTATTTGAAAGGAGGAGATATCAGTTATAGTTGATTTGCTGCTCATATGACCCTTCATCAGCAACCATTTTATGGATAGGACTTCTGTATGGACAGCACAAAACACTTGGCCAACAAGGGGGCAAACCTTATGACAGAAAACTGCACAAAGAGATCTTACACACATGTTGCTCAACAGTAGCCAGAAAGTGGCCAGCCCCTTTAAGTTTCTAAAGAATAATAAACCTACATTTTTTATGTGTATACTGTAGTTTGCAAGATATTTCATAGTCTATTTCTAAGTTGAAAGACAAAACATTAATGTTTTAGATTAAAAGTTAACTCAAATGTTACTCAGTAAAAAATGGTAGTTAAGGTGCATTTTAGGCAGCCATAATGCGGCTACATACTGCTTTAGGGTCTATATCTTTGCTGCAGCACCCTGGCAGAACATGGTCCAACCACCCTAGGGGTTTAGGTAATGCAGCTGTAGTAAAGACAATCATATACAGAAAAATTCTAGCTAAAATGCATTTGGTATGTTACATATTACAGAAAAAGTATAATAGATTTGCACAGAACACTTGTCCAATTCTGAATAAAGAAGTAGATAATATGTGCTTAATAAAAAAGGAAACGATTAGTCAAATGTTATAGCAAACTATTTCCGTATGTTATGTTTAATAAGGCTTATAAAGAGATGTGTAAGCATCACAAAGAGGTTATTAATTAATATTGCACCTTTCACTGCGATTGTTGTACTGCAGCTTGCACTGCCAGCTTCATTATGAGCTTCACAGGTATAATCTCCACTGTCTTCATGGCTGAAATCAATAATTTCCAGTACTGCTAAGTTGTCGACAAAGGACAAGTTGTGTTTTTCACTTGGATGAAGTTCAGTCTCGTTTTTATACCAAACAACTCTAATCTCTGGAGATCCACTAATTTTGCATTCAAACTGAGCCGACCCACCAAGTTTCATAATTCGAGAGGGTTCTAGCTTCTTTACAAACTTTGGAGGTTCTAAGAAATCAAAAGAAGAAAGTAAGTATCTGAGCAAACAGATTAGATTACAGCACGTTAGACTTGCTGTATCAATGGGTCTTCTGTGTTAAAATGTGTAATAGAAATAGGAATATTCTAGTGTAATAACAGCTATGAATATAAATGTTGCTCTTTCTTCCTGGCTAGCTAATACTACCGTGTCACTCTCCAGCTGTATCTACTATTTTATCATTCATGAACAAAAGTTCTTACCATTCTAAATTTGATCTGAAAAGTAAGACACATAAAAGTTTAAACTAGAAACAAACACACAAATAAAGAATGAAAAGAAGAATGTTTTTATGCCACATAGGGTTTTAAGATTCAAAGAAAAAGAAAATTAAGAACATTAAGTTAACAACAAAATACCTTTCACACTTAGCTCAGCTGAACAAGATTCTTTCCCAACATCATTGGCTGCTAGGCAAGCGTACAGCCCAGAATCTCCTTTGCCCACTTTTAGAATTCTCAGGTGGGCTGTGTTACCAATGTAAGTTATCTTATAATTTCCACCTGTTTTGATTTCTTTGTTATCTTTGGTCCATATCACCTTAATTGGTTGTGTTCCAGAAATATGACACTCAAAACCTGCACTTTCTCCAAGAACAGCACCTACAGGTGCTACTTTTTTATCAAAGAATGGTGGCTTCTTGGGTTCTACAAATCAAAATGAACAGCAAAACACTTATTATATTACTGTTTAAAAAGAATATGTACTCAACCATTCAGTTGGGTAATACCATCTGACCCAAATGAAAATGTAATAAACAAACCTGAGATTGTAAGTTTAGCAGTAGATGAGGCAGTACCGACCATGTTTGTAGCTGTGCAAGAATACAGGCCGGCATGATCCTTATCTGCTTCAAGAATGCGAAGAGTAGCTACATTATTCATAAATGACACTTGCACATTATGATCCTCAGTTAAAGGTACTCCATCTTTGTACCAAGAAACGTCAATGGGCTCAGAACCATTGATGCGACAATCAAATTTCACTGGTTGTCCTAATGTTGCCTCCAGATCCTTCATTTTTCTGGCAAATGAAGGTGGAAGTTGACGGTCTGCAAAAGAATAAGTATGTCAACAACATCCATTTCCCCTTTTCTACTCACAAGAATTAAAGAAGAATAAGAGGATGCTTTGTATAAATAAGAAAATCACCTTGAACTGTAAGCACTGCTTTAGAAGAAATTGATCCTACAGAATTCTCAGCTTTGCAGAAATATTCTGCACTGTCATTTTTATCCAACTTGCTGAAAGCTAAGGTAGCAATGTTGTTGGAAAAGTATACTTTACATCCTGGAGTAGACCGGAGTTTTGTATCTCCTTTATACCATGATACCACAATTTCTGGAGTTCCTCCAACTTGACATTGCAAAGATGTTGAATCACCAACGGTTGCCTCAGTGTCTTCAATTTGTGTAATAAAGTAAGGGGGCTCTATCAAAAGAATATTACATTCATGTAAACCTTAGCTTTCTATACTTAAGAAAAGAAACATTAACCACATGTGAAAATGACATAGCAACACACCTAGAATTGTCACCACGGCTTGACAGGAGTCCTGCCCAGCCTCATTTTCAACATGGCAAGTGTACTCTCCATCGTCTTCGGTAGAGCTACTTAAGATTTCTAGGATGCAAGATTTTTCTGTTGTGGTAAAATTACATCTTTCAGATTGTGCTATTTCCACGCCATTCCTTTCCCATGTTACATAAATGGGGGGTGTGCCAGTATATGTGCTCTCCAAAATAAAGGGCTTTCCAGTTTCTACACTGTAGTCTTTTATTTTCTTTACAAAGGCAGCGGGTTCTAATTTAAGAAGATAGAAAATTGTTAGCTAATAATCGGAGAACACTAAAATTCAATAAACGCAAAGACCCCTGGCAAACAAAGAGTTTTTATAAAGTTACCTTTCACAAACAAATAGGTAGTGCATGAGTCTTTTCCAGCATCGTTAGATACAACACAAGTGTAGTCCCCACTGTGATGTGTATCAACCTCATACAATTCCAAGATAGCAGCTGAATCTTTTAATTTGATAACACATGTAGTTCCAGCAATTAGTTCACTGCTTCCCTTAAACCAGTGCACCTTAAATGGAGGTGTACCCCTTATAACGCACGTAAAAGAGACATTCATGCCTGGCAGTGCATCCAGCGGTTCAGGTTTTGTCACAATGGAGGGTGGTTCTGAAGACAAATTAGCAGAAAATAAGTGACTGTATTAAATTTACAGCACTTTATAGTTCTAGAAATACTTCTCGTCTTAAAGTAAAAAAGAAATGAATACTGTGTAAGAAAGTACGCACCTTGCACTAACATAGTAGCACTGCATTCATCAGTCCCAGCAACACTGGCTGCTATACAAGTATAGCTACCAGCATCTGCAGACTCCAAGTTATGTATTTTTAAAACACAAAGACTATCTGTAAATTCAGGAGTATATTTGTCCCCACTGAAGATTTTACTTCCATTGTGAAGCCAAGTGATAGATATTGGTGGTGATCCGGTAACCTTGCATTCCATAAGAACAGAAGAGCCTAATGCACCAGTTGATTCCTTCAACTTTTTGGTAAAAGAAGGAGGTATAACTCGATCTATTCAATGAAAGTTAAAAAAAGAAAAAAGTTTAAATAGGACCATAAGGTGTTGTGTATACTGCTTGATACCCCAAAAAGAGTAAAATAAAAACTAACCAAGAACATCAACTGTTGCAGTACAGGTGGCTTTGCCGACATTATTTTTCACTTCAAATGTATATTCTCCACTGTCACGTGGGTCTGCAGACATGATTTTAATGGAAGCTACCTTATTGGAGAGACTGATCTTATATTTTTCATTGCTGATCAGTTCTTTTCCATCCTTGAACCAGCTAGCTGAAAGTTCTGGTGTACCTGCCACTATGCACTCAATAGTGCAGACATCTCCTGCTGTAACCCTTACAGGTTCAGGCTTCTCTACTATTGATGCAGGTTCTGAAATAAAAACACAATTATTTATAGAGACATTACAACTAATCTATCTAGTTAACATTTTTATATCTATTTCCAATTATTTGTTACCTAGAACAGACAAGTTGGCTATGCATTCCCTTGTTCCAGCATCATTTCTAATCTGGCAAACATATTTTCCAGCATTAGCCGGTTCTGCCTTTCTAATCTGTAGAGTTGCTTGATTCTCAAAATGGGTAATCTTAATATTTTCACTCTCCCTGATGACCTCTTCTTTGTCCTTTAACCAAAGAACTGAGATTGGCTGTGAGCCTTCGATTAGTCCTTGTAATTCAAGAGATTCACCAGCGATAACAGTAACGCTTTCAAATTTCTTCACGAACCTTGGTGGCTCTGAATAAAAACAATGCACAGATGTTTTAAGAATACCAGCTGAAAAGTGTACAATATTTGATCTCCTATGGTGTGACATTTACCTTTAAGTTTTATATTACAAATGCAAGTGTCGCTTCCAACATCATTAGCCACCTTACAGTGGTAATCTCCAATATCTGATGCCTCCACATTAAGTATGTGAACAGCAGCTAGGTGGTCTTTAGAAGTTACTTTGTACTTTTTACTACTTCTGATTTGCCTTCGATCTTTAAACCAGGTCACATCGAAGGGTGGTGTTCCCAAGAGTTCACATTCAAGACTAACATCCACTCCTTTGAGGATTTCTGCTGGACTAGGTTTCTTGCTAACCACAGGGGGCTCTATAAGATAATTGATGGAAGTTATTAGATTGTTTGTAAACTGTGTGAAAAGAATTGTGTAATAATAAGAATGCATGCAGAAGATCTTTTCTTTCAGAATAATGCAGCTATTTCTAAAAAGCTGCATTGCCAGCAGCATATAAGAAGCTTTGGCCTATTTTGCAATGTTAATGATTAAATTCATGTCCTAAATTCATGCCACTAAAATTCTCTTTTGGAATTGCTTTTTAAAAAAGGCGCTTATCGGAATAGTTTACTTTTCTAATTTGTTAAAATTTTTGTATATGGTAGATTGTATTTTGACTACAATAAGCCAATCGTGTGGCCTTAGGAAAAAGGTGAGCAAGACCATCAGGAGATGAAATGTCCCTGCTTCTTCCTAGCGCCATTTTACTTTGTTCAAGAGACTGGCAGGGGTCACAGCCATCCGATCGGATCCTCATGGATTGGACATTGATGGCATAGCCTAATAAATGTGCCTTAAAGAAAAACTCCTGAAAAATAAATATTTCTCATCATTTATGTCTACCCCAGTCGCAGTAACAAAGTCAAAGCCTAGTAACAGCCCTTATGTATAATGCATAAAATACTAAGGGTGACATTTATTATTTGCGGTTGCTTTTATGTCAGTTATAAGACTGTCTTTGTTTTATGTCTGCACCAAATTTATGGAATGGCACACCTTAATAAAATATTTGGTTTGAGCGCAATGTGTTTTAAACCTACAGTACAGACCAAAAGTTTGGACACACCTTCTCATTCTAAGAGTTTTGTGTATTTTCATGACTATGAAAATTGTAGATTCACACTGAAGGCATCAAAACTATGAATTTACACATGTGGAATTATATACTTAACAAAAAAGTGTGAAACAACTGTAAATATGTCTTATATTCTAGGTTCTTCAAAGTAGCCACCTTTTGCTTTGATTACTGCTTTGCACACTCTTGGCATTCTCTTCATGAGCTTCAAGAGGTAGTCACCTGAAATGGTTTTCACTTCACAGGTGTGCCCTGTCAGGTTTAATAAGTGGGATTTCTTGCCTTATAAATGGGGTTGGGACCATGAGTTGTGTTGGGCTGAAGTCAGGTGGATACACAGCTGATAGTCCTGAATAGACTGTTAGAATTTGTATTATGGCAAGAAAAAAGCAGCTAAGTAAAGAAAAACGAGTGGCCATCATTACTTTAAGAAATGAAGGTCAGTCAGTCCGAAAAATTGGGAAAACTTTGAAAGAGTCCCCAAGTGCAGTCGCAAAAACCATCAAGCGCTACAAAGAAACTGGCTCACATGAGGACTGCCCCAGGAAAAGAAGACCAAGAGTCACTTCTGCTACGGAGGATAAGTTCATCCGAGTCACCAGCCTCAGAAATTGCAGGTTAACAGCAGCTCAGATTAGAGACCAGGTCAATGCCACACAGAGTTCTAGCAGCAGACACATCTCTACAACAACTGTTAAGAGGAGACTGTGTGCAGTAGGCCTTCATGGTAAAATAGCTGCTAGGAAACCACTGCTAAGGACAGGCAACAAGCAGAAGAGACTTGTTTGAGCTAAAGAACACAAGGAATGGACATTAGACAAGTGGAAATCTGTGCTTTGGTCTGATGAGTCCAAATTTGAGATCTTTGGTTCCAACCACCGTGTCTTTGTGCGACGCAGAAAAGGTGAACGGATGGACTCTACATGCCTGGTTCCCACCGTGAAGCATGGAGGAGGAGGTGTGATGGTGTGGGGGGTGCTTTGCTGGTGACACTGTTGGGGATTTATTCAAAATTGAAGGCATACTGAACCAGCATGGCTACCACAGCATCTTGCAACGGCATGCTATTCCATCCGGTTTGCGTTTAGTTGGACCATCATTTATTTATCAACAGGACAATGACCCCAAACACACATCCAGGCTGTGTAAGTGCTATTTGACCAAGAAGGAGAGTGATGGGGTGCTACGCCAGATGACCTGGCCTCCACAGTCACCAGACCTGAACCCAATCGAGGTGGTTTGGGGTGAGCTGGACTGCAGAGTGAAGGCAAAAGGGCCAACAAGTGCTAAGCATCTCTGGGAACACCTTCAAGACTGTTGGAATACCATTTTGGGTAACTACCTCTTGAAGCTCATCAAGATAATGACAAGAGTGTGCAAAGCACTAATCAAAGCAAAAGGTGGCTACTTTGAAGGACCTAGAATATAAGACATATTTTCAGTTGTTTCACACTTTTTTGTTAAGTATATAATTCCACATGTGTTAATTCATATGCTTTCAGTGTGAATCTACAATTTTCATAGTCATGAAAATACAGAAAACTCTTTGAATAAGGTGTGTCCAAACTTTTGGTCTGTACTGTATATGTGTAAAAGTTCACCAAGGGGTTGTTTGGAGTGGAGTTGTGACTTTCGTACCAAAAATGTGCCATAATCCAGGTCTAATCTCACTATTATCTCTTACATAGACCACTTGGAAAAGGCGAGAGTCTCACCATATATTGCAAAATTTGACTAAATGGCGCCACAATCAACATGACTTGTGACATTTTTTAAGCCATAAAACTGACATATCTGATTTGATAAATGTTCCCCTAAAATTTAGTCCCTTTGCTTTTTCACAGTAATTGACCTTAGTTCTCTCAACTACTGTAATCAGTAACAATAAAAGCTCACACAGAAACTGGCTCATGCACAAGATTTCTTGAACCACCTCCAGTGAAAGAGTTCATGAGCCTGGCCAATTATGTTAAGGCATTGAAAGGGGTCATTCACTCTGGTGGAACTGAGAACTCAGTACTTAAGGCTGTATTACACAGACCCATTCTGCAGGTAATTGTCAAGAAAGATTGCTTGCTAGCGGAGGAGACGACTGCTATTATATGCAATCATTATGCCATCGCTCGTCTCCATGCTGTCTGGTTATTTGCATGCAGTGATTAGACAGCACAATCTGTCACCAGCAAATCATGATCTTTCAGCATAGTGAAAGATCACGATTGCCCGATGAATGAGCCACATGATCGCTAATGAGTGTTACTATGAGGGCTCGTTAGCAATCATCTGGCAGAAAATCTGCCAGTGTAATGCAGGCTTTACTATGAACTGATTACTTATGATTTCCACACTTAATGTGAAGTAGTTTGGCATTTTCCACTATGGTTCAAAATAAACAGTCCCTGCCTAACGTTTATGGATGTAGTGTGCTGTCTTGCCTGTTATTTGCGAGGTTGTTTTTTGTGTCAAGTCTGTATTAAATATTTATTTTAATTCAATAGGCCAACTGACTGTAAAAGCTTTAAGCCAAGCTTTTATTGAAAATGCAGTACAATCTGCAGGCAGCGTGTTGTAGAGCAGTAGGAGATGAACAGATTGATAAATACTGCAGTCTTGTGGGAAGAGTCCTAGGGGCATTAAATCAGTATTTAGCAGCTTTCCGAGCATTTGTATGTTTAGAAACCTGTTAATCACTATACTCCAAAGCCCAGAATGAACATAGATTTAAATTAATTATAATAAATTAAACTATAATAAACTATATACATATCTGCTCATCCCTATATATAATGTCTGCCTACAGAATGGACTCCATTTGCATTGGTGACAGGTGTACTTTAAACCTTGCACCATGAACTACATGCTTTCTAAGGCCAAAAACAAACAGTTAAGAGGTTCCCTATTACTGAAGTACTCATACGGGCCAATGAGTAATCTAGCTACCACTTTCCAATCTGCACAAACATCATAATAACTTATTCCTACCTATTGACATTTAAGGTTTGTAGAGTTAATAGGCTACATTGACTGGAAATCACAGGGGTTAACGATTTTGCACTAAGCAGTAATCTACTTAGTATTAACAACATAACTTCTACAGTAACTTGAAAGCATGCATTTAAAAGTACTTCTAACCTTTGACTACAATCTTGATACTGGAACTAGCACTCCCAGCATCATTATTTGCTTCACAGGTATAGTCTCCGCTGTCTTCAATGCTGAGGTTGTTAATTTGAAGAACTGGTATATAATCAATAAAAGACATGCTGTACTTCTCATTTGACTTAATTTCACTGTCATTTTTATACCAAGTGATTTTGATTTCTGGAGAGCCACTGATCTTGCATTCACATCGGACAGATTCGCCCTGTTTGATCACTTTGGTTGATTCTAACTTCTTGATAAACTTTGGTGGCTCTATAATTCCAAAGGGAAAAAGATCCGTAAATTAATAAACAAAACAACTGTTATGATTGGATTCTTATACTTAGAAAGAAATGAAAAGATGTGTGATGATGATGAAGCTTACATAAGAAGCTCAAGATACATTCTTTTAGCATAATCTGATTTTTGAGAAGGTTTACTTGTAATACAGAGTAAAGTAAGACACTTAAGATACTCGACAATGTCATTTTTTTCAACATAAAGGAAGACAAACATGAAGGAGACAGAATTACAGCAAAACCTCGCACCTGTTACAAGCAACATTGTGCTACAAGTGTCACTACCAACATCATTGGTAACTTGGCAAGTATAGCGCCCACTGCTGGAACCATCCACTGTGAACAGATTCAAGAAGCCCACTGAACCCTCCATTCCAAGAAAATATTTTGGTCCAGTAAACAGTTCCATCTCTTCTTTGAACCATTTAATAGAAAATGGAGGTGTTCCTTTCACTTCCACTTTAAAATCCACCAAAGAGTCTGGTATCGCCTTTTGGCTTTCAAGTTTTACAATAAAGCTTGGAGGCTCTACGATGTTGAAGAAAGAGTGGGTAAAAACATTTTGAAGAAAGAGTTAATGTTACATTCATATTTACTAAAGTTTTTTTTTTTATAGAAAGAATGTTATTCTATTAAAAGAGTGATAAAATATTAAAGAAGAAATAATGCCCAACCTTTGACAGTCAAGATGGCGCTGCACTCAGCACTTCCTGCCACATTTACTACTTTGCACTTATAACTGCCATTGTCAGACACATCTAGATCAGCAAGTGTCAAAGACACAGTGTTTTCATGACAGACAAGTCTATGTTTTGCACTGTGCAAAATTTCGCTTCCATCTTTAAACCACTGTGCACTTATAGGTAATGAACCAGAAACCTTGCATTCCATTACAACTGAAGATCCAAGAACTTTATCCATTTTTGTTAACTTTTTGGTAAAAGATGGTGGAATAGCTTGATCTGTATAACAAAGAAAATTAAAACTAGTTACTCCTGATGTTCTTAGATTGTATCTTGAAAGGAAGTAGGGGATATCAGAAAGAAGCAACAATACAAACCTAGAACGGTCAAAAATGCTGTGCAGCTGTTGCTACCAAAATCATTTTCAACTTTAAATGTATATTCTCCACTATCTTCTTTGGTCACAGACTGAATTCTCAGGCTTGATACATTATCCTCAAAACTTAAGGTGTAATATCTGCTTGGCATAATTTGTCTGCCATTTTTATACCACTTCACTTGAAGCTCTGGTGTTCCAGCAACAGTACAATCCAAAGTCACTGGGTCTCTCTCAGAAACATTGACTGATTTTGGTCTCTCAATTATGTGAGCTGGTTCTGTGACATAAATTAGATTCACATTAATTATAAAATGAAATGAGATATTCTGGCCTTAAGAATATTTTATACTAAAATCACCTAATACTGACCTTGAGCTATTAAGGATGCAAAGCATTTCTCTGTTCCTGATTCATTAGAAGCCTGACAAGTATATCTTCCAGTATGGCTAGCATCAACCTTTCTTATATAGAGAGTAGCAATATTGTTCTCAAAAGTAATATTGGTGTTGTCATCTTGCTCTATAATTTTATCTCCCTTTATCCAAGATACTGTTATAGGATCAGAACCTGCAATTGCACACTGGAAAACTGCAGAGCTTCCGAGAATTGTGGTACAATTTTCTATCTTCTGGACAAAGGTTGGAGGTTCTAAGTAAGACAAAGGTATTGAAATTAAAGTTAACTTTGCCTTTTCATAATTGAATAATAAAAAAATACCTGCTCTGTTGCAACTAACCTTTTAAATGGACAGAAGCACTGCAATAGCAGCCTCCCGCTTCATTTGATATAGTACATTGGTACTCGCCAGCATCTGAAAAATCACACTTGAAAATGTGGAGTTCAAATACTGATTCTTTTTGAACAAGTGAGTACTTTTTGCCACTACGAATCTCCTTTTTGTTCTTTGAAAAAGTTACATCAAAAGGTGGTGTGCCCAACACTTCGCAGAAGAGCTTCACATCAGAACCTTTCACAACTTCAATGGGCTCAAACACAGTTTTAAAAGTTGGGGCTTCTATAATTAGAAAATAAATGTAGGATAAAGTATTTAATTTCATATTGATCATTCTAAGTATTAAAATATGCCAAATGAGTCAAATAAACTAACCTTTCACTTTAACATCAATACTGCAGCTCTCACTACCTGCCTCATTGGTAGCCTCACAAACATATACTCCAGAGTCCTCGACAGCAGAAGTCATAATTTCAAGTGTTGATATTCCATCTACAAATGAAATTCCATATTTGCCAATTGATGTAATGTCATTTCCATCCAAGTACCAGGTGACCTTAATTTCAGGGGTACCAGCTATCTGGCACTGAAATATTGTTGATTCTCCTTTTCTTAACATTGAAAATGGACTTGGCTTCTTAACAAACCGTGGGGGCTCTACGCACAAACAGAAATCCAGATGTTGAAACACATGTATGCCTACCATTTAAAAATAAAAATTGAGGCATGTAAACGTAAAGGAATCAAACCTTTAACAAAGAGAGCTGCTTTGCAAGTTGCCATGCCAACGTCATTGCTAACTTGCACTGTGTAGCTTCCAGAATCGGTAACCTTAGCTGATGTCAGCTCAAGGATGCTTGAGGACTCATCCTTCCAAACTGAACGATTGGCTCCTGAAAGAAGTTCTTTGCTTTCCTTAAACCATTTTATCACCATGGGAGTTGTGCCATTCATGACAGCTTTAAATTGAACTCTAGAGCCTGGAAGAATGTCTTGTGACATAGGCTTCTCAAGAAAATATGGAGGTTCTAAAACAAAAAAAACGTTTATCTTAATAGACCTGGGAGTTAGTTGTTTTACAAAGAAATCTAAAAATAATAATTCAAACCTTTAACGGTTAAATATCCAGTGCATTGGCTTTTTCCTGCTTTGTTGGTGGCTGCACATGTATAGTTTCCACTGTCTGAACCTTCTAGTTCATTTATTTCCATGAAAGCTATGTTGTCATGGAAAGAATATTTGTGCTTCCCACTCGGTAAAATCTCCTTATCATCCTTTAACCATTTAATAGTTATGGGATGGGAGCCAGAAACTATGCATTCAAAATTGACAAAAGAACCTTTGACGCTGTCCATTTTCCTCAGTTTCTTTGTAAATGATGGAGGTATTATAAGATCTAATTAACACAGAAAGAAAACACTGTGTTAACTGAAAATGAAATATGTAAGTGGCTTACAAATTAGGGAGAAATTTTCCTAGAAAAAGAGTATTGATCTATACCAACCTGAAACACTGACAGATGCAGTGCAGGTGCTTTTGCCAACATCATTTTGGACCTCAAATGTATATTCTCCACTATCATTTTTGTCTGTTGAAGTAATTTTAAGCACTGAAACAGTTTCAGTAAAACTGATCTTATATTTTGGGCCAAATTTTAACTCTTTTCCATCTTTGAACCATTTAGCTGTGATTTCTTTGGTTCCTGAAAATTTACACTGCAAGGTCGCTGGATCACCTTCAGTGACGTCTACCGAGACAGCCTTGTCGATGATTGTAGCAGGTTCTGGGTGGGGAAGGATAAAATTTAGATTTTTGCATCCATCTGTTAGAAAGTTTGTGTTAACTAATCTAAATTTAGTGTACAAAACTAAAATGACCAACCTTTTACTGCTAACACAGCAGAACACCTCTGAACACCTGCATCATTTTTAGCCTCACAAGTATACTTGCCACCAAGATTACTTTTAATAGATGTTATGTGTAAGGTGGCTACATTATTTTTAAAGATTGCCTTTATGTTTTCATCTTCCATGACTTCATCATTGTCTTTCCACCATGAAATGGTGATGGGTTGGGAACCTTTAACAGAACACTGGAAGGCAACCATTCCCCCAATAAGGGAGCTAAGGTTTTCAATTTTTCTTGTAAATGTTGGAGGCTCTGAAGAAAAAAACATATAATTGTAAAAGGTATTTCTACAACTATACTGCCTTTTATATAATCTGTTAATCTTTTAGGTTTACTAACCTTTTAAGTTCACAATGGAGTTACATGCACAGCTTCCTACATCATTAAAAACTCTGCACTGATATTCTCCAACATCCATGGAGTCAAATCTTAAGATGTTGAGACTTAGCATGGTATCCTGGAAAAAGGTCTTGTACTTTCTACCACTGCGAATTGGTTTGTTGTCTTTGAACCATGATACTTCAAATGGTGCTGAACCTATAATTTCCCCTTCCAGAGTGATGTCTGAATCTCTCAGTACTTCAGTATTTTGGAAGTCTTTGACAAATGATGGGGGTTCTGTTGTATGAACAAAAATGTCCTTTTGATTAATAAGATGTCAAAGGTAGAAATATGAACGGTTTCACTGATATAAGCACAAAGAAGGAACAAAAACACACCTTTAACTATGACAGCACAGCTGCATATATCTGTACCAGCGTCATTTTTAGCTTGACACACATATTCTCCAATATCTTCAAGATTTATACTAAAAATCTTAAGAACTGCAATGGAGTTTAAGAAGGTCATACTGCAAGAATCACTCTGCTTAATCTCCTTATCATTTTTAAACCAGGTAATGTTAATAGGAGAGGTTCCAGTTACTTTACATTCCAGCTGTATAGCA